>JAKOGI010001347.1:0-237500 GCA_029747015.1 Carnegiea gigantea
AGAGAGAGAGAGAGAGAGAGAGAGAGAGAGGGGGAAGGAGAGAGGGAGACTTATCATCATGGAAAGCCTAAATGTGCATTTGTTATAGAATCAATTAATTTGGGTGCGGTGGTAAACTTTTTTCACGCAATGTAGAATAAGAAAAAAATTATCATTATTTGCCCGTTGGGTTGAGTCGAAACCTGCAAGATTGAAATACACCCGACCTATATTTTATCTGACTGCGCGAATCGACAGGTCTAATCTAATCATTGTCATCTCTACTACTGTCAAATTTTGAACTTGTGTCTTTCTTATAGGCTAACACTTCAATCCATACAACACAGCAGGTGTAACTATTATACGATAAATTTTGCCTTTTAATCTTATAGGTATCCTCTTCTCACAAAGTACATCTGAAACATACTTCCATTTTTACCAACACACTTTTATGCATTGGTTAATGTCTTCATCAATATCCCCTTTCTGTTATATGATTGTGCCTAGATATTTAAAGTTCTCATCCTTTGCTAATGGTGACTTCTCCTCACTCCTCTTCTCTTCCATTGAAACAACAATGTAGATATTCGATTTTCGATCTGCTTACAATAAAACCTCTAGGCTCCAGTGTATATCTTTATCGCTCTAATTTATCATTAACTCACTCTCTGGTCTCATCAATAAGATCAATGTCCTCTGTAAATAACATACACTATGATAACTCATCTTGAATCCCTTTCGTAAGTTCATCCATAATTAAAGTGACAAGAAAAGCACTTAAAGCGGAATCCTGATGCACGCCCATGCTAACGTAGAAGTAATTGATAACCCCTCCTGGCATCCTACCACTCGTCCTACCTTTCTATTACATATCCTTAATAACTCAAATATGCATATGTGATCGTCCTTTCTCTTCCAAGCATCTCCATAAAACTTCATCTGGAACTTTATTATATGTTTTTTCCTGGTCTATGAATACCAAGTGAAGATCCACCTTTCTATCTATGTACAATGAGCCTTTTGAGGACGTAAATCACCTCTGTGGTTAACCTGCCAAGCATAAAACAAATTGGTTCTCTGATATCAAAATATCCTTTCACAACCTTCTCTCAATTACCCTTTCCCATAACTTTATAGTGTGACTGAACAGCTTTATACCCCTATAATTATTACAATCCTAAATATCACCTTTCTTCTTGTACAATGGGATGACTGTACTAAACCTCCATTCTTTGGGCACCTTAACAGTCCTAAAAATGACATTAAAAAGCTTTGTTGGCCACTTCAATGTCTATCCACCCAAACATTTCTACACTTCCACCAGTATTTGGTCTGGTCCATCTGCCTCCTCGTTGGAGACCTTCTTTAGAGTCCCTTTAATCTCATCCTTGCTGATAGGTGCACACAATCGAGGATAAAGTTGCTCTTACAACTCTCTCGTTCCCTACTATGAAAATCTTCCGACACTTCACCATTGAGGAGTTTAAAAAGTACCTTTGTCATCTCTTTGATTTCTAACTCTTTAGCCAGCAATTTATCATTTTCATATTTGATACACCTCACGTCACCCAAATTCCTATTTCTTCTTTCCCTAACCTTGCCAGCTTAATGACCTCCTTCTCACCTTTCTTAATCTCTAGTTTTTGATATAACCTATATAAGACATGCTCTTAGCTACAACAACGGATGTCTTGGCTACCTTTTTACTGCCTTATATCTAACGCTACTAATCTTTTTCTCTTTATCTGTTCCACTGTTTATGAAAATAGCGTAGGCATCTTCTTCTCCTTGACTTTCTCCTTTACTTCCTTATTCCACCACCAAACTCCCTTTATTTTGCTACCACCTCTCCGATATGTACCTATGATTTCCTTAGCCGACCTTTGAATACATTCTGCTATTGTATCCCACATTGTATCTGCATCCTCTATCTGCTTCCAAATTCCTTCCTCAGTGATCCTCCCTGATAACTTTATAGTGTTCTCCTCAGTAAGATTCCACCACTTAACTTTGGGATCCCTAGCACTGCTATTCTTCCACTTTGAACATTTGAACTCTATATTCAACACTAGTAACATATGCTGAGTTTCTAAATACTCACTTAGTATCACCTTAGAATCCTTACACAACCTCCTATTATTCACCCTAGTAAGGAAGCAATCAATTTGAGTCTTTATGAAGCCACTTTTCAAGGTCACCAAGTGGTTCTCTTTCTTCTTAAAATAGGTGTTTACAACTAACAATTCATAGGCAGTTGCAAAGTTCAGAATAGAAAATCCTCTATTATTTCTCTCCCTATAATCGAAACCTTCATGAGCTGTATCATATCCATATGCTTCCACACCAATATGGCTATTAAAGTCTCTTCCTGTGAAAAATTTCTCGCTTTGATGGAATGACCAGATCCAAATCATCTCAAAATTGCTTCTTAATATCCTCCTTCAAACCTATGTGAGGTGCATAAATGCTAACCATATTTAGGATTTCTAATTCCACCACTACCTTAATGGTCATGTTCGATCACCATTACACCTCACTCCAACAACTAAGCCAGCCAACTCCTTATCAACCAAAATACCAACTCTATCCCTAGCCCTATTTGACCCCAAATTGCACAGTTTATACCCATCAATTTCTCTAACTTTAGCCCATACCCTCCTAGCTGTTGAACACAGGTTATGTTAATCTTATGTCTATACAAATATTTAACTAATTCTATCGACTTACCAATAAGTAATCCAATATTCCAAGATGCCCGACACACCTTCCGAAACCCTATTCCTCGCCTAACTGCATTTCCCCCAGGAGAATTGGCTGAAGCTAATACATTGCTCACCACTAGCTTAAGCTAACAACAACCAACCCCACCAAGCAACAACACATAATAACCCCACTAATACAATAATAATAGTAATACTACTACTAATAATAAAATAAGCAAATAAACCAACACTACTAAATGACAGTCACTAAACAATGAAAATAACTCAACAAATAAGCAAATAATTAATAAATTAAAATCAAATTAAATAACTTAGAATTAGATTAAAAACAAGTAGTAGCTTGCACAAAAGGTACGACCAAACCACTAAAGACACAGCTCCAAACTACCAACAATAGTACACACAATAATACTGCAAGAGTAAATAAACATGAAAGGCAATACTCGATCAATGCCAAAAGACTACAAGATTAAACAAAACTAAATAATAACAGTAATAATACAAATGAAAAAAATAATAATACAAATAATAATAATAATAATAATATTATTATTATTATTATTATTACTACTACTACTACTACTACTAATAATAGCAACAATAATACTACTAATAAAAACAATAATACTAATAATAAACAATAGCAAAAAACGAACAACAACAACAATATTATTAGAAAACAATAATAACTATCCTAATAGAAAGCAACAATAACCCTAACAAATGCAAAGTAAAACAACAATAATATGAGACACAAAGACCCTAAATATTACCAAGGGTATCAATAAAATGACACTAATGCCTAAATAATACCATACTAATTAAATTAGTAGATGATGACAATTAGCAAATAGAATCACAATAAAAATATAATGACTAAAGATAATAATACAATTAAATAAACAAACTACTAGTATACAAGAACATATGATGACAAAGACTAAGTGACTAGAAAGTAGCAAAAGTAATACGAAACCTAAAATAATTACCACAATATTAACAACAATGACACCAAACACCAATAATGGTGAGACTGTAAGGAGTTCAAATTATCGCAGATAAATGTTAGGTACTAAAGAGCAAGTAATGATTCTAATAATAATAATACTAAAATAATAACAAAAATAATGGGGAGTAATGATGCTAGTAAAAGCAATATTAATGATATGATTTGGTACTTATATGTTTTAAATAAGTACTTCAAATATTGAAATATTGGATACAAAATTTAAAGATTGAATTAATTCCATTCAAGAACCTTAAAAATGACATCATTACCGTCCAAATTCAAAAAAATCTAAAGTATATGTTCTCCCTTCTTACGTTTTATTCAAAGTTCTCGGATTGCTGCACGAAAGAAGACAGTGACACATCTCATTCGTGCGAGTGATGCCCAAGAAATTGCAGCGGACGACTGCGACAAAATCCGGAAGATTCGAATCAACACTTGATGATAACGAACCACTGCCAGGCACATCCACCTCACTAGATATGGCGGTGGCCCACCTCCTCCAATTGTGACCGTTACGTCCAAGCCCCCCTAAACCCCACCTCTTTGTCCTCTTCTTCCCCGCCATTTCCCCCTCTCCAGAGCCTTGGTTCTCCTCCGTTCCCCATTTCACCTCTCTCTCTCTCTCTCTCTGTCTCTCTCTCTCTCGCTCTATCTGCCCATCTGCAGGCATCTGCAAATCTGCAGATGAGGTTCGCCTCTACTGCTTTCTCCACCCCCAACTGTCTCTTCTTCCCCAGAAAAACGTTTCGAAAGCGGGATTTTCGAGTTTGGAAGCGCCACCGATTGAAGTCGCCGAAACACCGCCTATTATCTCTTCGAAACGAGCTCGGACCACCCTTGGAATTTCTCTCTCTTCTTTCCCAAAATTGGATCCCCCCTACTGCTGCTGCTCTAGGGTTCGCTTCTGCAGTTGCGTTTTCTCTCTCCAACAATCAGAAGAAGCAAATTGGGGTTTCTGATTCGAATTCTGATTCGAATTCTCGGGTTCTTGACATCGGGGAATGGATTCTCTTCACAAGTCCCACCCCTTTCAATCGGTTTGTGCTTCTCAGATGCCCATCAATCTCGTTCGAAGGGGGCGAGTTCTTGGAAGACGTGAACGACAAGCTGGTGAAGGAAGAGAGGCACTACTTGAGGTTGGATAGTGGGAGGATTAGGGTACAATGGGAGAGAGAAAATGAGGAGAGTGAGGAGCAACTTGAGTATCAGAGAGTGTGTGTGGAAACTGAGGATGGTGGGGTTATATCCTTGGATTGGCCGGCGAATCTGGATTTGAATCAAGAACATGGGTTGGATACTACTGTGTTGCTGATTCCGGGCACACCTGAAGGGAGTATGGATGCTAATGTCAAGTCTTTTGTGTGCGAATGCTTGAGGAGGGGACTCTTTCCTGTTGTTATGAATCCTCGGGGTTGTGCTGGTTCGCCACTGACCACTGCTCGGTGAGTTCTTTGTGCTAATGCGATGAGTTTCTTGAAAGTTCAATGTATATGCATATAATGGCGACTTTGACAACTGGGTTCGGATATTCGTCGAGGATGGTTGTGTTGGACAGCCATGAATAATGCATATCCATGGGTTGGCTTGTGATTGATTGAATAATAACAGGCATAAAAGGATTCCTCAATTCAAAATGTTTGCTTAGTGTTGGGTGCTTTTGACTGAGTTTTAAATCCATACATATGCATAGTTAGGAACTTGATAGAAAATCCTGCCGATGTCATATTCGTGTTCAGATACTTACAATATTAGATGTAACGAAACCGAGCCGGCTCGTTGAGCCCTCGGTTCGGCTCGGTCAAAACTCGGCTTGGGCTTGGGTCAAACCGAGCTTGAGCTGAGCCCAAGCCAGCTCCAAAGCATACCGAGCCCAAGCCTGAGCCGGAGCTTGAGCCTGGGCCGGTCGAAGCCTATTAAGGCTCGGCTTGGTATTGTATATTCTCTTGACTTATGTTGCAAGGCTAATATTTCGGTGTTCATAACGTGCTTCTCAAATAGGTTATTCACAGCTGCTGATAGTGATGATATTTGCTCGGCCATACTGTTCGTTACGAAAGCAAGGCCATGGTCTACGTTCATGGGGGTTGGCTGGGGATATGGTGCAAATATGCTGACGAAATACCTTGCTGAAGCTGGTGAGAAGACTCCTCTTACAGCTGCTACTTGCATTGACAATCCTTTCGACTTGGATGAGGCCACCAGGACTTCTCCTTACAATAATATTATTAATAAGAAGCTCACCAGAGGGTTAATTGATATTCTAAAGTCTAACAAGGTAGGCTTGATTTACTAACAACCTGTATTTTTATCAAGCTCCCTCTCTAAAATCAGCTGGTTAAAACTGCGCGGGTTTCTCTTACTGCCCAGGTCTCAATGTCAGCAGCTTTTTTCCCCCCTTTTTAATAAAAACGGGTGGAGGGACTTTGCATTTCCCTCAACCCCAGCCAAGGTGCTCCCTCTTTGCGATCAGCTGGTAAAAACTGGGTGGGTTTCTCTCACTGCCCAGGTCTCAATGTCAGCTGCTTTTTTTTTTTTCCCCTCTCCTTTTTAATAAAAATGGGTGGAGGGGCTTTGCATTTCCCTCAACCCCGGCCCAGGTGCTTAGTGCCCCTGTGCTGGTTGTACCTAGCTGACCTGCAACACGCCGAGAAATTGCATATATCAGCTCTGCTTGGTCAATTCGGTAACACTATAGCAGGATTTAATGAATTATGCAATTTCCTTGCATATGATGGCTTGTACTACTGTTTGATTTGATAAATAGTGCTTCTCCAATCTTAGCTAGACCTACTGTCTCAGGAACTATTTCGAGGCAGGGGAAAAGGTTTTAACGTCGAGAAGGCTCTATCAGCTGAATCTGTTCGTGATTTTGAGGCGGCAATTTCCATGATATCATATGGTTTTGAAAAATTAGAAGAATTTTACTCGACTTCTAGCACGAGATCTTTGGTGGGACGACTCAAGATTCCTGTACTTTTTATAGAGGTATGTGTCCTTTCTTTAACCCTGCAACAGTATGGTATTACATGAAGTCTGCAATCTCATGGATTTGAAATGCATTTTTGGTACAGATTACTAAAACTAGTGAGAAACTTATTTTCTACTAGGAAGCAAGATGATTCCATTATCTAAGATCACAAGGGCCCTTTGCTGGTGGACCTTGTACCTTTTGAAACTAAGTGTCATAAACAAAGCCAACTAGATTTCTCATTTTAGGAGAACCTTTTGAGCGAAGGATAGTGGAACCATTTCTGTATCCTCAATACGTCTTTCCTCCTTTTTCAAGGATACATCTAACATAGCATTATAGAAAGTATGCAAGCATGAGGTATCTGGAAATTAAAGATTTAACAGGTTGGATTGGAGAGGAGATAGTAACCATAACTAATGATGAGATGACTCAGATGAGTTTTGACCAGCGAGGAGTTGTTACTTGCGCTATTGAATATGCCACGTTGTGAAATGGAGGGAGAGCCGCATTGGTGTGATAAAGAAAGGGGGGTTGGATTTGCGACTTATTGGTTATAGTGTTGCTTTGCGGAAGACGTGCTGCCAGTAACATCTTAGCTATTTGTAACCTGGTAATCGCAGGGGGGGCGGTTCTTCTGCTATTTGGAAAAGGAATGTCTCTTCTGAAGTTAATTGGTTACTCTTTTGTTTCACTTGACTTCCAATTTGTTGTAGAATTTTCTCCTGTAACTTATCCGAACTGTGAAACTTTGGGATAGGGTAATTGAAAAGAGGTTAAGGAGGGACATAAATATTTCAATTAATCAATTCTGTTTTATGCTAGATAGATCAATAACATAAGTGATCCATCTCATGGGAAGGATTATAAAATATTATAGAGGCCAAAAAGGATTTGCATATTATCTTTATACATCTATTGAAAGCTTAGTTTTAAAAAGCGCGAGGCGCACTGAGGCGCAAAGGGTTCCGAGGTGCGAGGCGAGAGCCTCGAGGAGGAGGCGTGCGCCTCGAGGCGAAGGCGTGCGCCTCAAGGACGAGAGGCGCAATTTCATAAAAAACTACAAAAAAATTTATTTAGAAAACATATTATGCCCAAATAAGTCATATACTTGCATCATTACATTGATTTGATAGCATTACAACCGTTATAAAGTCTAAAATGGTTGTAAAACGGTATAAAATATGCTAAAGCGATATTATAACTCACTAAAATAAAAGGCTAAAATGCTAACAATTAGAGATTTAGCCTTATCAAATAAAAAAATTAAAAAATAGAGATTTAGCAAGTATGCACACAATATTCAAATAGTAAAAATAGCCCACATACATGTTTCCCATGGGGCAGAAAAACGTTGCCACCCACTGTCCCAAACCCCAAAGAAAAAAAAAAGAGACATTTAATTACTATAAAACCAAAACGAGGAGAGAGAAGAGTACTGAGCAACCCACCCAGCCAGTCTTTTGAAACCCTAACACTGCATGAGGAAGTCAGCGGCGCAGCACAGCACTTGCCGGAGGAGATCGCCGGCGGCTGGTGAAGATCGGCCGCCGAAAAAGCTTGAGGAAGTAGGTCGACCCAGTCTGTCCCTATCAAGCCACCATACAAGCCTCCAATCCAAGGGAGATTAGGGTTTTGGCAAATTAGGGTTTCTTAAAATTAGGGTTTTCAAAATTAGGCTGAATTCGAAGCAATTTGATGCAATTGGATGGGGGTTTCTACTCGAATCTGACAATAATTACTTGGGTAAGTTTTAATTTGGAGAAATTTTGGCTTTTGATTACTAATTTCTCAAAAATCTCTCTACCACTGGAAATTGCTATGAGGCGAGAAAAGCGCTGTGTATGTGCCTTGACTGGGGCGCATTTGAGGTGCGTGCCTCCTTGCGCTTCCGGAATTCGCTGCGCCTGGGGTCACCTGTGTCGCGGCCTGATCGCCTCTCACCTAGGTGCACCTAGGCGCGCTTCAGGTGCGCTTTTTTAAACTAAGGTTGCCCAAGGTACCTTTTTTTTGGGGGGGTTGTTGTACAGATGGTAGGAGAAGAAGAGGGTTCCAATTGCATATATCTGGGCTACTAGAGATATGTATGATAGAGTCAAGACAAGTACAAGGACTCTAGGATGAGAAACGGGATATTTCTCTATAGATATCAAGCTGCACTAAGGATATGTATTAAGCCTTGCTCTTCTATATTATTATTATGAATGAGCTTTAGTATGGGATCCCTAATGAGATTTCATGGTGTGTGTTTCATGGTGTGTGTTATTGACAAATGTTATTGTTTTCAATTAATGAGACTAGAGGTGGAGGGATACTATAGAATCAAAAAGGTCTTAGATTAGGTGGGTTGAAAACGAAGTACCTAGAATGTTAGTTCAGTTAAGGGGAGGGACAGAGGGGGAAGTAACTATTGGTGACATTGGAGTAGCGAGGGTTGAGAAGTTTATGTCCCTAGGTTTGTCGGTATGAGGTAAAGGGTATATTTAATGTGTGAGAGTGGGGTGGCAAAAATGAATAGATGGAGGCATCATCTGGAGATTCGTGTTATAAGTTGATCGCACTTAGACTGAGAGGGAAATTTTACTACATGGTGGTTGGTTGGCTCTACGAAACAGTTCAGGATGTTGGACAATAAAGACAACTCAGTGCCAAAGGATGACGGTAGTACAGATGAGGATGATGCACCAGATGTATGGGCACACAAAGCTAAATCGGATGAAAGATGAAGTGATTAGAGAGAAGGTGGGGTGACACCAATATAGGACAAGATACGGCAGGCACTCAGATGGTTTGGTCTCCTAAGGAGGAGTATGAATGCATCCATGACAAGATGTGAGGGAATTGGCATTTTGCAAAGTAAGAGACATAGAGGTTGGTTCAAGAAGAATAGGAATGAGGTTATCGTCCTAAATTTGACCTATGTGTGACTCTAAGACATGGTTGAGAATAGAAGTTTCCGATAGCGATTAGTCTGTGGGGCCGTTGCCCGATTCAGTGGCTTTACTTACCTTCAGTTGGTCGTTGAGGAGGCATTATTGTCAGTTGGGATCCTCAAGTCTTGGGGCTTGGTGATGCTCGCATTGGGTTGTTTTCTGTTTGTTGTAAGCTTAAGTCTTTGGAGGACAATTTTGAGTGGAGTCTGATTGGGGTATTTGGGCCTAATGACGACTATATGCAAGTGGCTTTGTTTGAGGAGTTGTCGTTCTTTATGTCTTCTTGGGACGTTTTGTGGTGTTTGGTTGGGGACTTCAATGTCATTAGGTTTCCGTTAGAGAGATCCACAGGTTCTTGGGCAACAAGAGAGTTCTATAGTTTTATTGATTCTTGCAATCTCATCGATCCTCCTCTGGAAGGTGCACGCTTTACTTGATCCAGCCATGAGGAGGTTCCTGTGTTATCTCGCATTAATCGATTTCTCTTCTCGGTTGAGTGGGAAGATCACTTCCGGGGGGTTCATCAAGTTACCCTTTTGAAAATAACTTCAGACCATTTTTCCAGTCTTCTTCTGGTTGGGGAAGTCTCTAGAGGTAGACGTCCTTTTAAATTCAAGAATATGTGGCTTGAGGTGGATGGCTTTAGTGACTTGTCAAATCTTTTGGGATGAACTGGATGTTACTGGCCCCTCCAATTTTATTTTGGCAAAGAAACTGAACTTTTTGAAGACCAAGCTTAAACAGTGGAACATGGATGTGTTTGGCCATTTAGAGTTTAAGATGGCTAGGTTGGTGGAAAAGGTGAAGCTCTTGGATGAGAAGGAGCAGCAACAGTCTCTCTCGTAGGTGGAGAGAATTGAAAGATTGAAAGTTAAAAATGAACTCTCTGTGGTGTGAAGATCCATTGATACTTATTGGCGCCAAAGAGCAAAGTAATAGTGGATTGTGGATGGTGATCGCAATGCCAAATTTTCCCACCAAGTGGCAAATGGGAGAAGAAAGTTTAATGCTATTTATAAAATTAATGTGGATGGCGAGCTTTATGTTGATGCTGCCTCGGTCAATAATGCAATTGTTCACTTCTATGAAAATCTGTATTATGAGGATCAACCATCAAGGATTGTTCTTGATGGTATCGCTTTTACCTCTATTAGTCTTGATGATGCTAGGGATCTTGAAAATGATTTTACTGTAGATGAAGTTTGGAATGCCATCACTGAGTTAGGCAACGAGAAAGCCCCAGGGCAGACGGTTTCAATATAGCCTTTTTCCAGCATTGTTGGCCGACTGTCAAAGGGGAGATTATGGGATTTTTTTGCTGATTTTCATAATAAAGGTGTCTTTGAGTAAAGTTTAAATGCTGTTGCTATTAGTTAAAATCCCAAAGTGGCTGGTGCAGATGATATTAAGTTTTTTAGCCCCATCAGTTTGGTAGGGAGTGTATAAGTTTCTTGCCAAAGTCCGCTTCAAGATTGAGGGAAGTTGTTGGAAAAGTTATGGGTCACTCGCAACATGCTCTTGTTCCTGGCCGTCAAATTTTGGATGCTGCTTTGATTGCTAATGAGTGCATTGATTCTTATATCAGATCTGGGATTTCGGATATCCTGTGTAACCTTGACATTGAGAACGCTTATGATCGTGTCTCTTGGAGTTTCCTTTTGGCTATTCTTTAGAAAATGAGCTTTCCTAACAAGTGGAGGAAATGGATCTCTTTTTGTATTTCCATTGTACATTTCTCTATCTTGATTAATGGTGAAGCATCTAGTTTTTTCTCAAGTCTAAGAGGCCTAAGGCAAGGTGACCCTTTGTCGCCTTTATAGTTCATTTTGGTTTTGGAGACTCTCAGTAAGTTGGTGATTAATGCAGGTATGGAGGGTTTCTTGAATGGCTTTCATATTAGCAACCCTCATTCCGAGGGTTTGTTGATATCCCATTTGCTCTTTGCCGACAATATCCTTGTTTTTTGCAAGGTGGACGAGTGTAATTTGGGTTACTTAAGGTGTATCCTTCTACTTTTTGAAGCTATGTTTAGGCTAAGGGTCAACCTTTCCAAAAGTGCACTCATTCCCGTAGGTGAGATCCCTAATGTTCATGTTTTGGCCCGTTTCTTTGGGTGTGGAGTTGATTATCTGCCTTCTTCTTACCTTGATCTTCCTCTTAGTGCTCCTTACAAGAGCATAGTTGGTTGGGGCCCAGTTGTTGAGAGGTTCCATAGGAGATTAGCAGGTTGGAAGTCTAAGCTTTCGTCTAAAAGGGTAGATTGACCCTTTTGAAAAGCACTTTGTGTAGTCTACCTATCTACTTCATGTCTTTATTTACCATTCTAGCTAGCATTACTCATCGGTTAGAGAAGATCATGATAGATTTTCTTTAAAATTCCAATGATAATGCTAATGGCCTCCATTGGGTTAATTGAAATGAAGTATGTTGTCCTAAACAAGAGGGAGGACTTGGCATAAGACCTCTTCGTGTTATGAACGAAGCTTTGAAGACCAAATGGTTGTGGATATTTGCAAAGGAGGATGATGCTATGTGGAAAAATGTGAGCAAGGCAAAATATGAGATCGATGAGTTGGGTTGGTGGAGTAAGAAGAGTTCTAATTACCACGGTGTTGGTTGTTGGAAATCTATCTTAGCAGATCTCGAGCGTTTCAAATCTTTAGTGTATTATGAGGTGAAGGATGGCTCAAGGGTGTTAGTTTGGCATGATGTTGATGTGGGGATCGACCTTTAAATACTCTTTTTCCCCATTTTTTTTAGCGTGGCTCGTTTGAAGTATGCCACGGTCTAAGAAGTAATTTTTTGGAGTGGTGACATTAGCCATTGGAATTTGACTTTTGTGAGAAGTCTTAATGATTGGAAAGAGGACAGTATTTATAATTTGTAGCTGTACTTGCAAGCAAAGGGGTTCTGTCCCAAGGCAAGGATGAGATTGTGTGGCCACTAAACTCTAAGGGATCCTTTAGCATCAAAAGTTTTTGTTCCACACAATTTGAAGCCTTGGATGGTCATGATTTTGCTGCGAAGTCCATCTGGAAGTCTAAAGCTCCCACAAAAGTGTGTTTCTTTACTTGGGTAGCCACCATTCCTACGGATGACATGCTTAAAAGAAGAAATTTTAGAGGTCCAAGTAGATGCTCCATGTGTTTGGAGGAGGAAGGAACTGTCGATCATCTCCTTGTACATTATCAGTGGGTTTCTTCGCTTTGGGATTTATCTCTCTTTCATGGGGATTAGTTGGGTTCAATCATCTAATGTGAGAGACGTGGCAGTGGCTTGGAGGAGAAGGATGAAGAAGAGTTGGGTCCTTGGAATTTGGAACATGGTTCCTTTGACTATTTGATGGGCTACTTGGAAGGAGAGAAATCGTCGTATTTTTGAGGACGTCGTTTCAAGATTTTAAGCTCTATTTTTTTGAGGTTGTTGTATAGTTGGAGTGTCGGGTTTAGTGGTGACAAAATTTTAAATTTTTTGGCCTTTGTCGATTGCATTATGGATAAGAGCTTAAGGGCATAATGTTTTTGTATTTGCTCCTTTTGTACATGGGTGACATCCCCTTGGTGTCCATTTAATATACCTCGTGATTACTTACCCAAAAAAGGAAGGTAATTGACTAACGGTGCATTAGACGTCAAGTTCAGCAACTCGGATTCATCATTGGCCAGCGGTTAAGTCTTGCAGATTGTTCTTATGGAAAGACAAAAGAACATACTGCCAATCTACTTTGTGTTAGTTTGTGCTGCTCCTACTTGTTCATTTGATTTTGATACTGGAAAATTATTTAGGCCAAATTGTTACACCTGATATTTGTATGCTGTTTATTTGTTTATGAGAAGCCCTCCACCCCGGTGCCCCCCCCCTCCCCCCAAAAAAAAAAAACTTTTTTCCCGTCGGGAGGGGAGTCATGTAGCCCAATTACCCTAGTAGAAAGAATGTGACTGGAAAGAGGAGGGTGGGCACCGCGGGGGGGGGGGGGGATCTCCTATGCCTATAGTGGATTCAAATCCAACATATCCTTCACGAAGGTGGAGCAAATCGGATTAGATCACCCTTTGGCGGTTATATTGTTTTTGAATATCCGAGGAAGTGCAGGTCATCTATTTCTAGATTCTGAGGTTAGTGTTCATTTGGTTTTAAGTAAACAGTGAATTTCTCTTCTACTGTTTTGGAAGATCTGCTGGGTGTTATACAGGTGTTCGATGGGGAAAGGGGAAGCACAGTTTCTTGTTTGCCATTTTTTTGCTCATGTTTTATTGCGGTTGGAAATAGATAAGTGGACTCCAGGGGAGCAGTGCACTGTTTGCTATTTCTTATGAGACCGAGTTCTGTTCTTTGCTTCATTATGGACTCATGTCACTGGAGTGTTCGCTAGGTTCTCTCTATTGTACTTGCAGCATGATTGGCATGTTGTCTTGTAGTTGTAGTAGTTGGAGAAACTCTGATCCTGTAAATTACTTTTTTCGTTTTAAAAGGACAACATAATCAATTTTTATCTCACAACGGAGAGCAGAGACCCCCTAGTTATGTGTACTGGGGTGATTGCTGGGTCTGCTCTAGTGTATTTGCAGCATGATTGGCATGTTATCTTGTATTTATAGTTGTTTAGAGAAACTCTGATCCGCTGAATTACTCTTGGTTTTTAAAAATGATAATATTGTTAATCTTTTATGTCAAGATGGACTGAAAGGATTCTCAAAGAGGAAAGTACACCATCCGGGTACTTTGATTTAAAAGTGGGAGTCCAAGCCTTTTTGGTTCTGTGTACTGGAAAATGTTGAATCATATTTCAATCAACAGGAGATGCTAGCGTGTAAAGGGAGGAATGGCCTAGGCGTTCCTTGGTAGTGCGTGCTTATTCTGGACATTTTCATTTTTCATTTAACTTGGAATAAGGTTTTACAGTTAATATATCGAGGATTTGTTTGTTCCCTTTAGTTATTATGTGAAGAAGAGTGTAGTCTGTAATGTTTTGATTTCCAATGTGATTGACACACTGACTATTATAACTTGCTTTACTTTCCCCCTTTTCCTTCTAGAATGAAGATGGGAGTGTGCCACTGTTCTCAATTCCTCGTGGACGGATAGCTGAAAATCCCTTTACCAACCTACTTGTGTGTTCGTGTTTACCATCTAATTTTACTGCAATCTCATGGTACCACCAAGTGACAATTGAGGTAATGATTATCTGCTTTTTCTATGGGTCTAATTATTTTCCATAACTGTCCTCTTCTGATGTTATGCCAATGTTGTCATAAGGAATAGTGTAGTTTTTCCTTGTTCCCTTAAATTTTGTTTCATGTGTAATTTGCAGTATATTATTCTGCTTGCAAAATGATAGTGTAAATTTCGAATGCACTTAAATATTCATGCTTTCTGTCCCTATAGATAGCTGGAGGATATGATTGATGCTCATAGTGTCGTTTCCATTTTATAATTGCTTCAAAATAGTTCTTGGTGAAGAATATGCAGCAACGCAAGTTGTGGCAATGTGGCAAGAATGGTTGGCACTAGATCACCTGCAAGGATATTGTTTTTCAATTTTAAACGTTATTTGTCTTTAGTCCACTACAGTCCGTAGCTTAAAATTTTGCACGATGATGACTGATTCAACTCAGTTGTTACATGACATGATGACATGTGACAAGCTGTGATTCTTGTTGATCCTGAGTTGGGAAATCCAAAGGTGAGAAGCGCCTTTACTTTGACAGTCAGAGAGGCTATTTCAGAGGGATCTGTTTGAAAAGAGATACAGTGAGTTTGGAAACAGTTTTTGAGCAGAAGCAAAGGACAGATTGGGCTAAGGGGCAGTGCATGGATACGAGGGCACAAGGAGAACCAATATATGGCTATGAGGGATCAGAAAGAGAGACTAGAGATCATAATCTATCTTGGTAGGTTCAGGCATGTGAATCCTAGTCTATTTTGCTGCAGCTGCCTCGGTGGACAGAAAGAAAATAACTAATAAATGAAAAGTACCAAAAGAATGTAAAAGATGATGTATCTAACAGAATGGAAAAAAAGATCATAATTAGTAAATGAAAAGTACTGATAGAATTCTTTATTTTGTATGTTGTTTTCTTTTTCATATGCATGAACTAGGGGTAATGGCATATGGCTGCTAATGTCTGAACCCTGGCACCTGTTGCCGTGGGCTATAATTTGAATTTTTGACTTATATGCTAGTGCTTGTACGTCGTCAACCCATTATTTCCCTTTTCGATGCACAGTTCCAAAGTGTCAGGCTGTGATTTCCAAATGAGGGGAAGCACCAGGAATCTCTCGGATTGCCATTGATTTTGAATATTGATATACGACTACACACATTCGTTAAATCTCCTACTATCTCTATTCTTGCAGTGGCTCACAGCGGTGGAACTTGGACTTCTGAAGGGTCGCCACCCTCTCCTGCAAGACATTGATGTTACTATCAATCCATCAAAAAGTTTAGCTCTCGTGGAAGGAAGAATGCCTGCTACAAATGATAGACTTGATGAGGTTCTGAATGCAGCTGAGTTTGTTAGTCCTGATGCATATATGGCTTCCATGAATGAGATACTCAGGAAAAATGGTGCTGCTGCTTATGTTAAATTTGAGTCTAATCAGTTCTTACAAGGGAAACTAGACTCTGATGATGAGGCTTTAAGTAAAAAGAACGGCAATGACTCGATTGAAGCCAATTTACCTGAGGATGCTGAAAGCAATCCGGATGAGAGTGTCAGGGGGCAAGTGCTTCAGACAGCACAAGTTGTTATGAATATGCTTGATGCAACCATGCCAGGAACTCTTAAGGAAGAAGAGAAGAAGAAGGTAATCATTTAAGATTTGCTGCTTAATTGCAGTCTCACGGTTTCATGGCAGTTATCACTTTTACAACTTTGTACATAGCTTCCTCTTGGACTGGGAGTGCATTTGTGTGTGTTTGTGTAGGGTGCGCGCGCGTGTGTATGCAAGCATGTCTATGGGATATGCAGCTTATTTGATAAGGTGTGAGTGGTTATGAGCATGTTGATGTTCTTGTGCGCACTTGTGCAAGTGCCCATGTCTGGGTATGGCCGTATGTTGGGCACACATGCGTGTATGCGTGTGCATGAGTATGTGCCTAACTTGCGCATGTGGTGTTGTGTGCGCCAAGGATTCAAAATGCGGTTGCGGTCGCGATTTCGGTTTCGATTGCGGTACGGTAAAATCGCTCTAATACGGCAATCGCGTTCCATATCGCGGCTATTGCGGCATGAAAACGCGGATCGCCCAACTCCAAAACCTTTCCAACGCGGCCGTTTCGTCGCGGTTCGGCCACATTTTGAATCCATAGTGTGCGCATCTCCACAAGGATGCATGTGTGTCAGAGGGTGTGCGCAGTTGATTTCCTCTGGTGTTTTAAGTGGTTGTCTACGAGTGTGTGTAAGGTTGTCTGTGAGGATGCGTAGGTGTATGGCACATGTATGCGCACATGTGCATATGCACATGGACGAAATCTATATTTATGGGATATTTCATTTGACACATCTGTATTTTCTAAAAATAATTTTGAACGCAATGCGAAAAAAATATACGTTCTGGTATTAGTATTGATACGCAAAATAGAACATATCTTTATTTTCATCCAATGCACCAAGTGGATTCTTCAAAAGTATAGAGGTATCAAATAGGATATTGCCTTATTTATTTGATGGAGCTTGTCTTGGATAAGATGTTTTGATCATAAAAAGTTCTACACCATTAGAAAGTATTAGATCTATACAAGATTCAACGGACAAACAGTTGGTCTTATGAGAATCTCTCACATAAAAATCCTTGTATTTCTAGCAATATAAGACATTCTAAATTTATTTATGCTAGTGTATTAGATTGTTCTAAAATCTAATTTGATACAAAATATCATTTTTTTAAGTTTAATTGAAAGGAGTTAACAAAGTTGAAGTAATTATCATAATAAATAGTAAATAAGGGGAAGAAGTCAACATTATGTAAATTAATTGAAGAAAAACTAATAAAAAAGTGCAGATTTTAACAAAGTTGAATACAAACTGCAAAGCTAAAAGAATTTAAAAAAAATGAAAGGGAACATACATAGCATCAAGGAGGAAAATTATATAATAGATATGAGTAAATACAAATTGACGATAGATTAAAAAGAATAATGGAAGCATGCGCTGATCATGATGGAATATGGTAAAATTTTTTTGGGGGAAAAGAAATTAGAAAATCATAAGTTGTAACCTGTAAGACGTAGCTTCCATAAAAGGGGCCAATGCCTGGAGATTATGTAAGTTGATTGATATTAAAACAATTCATATAATATCTTTTTTGGTTAATTTGGGGTCGGGGGGGGGGGTTGGTGTCCCATGCTGTCCCCTTTAGTTCCGCCTCTGCAGGTGAGTATGTGTATGAGCCGATGTGTATGAGTATGTGTATAAGCACACGCGTGCGTGTTCTATGTATGTTCTACAGACATGTAGTGAACCGGAGCTTACATTCGTGTTTGTGTGAGGGATCTTGAGCACTTTTACAGACATGTATGTGTGTGGCACGCAGAGTAATTGTGGGCACAGGTGTGTGCGGCAATGGCCGTGTGGTTTGCGGGTGTGGATGTGGATGTGCATGTACATTCACATTTCAGGATGCATGTGCATATTCATGATTTTTGAGCTTGCGAGTATGTTTTGTGTTTTTTGGGGAGAGGGGGGGGGGTCGAGGCATATTTGTGTCTGCATTTTCAAATGGGTATGAAAGTGTGCACAGTCACCTGCATTTGCACATGGGTGCATGTGAGTTTAAGGTGATCTATTGAAGGTATCTAGCTCTCATGGGATGCCTTAGTGGAGAGACCTTGAAAGCAAGGAGTGGGACACAAAGGGAAAACAGTGGATTTGAATGTAAGACCAATTGGTGGATGGATTTGAATGCAAGACCCTGGGTGGATGGGGAGTTTAATGTCGTTGGACATTCGTTTTGGTTGTTCTACAGATGCCATTGTGGTCACGTTTACATCTGGTGATAAGGATGATGTGATCATCAAATTATTTTCTGATTGGTGAGTGTAAATTGGATTATCTTTTGTGTATTTAATGCAAATATTGAATCTTTTTGGCTATCACGATGATTAGTGCTTCAATATATCATGCGAACTGAATATCTGCTTCTGATGTCTTCCTTATGGAGGACTATATCTGCTTCTGATGTCTGATTGCTCGAGAATGTGGTTTGCATTTTGTCATCCAATACAACATGTGCATAGTATGGAAGGGCGGGATTTGCTTTATTCTTTTATGAAAGTTTTCGATGTCAATTTACAGGTCCTGGGAGCTGTAGGTCGAGGCGAGACCCTTATCAAAGCCTTACAGGATGCAGTCCCTCAGGATGTCCGTGGGAAACTTACCTCTTCTGTGTCTGAAATTTTGCAAGCGCAAGGGAAGAATTTGAATTTTGATGGGCTGTTAAGGGTTAACCAGATAGCCAATGTGTCATCAAGATTGAGATCAAAGATGAAAGAAAAAAGTGCAAATTCTGATGTCAGAATGGAAGGTGATGATCGCCTTTCGGATAAGAGAGTTTCTGCAAGTGATGTGACGGACAGCAGCATTAGTCAAGGGGATGTGGATGAGCATACTGGAGTTGTAAACGGAGCCCAGTCTCAGGAAGAACCTGCAAATTCTTCAGTTCTTCCCGAGTCTAAATCAGTCAATGTCAATGGCGAGAATATGGGCTTAACAAAGGCATTGGGTGATTCACAGAGTAATGGTGATAAGTTTGATAGTGATACGACCTTCAAGCAGAAGGTTGGCGAATTCTCCGAAGTTGGTGAGAACGGGTCCGATGCAACTATCAAAGTGAGCTCATCTAGCTCAAACACTGGTGGCACTGACTGTATGGAAACTGTAACTCAGAGTAACTGGTCTCAGGATGATGAAGTGAGCCAGCCAGCTGACAAGGGGACTAATATGTCTGCTAGAGTGGCAAGTGAGCAGGAATTGTCTGATCAAAGTAAAACAGGCTCACCTGCTGATGCTAGAGCTTCTGATACCAGTGAAATACCAGCATCCTCCATTTCTGAAGGTCAGCTGTCTGAAAAAGGAGATGACGACAGTAAAAGCAAGGATGAAAAACTTGTGCAACCTCTGCCATCTCAGCAAAATACAGCTTCTGGTTCAAGAAGCGTTACTTTTAGTGTTTCTCAAGCATTAGATGCCTTGACAGGGTTGGATGATTCAACACAAGCAGCTGTTAACAGCGTTTTTGGTGTTATTGAAGATATGCTTACTCAGCTGGAGGAGAAGGAAAATGATGGTCCAGTCACGAAAGGAAATGATAACAATGATACCAATAATCATTCAGTTATTAAGAAGTCTTACGTTGACTGTGAGATCCGGTTGGAAAAACAAATAGATGGTAAGGTTAAATCTTCCCATATGGAGTCTCTTATAATCCTTCTGTGGTGACTGCTGTAGTGATCTTGCTGATTCACAGATTGATGCAGGAGATGATAATGAAGATGCAAATCCTGTAGATACGGAATCTGCCAGTGGGTACATCAGTAACCCAAAAATGGAAAACAGTACAGCATCTGTTGCAAGAAAGAAGAATAGTGGGAAGAAAAGCTTTATTGTTGGCAAACTGGTGGCAGGAAATACTGACACAAATACAGACATTAGTAAACTTCTTTTGTATGCTCCATCAAATCCATATACAGAAGCATTCTACAGGGAGTACCTTCGCAAGTATATGCTGTCAAGAGTACAAAAGATGAAATCTTTGAACCTTGACGCAACTACAGCTCTATTTTTTGATTATAATCCAGAAGAGGGGCACTGGCTTCTCCAGGGACAACCTGAAGATAAGCGTGATATTGTATTGTACAATAACAGAAACAGAGTGGAGAATGACTCATTATTTGCTGAGAAAAATGTTATCGATGACCTTATTGAGCCCTCATATGTCATCCTAGACTCAGAACAACGGAGGGAACTACCTGAAGAATTGAAAGAGAAATTGAATAACAACCCTGTGCACCATGATTTTAATATGGAGAAGTCAAAACTCTCTGTTAAGACTGTTGTGCTGGATTCTCTGAAAGTCGAAGTCAATCGTAGGCTTAGTGCAATAGTCATGAAAGAAATTAAAGCTGATCTTGAGGCAGACATGGAAGAAGTGGCGAATACCGTCTATCTGGCAATTCAATATGATAAAGAACATAGCCTGCATCCTGTGTACTCTGGTTCTAATTGCAACGTCCAGGAGTGTAATCAGCTAAATGGGATCCACGTTGTGGAAGCGATTTCCCAGGCAATTCAACATACCAGCCACTTGAAAAGGGTGTTGCCTGTTGGCGTCATAGTAGGTTCGACTTTATCTGCTCTGAGGAATTCCTTTGATGTAGCTGGTGTGCATGACCATAAGAACACTAGTCCATTAGACATTGATCGAGATGTAATCAATGGCTTGGAACCTGAGGCTCAGCTTATACAGGAGGCGATTCAGCTCTCTACTGATGAAGCTAACCATGATCCAATCCCTCCAAAAATATTTAGGGAACAGGATGATACTTTGTCAAGTTTTGCAGATGTGGATGATGGGCAGAAGGTTCAGACTGAAACTCTGAACAGGGACTCTCTCATGGTTGGTGCTGTTACAGCTGCATTGGGGGCATCTGCTATACTAAGTCAACAGGTATTCCTCACATAGCTTCAGAGTATACTAGTTGTTGCATGTGTCAGATCTTCTTGATTTCACCTGAAAATGAAGAATTTGTTGTTGCATGCATTGGCTCTTTGTGATTATTAGCTTGAACCCCCTCCCCCAAGGGGGCGAATTTGTACCAACGCAGCATATGCCTGGATGCAGGTAGTTTTTTCCTTCAAAGATTGCATTTGCTTCTAATAAGCCTTAATATGGTTGCCCTGCATGTTGTTACCCTGGTTTTCCAAATTGCTATGGTAGTCAGTTAAGGTGGTTCCACCATGGAATTACCAACTCATTAATTATCTCAGTAGTTTCAATGTGATATGCTGACTTCTTTCGTTCATGTGCTAAAGGAGGTTTTCATGGGGAATGGCAGCAGCGGAACTACTTCTAGCTACTCTAATAAGAAACGTGTTAAGATAGAGGCTGCCGAGGACAAGGAGGTGGTAGATGGTAAACAAAGTAGTATTGTAACAAGCCTTGCTGAAAAAGCAATGTCTGTTGCTGCTCCAATAGTTCCTACTAAGGAAGGTGGTGAAGTGGATCAAGAAAGGTTTGAGCATTTCTTTGGTGCATCTGTCTTCCTTTACCCCGTGTGTGTGTGTGTGTGTGTGTGTGTGTGTGCGTGTGTTGTTTTGGGGGGGGGGGGTTGTGGATTTTCATATGTCAATTTGCTGGATGAACAGGCTTGTTGCAATGCTGGCAGAACTGGGGCAGAAAGGTGGAGTGTTAAAACTGGTTGGGAAGTTGGCTTTACTATGGGGAGGTCTTCGTGGTGCTATGAGCTTAACCGATCGGCTAATCTCATTTTTTCATATCGCTGAGAGGCCTTTGTGGCAGAGGTAAGTTGCAAGTTTCTCTAAAACTGCATCAAAGAGTGACAATGACAAAATTGCAGCTCACTGGTCCTTTTTGCATGACCTGCAAGCAAAGATGGAGAAAGGGGGCGGGGGCACGGGTGCAGAACCCAAAATTGGAAGTTTGTACGGATCCTATATGCAATTGAATCCAAACTGGAGATTTTGATTGTCATGTTGCACTTTGTTCCTGTTGCATGTATGCAATAGAGATTATCCCAAAGAGGGGGAGGGCGAGGTCAAAGGCTGCGAAACAATGCTTGGGAAGCTAATGATAATGATAGTGCATTTGAATTAGTTATTTTGTTCACGTTTAGGTGGTCAGTGGCGTTTGATAATGAAGCTAAATAGGCAGAGTCTGTAATGTCTCCTTTCTCTGTTAGATCTTGATCAGAGGGAGAGATTGGATCCTTGTGTCAATGATGCATGCCTTGAGCTCAAAGCCAATCCCCCCCCCCCCCAAAAAAAAAAAAAAAAAAAAGAAGCTGAGTGGAACATGTGACAGATGTTGAGCTTTTTGATTCTCATTCTTATCTCTATCAATTTCATCTACGTCATTTGCATTTTGCTAAAAATTAAGTGGTCCCTCTGATATTTATTTGTCCGAATCTCTCTTTCACAGGGTACTGGGATTTTTCTTCATGGCATTAGTTTTGTGGTCTCCAGTGCTTGTCCCATTGTTGCCAACACTCTTTCACAATTGGGCAACACACAACTCTTCTAGGATTGCTGAACTAGCCTGCATCCTTGGCCTTTACACTGCTGTAACAATTCTCATTATGCAGTGGGGCAAAAGAATAAAGGGACATGAATATCCATTAAAGCAATATGGTCTGGACTTCATGTCATCAGAAAAGGTATTGTTTAGCTGCTTATGAAACAAATCAGTAACATTAACCCATTCTCTTAGAAGATACTTGGTGCTGATTAAATGAGGGATATAACATAACATAATTGATGATATGAATATTGAACTTCCTTTCCCTGCCTTCAATACTTTTTTTTTTTTTTTTTTTTGGGGGGGGGGGGGGGGTGGTTATTGTGCCAGGAAATCTCAACAAAAACAAAAACCGAGGGACGGAGAAAAAGGGTTGCATTGATGCAAAGTTTAGTATTAATGTTTTGCCGTGCATGTGATCATCTTCTTTTCTCACGAGGTCTTATCCCTTTGCATTCAGATTCAGGACTTCTCCATAGGGTTCATTGGTGGAGCCGTACTGGTTCTGTCTGTACAGTCTGTTAATGCACTGCTTGGCTTCACAGAACTTTCATGGCCGTTGCAATTCATTTCATCTTCCGTGGATCTTACAACCAAGATGAAATCTTATGGACAATTGTTTCTTCTAGCTGCCCAAGGCATCTTAGCAGCAGCTGGTGTTGCTTTTGTGGAAGAACTACTTTTCAGGTCATGGTTGTTGGAAGAAATTGCTGCTGACCTTGGTTATCAATCAGCCATACTTATGTCGGCGCTTGCATTTTCCTTATCACAGAGGTATGCCTGCACTGTCTTATCACATCCCCCCCCCCCCCCCCGCCCTCCCAGCAGGAAATCCCGAATATGTGTTGAGAATGGACAAAAACTCAAAACTGAAAAAACCATTTACTTTTAAAGGAGTTCCTGCAACGGACCTTTAGATATTTCCCTTCAGCAGTTGATGTCATCAATCTCAATCCTACAATAGCTCTGTTTCCGTTGCTCATTTGTCTCATACAGATCCTCGTGCTGTATAGTTTCTATTGCTGTCTTATTGCGAATCTCAATTCTTGACTGAGAGCAGCACAATGTCCTTAACAGTTCTCTCTCTTGATTCTCAGGTCCTTGCTTGCTGTTCCTGGGCTATGGCTATTATCCCTGGCGCTTGCAGGTGCTCGACTAAGAAAGCAAGGAAGCCTTTTCATCACCATTGGAATCCGGACTGGGATTATGGCTTCCAATTTCATATTACAAAGGGGGGGTTTCATGACTCACCAGCCAAGGTCTCATCCTTGGATTGGTGGTACGCATCCTTCCCAGCCTTTTAGCGGAGTAGTTGGTCTTGTCTCAGCTCTATTGCTTGCAATAATTTTATATCCGAGGCAGCCTGGCTTGAGGAAAAAAACTCCTAGGGCTATTCGGCCGTGAACATGTTCTATAAAGCAAGTAGTAAGCTTATGCATTGAGAGGTTTGGATGTCTAGTTCTGCTGTAAGCTGCTGAAGATTGTACAGGCAGAAGCGAAGAGCCACTTAGGTTGTAGAAAGTTGTTCAAGGAGTAAAATGCGTTTATGCAAATTTTCCAGGCAAGACAGATGTGTTGATGTACACAATGTACAAGTACTGTACATATTCGAAAGGGATTTTGTAGATATGAGTGAATCAACGGTAAATTTTGAGTGCAAATATACTGCTGTCCCAGGTGTATGTAAATCCGGCTGTCTGTTCCGTCAGTACTGCTACATTTTGAGTTTTCTTTGTCCTTTGAGGAAAGAAAATCCTTTCTAATCTAAATTGCCGGAGCTTGGTTGCTAACAGCTTACCAGCTGCATTTTTATGGGCACTTTTACCCTTTCAAAATTGAAGTCAAAGAAAGCTGGGGAGGGATCATTTCATGTGCTACTCCGTCTCCCCATGGACAACGCAATGGTGTCATGAGGGAGGAGTTTTAGAAGCCTCCACAGTTATAGTGAAATTCTCCTTGCTCTTTCTCGGAGTATGCCACCTAAAATCAGGCTTGACGCTCTGCGCTTTGAAGTGGACATCTCTTTTTTATTTCCCCCTTTTCGGAAGATTCGGCAAAAAAATTATCGGACTTGAATCTGCTTGAAAAATTTAGGATCTTGGATCATATTTTGAAGCCCAAACTTGTTTGGATCAAACTTGTGAGGGTTCGGGTCAGCTCCCTCGGGTTTGACTAATTTTCTCAAGTGAAATTTCTATTTATCTAGCCATTTGAGTTAACCTTTTGTCTAATAATAACAACAACAACAACAACTCTCAGTGTGGATCTCGCTTTCGCGGGGTCTGGGGAGATCCAGCTACAGGCAACCTTACCCCTACCAGTATTCCTACCCATAGAGAGGTTGATTCCTTAAGATCCACAAAACAGTTTTTTTTTGAAAAAGGTTTATAGAGAAAACAATTGCAAACCAAAAACCAAGGAGGAGAAAATGGACCGGAGAGCAAAAATAAATAAGGAGCAGAGACATACCTCATCCAACCAGGGGCGCTAGATGCCGTCACATCTCAGAAAAGCACGACCTGCAGACAAGCACACCAAAACCCTACCCGCCCCACCCCACCGAAGCTACTACCACCTACGCGACCGGTCCCCTACAATCAGAGACTTTAATCCTATCCCACCATAACCTCCTATCCTGAGCCAGGTCCTCCGTCAGACCGGCAACTCTCAGGTCCTCTCTAACCACTTTCTCTAGGCTCTTCTTCGGTCTACCCCTCCCTCTCTTTCCACCGGGGGGGACGATCATCTCGCACCTCCGCACTGGGGCGGCCACACTTCTCCTCTTTACGTGGCCGAACCATCTGAGCCTCGATTCCCTCATCTTCTCCTCTATGGGGGCCACTTCAGCTAAGCTCCTGATTACTCCATTCCTAATTCTGTCCAATCTCGTAAAACCACACATCCACCTGATCATTCTCATCTCAGCTACCATCAACCTTTGGGCCTGCGTCTTCTTTAGAGGCCAACACTCCGATCCATAGAGAACAGTCGGTCTAACTACCATTCAATAAACTTTGCCTTTCAATCCTAGGGGCACTCTCTTGTCACACAGTACCCCTGACGCTGACTTCCACTTTTGCCAACCAACTCTTATCCGCTGGCTAATATCCTCGTCAATGTCCCTATTTTGTTGGATGATTGAGCCCAGATACTTAAATTTAGCGACCCTTGTCATCACCCTTCCATTCAGTGTGATTTCTCCCTCCTCTTCTATCCTACCACTGAAACAGCAATGGATGTATTCCGTTTTTGATCTACTTAACCGGAAATCCCTATCTTCCAGCGTATGCCTCCAACTCTCCAACCTGTCATTCACCCCCTGCCTGATCACATCAATATGAACGATGTTATCTGCAAATAACATGCACCAAGGCACCTCGTCCTGAATTCCTCTGGTGAGTTCATCCAAAACTAAAGTGAAAAGAAACGAGCTTAGGGCGGAGCCCTGATGTAGGCCCATACTAACAGCGAAGTCATTAGAGACCCCTCCCAGTGTCCTAACGCACGTCCGCCCTCCCTCGTACATATCCTTGATTACACGGATGTACGCGGGCGACACCCTTTTCTCTTCCAAACACCTCCACAATACCTCCATCGGGACTAGATCATACGCTTTCTCTAGGTCAATGACACCATATGGAGATCTACCTTTCTATCCCTGAACAAGCCCATGAGCCCTCTGAGGAGGTGGATCGCCTCAGTGGTCGACCTGCCTGGCATGAAACCAAATTGGTTCTCTGAAATCTCTACAACCTCTCGTAACTTTCTCTCAATCACCCTCTCCCATAGTTTCATAGTGTAACTGAGCAGCTTGATGCCCCTAAAGTTATTACAAACTTGAATATCCCCTTTGTTTTTGTACAGTGGGATGACTGTGCTGGTCCTCCACTCTCTGGACATCTTGGCGGTCCTATAAATAACATTAAACAGGTCCGTGAGGCACTCTAGCCCTACTCCCCATAAACTTCCAAACTTCTACTGGTATCTGATCTGAGCCCACTGCCTTCCCATTCGCCATCTTCTTCAAGGCCTCCCTAATCTCCTCCTTTACTATATGGTCGCCCGCTTGCTGATCGTTACACTCTCCGCCCCTACTATAGTCGTCTCGCACTCCTTCCCATTTAGAAGTTTAGTAAAGAACCTTTGCCATCTCTCTCTAATTTCATCATTCTCAGTCAACACCTTACCTTCTTCATCCTTGATGCACCTTACCACTCCCAAATCCCTAGTCTTCCTTTCCCTCGCCCTAGCCAATTTGAAAACCTCCTTCTCCCCTTCCTTCGTCCCCAATCTATGGTACAGTCTATCAAAAGTATGACTTTTTACTATTGCCACCGCCTTTCTGGCTACCTTCTTGGCCGCCTTGTATCCAATCTTCTTTTGCTCCCCCTCTTCCTCTGAACTGCTGCTCATGAACTCTGCGAAAGCCTCTTTTTTGGCCTTGACTTTCTCCTTACCTCTTCGTTCCACCACCAGGGGGCTCCATTCTGTTCCCGCCTCCCCTGGAAAGACCTAGGGTCTCCTTAGCCGACATTCGGATGCAATCCGCCACAACCTCCCACATCGAATCGGCGCCTTCTGCCCTCCTCCAAGCTCCTGCCTCGGCTATTCTTTCTGCTATTAAACCTGCCTTCTCCTTCGTGAGGGTCCACCACTTAATTTTGGGTTCTCCGACTCTCCTCTTCGTCCTTCTAGGATACTTGAACTCTGCATCTAAAACTAGCAACCTGTGTTGAGTTCCCGGAAACTTGCTAGGAATCACTTTGCAGTCCTTTCACGATCTCCGACTTTCCTTCCTCGTGAGGAAGTAGTCAATCTGGGTCTTGCAAGAGCTGCTCTTGAAGGTCACTAGGTGATCCTCCTTCTTCTTGAAAAAGGAGTTAGCCACCAACATATCAAAGGCCACCGCAAAGTCCAACACAGAGACCCCTCCTGCGTTTCTCTCTCCGAAACCTAAACCCCCGTGGACCCCATCATGACCCGCTGCCTCTACGCCTATATGGCCGTTAAAGTCTCCTCCTATGAACAATTTCTCGCTCCGAGGGATCTCTTGGGTGACCTCATCTAGATCCTCCCAAAAGGGCTTCTTAGTTTCCTCCGACAGGCCTACTTGGGGTGCATACACACTCACCACATTCATAAAAACTGAACCCACCAAAACCTTAATGACCATAATCCGATCGCTCTTACGCCTCACTTCGACCACCTGGTTCGCCAAATCCTTCACAACCAGGATGCCAACTCCATTCTTCGCCTTGGTTGACCACGACTACCAAAGCTTGTACCCATCAATCTCTCTACCTTTAACCCCAACTCACTTCGTCTCCTAGACGCACGCTATACTAATCTTACGCCTACGAAAAGACTTAACTAATTCTATCGACCTACCCGTGAGAGACCCAATATTTCAGGACGTTAGGCGTACCTTCCGCAGCCCTAAATCCCTCCCAACCCCAAAACTCCCCAGAGGACAGGCTGAAACAGCTACATGGCTTGCCACAGACATAGACGCCTACGAGGCCAGCGAACACCCTAGAGGTCTACCAACTAAAAAAACAAATAATAATAATAATAATAATAATAATAATAATAATAATAATATTAATACTAGTAATAACAACACAACGGAAACACTAAACAAAACCTACTATTAGAAAACGCCCTAGTTAGATAAAAAAATAAACGACGACCCAAAAGATACTAATAATAAAATTATCAAGAGACTAACCAAACCAAACAAACTAAAAAAAACTACTAAAGGTTACAATAACAGGAAGAATAAAAGGAGAGCTCTAAATAACTTAAACTAAATAATAGCAGTAATCACAATACTAGAAATAAATACTCGAAATATTAAAAATAAATCACCCCAATTCCTTCAAACCCCAGCAAAAATTTTGCCAAGTGATAGAAAGACAAAGTGCTTAACAAAACGAACACAACAAACAAATAATTAAAAATAATGAAGAGAAGTAATAGTAATAAAAGAGTGAAAATAATAATAATAATAATAATAATAATAATAATAATAATACTACTACTACTACTACTACTACTACTACTACTACTACTAACAATAGTACTATCACAAAACTAAGCCACACAATCAAAACAAAGAAAGTTTTATTAATACTTATTAATACTTTTATTTATTCTAATAATAGAAATAAATAAATAAACGCTAGAAATAATGCAACTACTAATTTAGATAACAATAGTATTAACAACAACAACAATAATAATTATAATGCTAATATGATTACAACAACTACTATTGCTAATAGATAAATAATAATAATAATAATAATAATAATAATAGTAATAATAATAATAATAAAAAAATAATAATAATAAAAAAATAATAATAAAAGAGTCACAATTCTAAATACTTTACCTAGATGAATGCAAGGTAAATGGCTGCTAGGCTATATATATATATATATATATATATATATATATATATATATATATATATATGAGGAAAAACAAAAGGGAAAGGGAATAAGACAAAAGCACAGCTAGGGAACACAGATGGGAAACTGAGTAAAAATTTTACCAAAATGGAAACAAGGCAAACCTTGCCTACACCTGTGCTGCCTTACCTCACACGGGCAATCGATCAGTACACCCAACGGTCACAGGTTGCCACTCTAGCGGTTCTCCACTCCCAACCCTGCCCTTACTCCCGCCGGCGATCCCACCCACACACCGTAGATGAGGAGTTAGCTGGTGGTGACTTTCCCGCCGTTCAACCACCCTTGTTGTAACAGATGCAGCGTCAGGGGCCCTGCCGGGACCAGTGCTCTGCTGATACTAGGAAACCGGGGCGTTTCCCAGTGAGTTGATTGTCTCTCAGTCGTTATGGAACTGACAATGGTTACTGCGGGGGCTGCGGATCAGGATTGACTAATCTTAGGTTTGTAATTGGCCTTCTTGAACAGTTGATATCCTCAAATCTGCCTCTGACTCTTGTCCAGCAACACCCACAACCAGCACTTCTACAACTCCTTGGCTATGGTCTTGCTGTTACGACCTAAAAGAATTTCTTCCCAACTTCAGATTGCTCAACTCGCTGCCCAGGTTGTTCAACGCACTGCCCAGATTGTTCGAATTGACTCGATTTGATGCTTAATCACGGGAAGTTGCTGAGAATTCGCTACCTAGATGACTATTATGAGGGCCTTGCCTTTTGTCTAATAATAAGCATTTGATAAATCAAAAATTCTGTGTGACATAGTAAAAATCATGCATTTTCACCATCTTTCAAGTCTTTTGTATTTTTCTCTTTCAAGATACCATTGTTTCGATCAAAAAGAAAAAAGTTGCCATTGTACTCTATTACTACCATATCACTTTCATCTTGTACTACTACTAGTGCTGTCTTAAGTTTTTTTCAAGGGGAAATCGGGCCACCTCATCATAATCAAATCAATTATGTCATCGTGTAAAGTAGTACAAGTTTTGAGGAAAATAGAAGACTTTACGTAGTTGAACATCTCCTAGCGTTGATGACGAACATATCCGCATTACTAAATATTTAATATTTGGTTAGAATTTTGGCTTATATAGCAATGGATATTTGTCTAACTCGTTTTACTTTATGTTGAGAAAAATATGTTCCAAGAGGCAAATGAAAGCTATACTGTGTACAGAGGTTCTTGAAAAAGGCTTGAATACCAAAAGATTGAAGTTATGCAAGCTAAATTAACCTTTTTTATTTGATAAGTAATTTTTATATTTATTGTATTTGTGGAAGGAAAAAAAAAACAAAATATGCTTCTATACCGTTAGGTTCGAACCAGAAACATTATGGCTTGGATTTAGTACTTTTAAGTAGGAGTGAGTGGCTTCGGTTATCCGCCCAAAAAATTGAGAATTGGAACCAGAATTGTAACTCACCAGCTCATAATCCCCTAACTAACTATAATTAATTGAATGTAGTGACTTTTATCCTTTAGCGACCCCGGAGTTAGGGCATTACCGCAACCTCAGGAGGAGAAGGCTTGGTTAATTGCTTACGTAGGTATTACAATGACTCTTATGTTACTAGATGACGTCTAATTTACATATATTTAGCCTCAAGTGAAAGTCTAATAACACAAAACATATGTGTCCATAACTTCTATGACTTTTCGGAACATCATTGTGAACTCATCTAAATCTACCATTCGTCTTGCTGCTTTATTATGCTCCCAAGTGTCTAAACTTCCCTGGTACTCCACGTAAAACACAAAAATACAAAAATATTCGGACAATGAGCTGAAGCTCAATATGTTTACCCCTATGCTGTGTAGAAAAGAAATTCATTTTTCAATGATATGCCGCATTTCAATTCCTTGTAGTTTGAATAAGGAAGAGAGAGTACTGTATTAAAATGGTTATTGGTTATGTCTTAAAGTAGAATCCAAACTAATGAGCTCATTTGTACAATGCGATAATTGGAAGGTGCACACCTCCCAGTCGGTCGAGAAGCCTAAGTTGAAACCTTGCGGGTGAACTGAAGAGCTTAAACGCTAATAATTGATAATTGGTGGATCCACTTGCTTACGTGATAAAACAATGTTTGAAAATAGTTCATTAAATAATTGAATATTATGCGATTTTTAATATTTAAAAATATGTGAATTTGTGAAACGTGCAAGCGGTGAATGTACCAACTCTCTCCCTTTTTCAAAAAATTCGTTTTGGGCTCGATGACAACGGAAGTGGTCTTGCTTTCGCTCCAGATGGATTTTTTGTTATTAGTAAAGTTTAAATAGCTTTGTCATTAAAATTTTGTGAATAATCCACAGTCTAATATTTTCTTAATTACCTGTGTGCCACCATTAATCTACTTATTCAACAATCAAGTTTTCATTTGTCTATTTTTCATTGATTCATGAAATTAGTTATATTATGTCCCCTCCTTGGTATTATTGTTATTATTTATTTTCTTATTGTTAATGTTAGCATTATTGATGTTGTTATTATTATTATTGTTAATATTGTTGTTGTTGCTGCTGCTACTAGTCGGCCCTTATTCGGTTTGACCTCTTTCCCTTAATCGGCCTTCGGTCCAACCCGATCCTGTCCGAGTTTGGACCGATGAACACTACTATTGCTAACTAATTTATAAATAAAATGGTGGAAACTAATGAAAGGGAACTTGGGATTTAACTTTCAACCACTAGGAAACAAGGCAAGAGAAATAGAAGGGAGCGGGGCCCGGTGTTGGTGGTTGTAGCAGTCGGTGACACTGACTAGCAACGGCACAACCGAGTGTAGCAGGCTGGCGCCCGCAATCAGCAGAGGGAACGGGTGTCTGAAGAGGACAGGGAAAAGGGGCGTGGCAGCTGGGAAAAATTTGGGGGGGGGTGCGAGGGAAGTTAAGGTGTTTTGGGGGGGTATTAGTTAAATCAAATTTAATCTAAACTTGGCGTTAATTCAAATTCAGTTAAATATTTAGTTAATTCAAATTTAGTTCTTTTTCCCTTTTTTCCCCGTTGGGTAGTAACACAGTTCTCTTTTTAACTAGTTAATATTTGAGCTATTTTTAGTATTCTCTTAGTTTATTTGAAAGAAAATTATAAGCTCCACCCATCTCAATTAATATGTTCTTCGCCTTTATTTTTATTTTGTTTATTTCCATTATAATTTCATTTACGTAATATGGTTGAGCAAATTACACATGTACAGTCCATGAGAGGTTGTCATTTTTGCAACTTTTTATTATTTATTTTTAAGTTCTGAATAACTTTTGTAGGATCGTTGACCAACCCCACAAATTACCACAAGCCTTTCCGGCGTACTTCGTCTTCACTCACATGCTGCCTAAGAAATTTTTCAAGAGGTCACCCATCATAAGATTTCTCCACAGTAAGCACGCTTAACTATGGAGTTCTTATGAGTGGGCTCCCTGAAAGAAAGGTGCATCTTTAGTGATACAGGTAATCGCATCAAATCCTTTAAGCAACACACGGTGTGTTAAAAATACCCCCACTTGAAGTACACAACATCCTCGTTGTGCCTTACTAACCAATAGATTTACAAGTCTTCTGGACCAGCGGTCCATCCTAGTATCTTTGTCCCGCTAGGTGAGTGCCCAGGGCTCTCCTATCCACTGGCGTAGCTCACAGTTGCGGATCGATTCTGATACCATCTATAACACCATGACCCCCACCCAGGCTGCGGATAGTTACCAGGAACGATTTCAAGAATCATCGGCTGGCCCCACAAATCACCACAAACTTTACCAGTGTGCTTCGTCCTCGCTCACACGTTGCCTGAAAAGTTTCCCATGCAGCGTGTGAGTAAGGACGAAGCACGCCAAAAGGTTTGTGGTGATTTGTGGGGTTAGTCGACTATCCGTGAAGTTATTCCTGATAACTGTCCGCGGCCCGGGGGGGTCGGGGCGTTACAACTTGATATGGAGCATGACTAAATTTTATTTCAAGACTATTTTCGTTGTCTCAACCTGTAGTCACACAAATATTTTAAATGTTGATTTGAAATGCGGCTCTCAATTTTGTGAAATTGAATTTGATTAAAGTAATTAATATGGATTAAGTTCGAGTTATTACAGCTTCCCCCCTTAAAATAAGTTTCATCCTTAAAACTTATAAGTCGAAAGAGATCTTAGATCTACCGCAAAACAAGTATGGATGCATGTTTTGCATGTCCTCCCCTATTATCCATGTGGCTTTTGATGAGGTATGGTTAGCTTATAGTACATTGTCCAGTGAGTGCTCCTCAAAAACCAAGTTTTTCCTGATTGCTATATCCTCTTTTGCAATGACATGATTTGGATCTAAGACATCCTTCTTGAGCTGTGAAATACTATGCACATGCTTGAATTTTGCTGGTAAATCAAGCTATCAGCTCGTAGGTTTAGCTTTTTAAATGATTTCATAGGGCCCAATGTATGTAGGGTTCAGTTTTCCCCTGACATTGAACCTCGTGACTCCCGTGATAGATGATATCTAGAGGAATAATTTATCTCCCACTTGAATGTCTAACGGTCTCTTCTTCCCCAAATTTTTTTTTTTTTGGTGCATAGCTGTTTTGTCAGCTTTGGGCAATCCTAATGTGCTCTTGTATCTTCCTTTCTCCTCAATGATTTCTTGATAATTTGGCTCTATAATCAATGCTTTAATTCTAGCATAATTAGGCCTTGTATAACATTCTGATCTTAGTAATAAGGTCCTCATTTTGTGTTCTTATTTGTATTGCATGCCCACTAATAACTACATTATCGGCAATGTCTAGAGATTTGATGCCATGTTGTGGCTTGAGCCTATGGTATCTTTTTGGGCTAACAATCAAAAGTACCTTGTGTTCTTTTCTCATCGCTTCAACTTGCTTATTTCACTACAAAAAAGCATTGATATACCAACAGAATCAGTGACGAATTTTTGAAATCAGCGACAGAAATAGGATGGAGATAATGTATCGATGTTTTGATTGTCGCTGCGAACATAGCAACAATTTCGTATTCCATCACCAGCTAACAACGAAAATAGTGACGGATCACAATGCATGATGGGGAGATACAGGTGCACCAACTCAGTGACGGAATGAAGAATTCATTGTCATCAGCAATGGAACCAACTATAGATTATGCATTCCCTCACTCAATTAATGCCTAGAAAAAATTGTAAATACACAATCCATGGCCATTCCGTCGCTATTTTGATTTTTTTAATAAAATGTTTTTTTTAGGGTCTTCTTAGTACAATACATTCAATTCCCTACAGAAATTTACAAAGTGGATATTCAATATGTTCGATACCAATTGCTTTATTCAAAGTGTTCTCAACAATTCCCAAACTACAAACAAGTTAAATATCATATACAAATCAAAGTAGTTTCCAAGTGTACTTAGCAACAATTCCCAAACCACAAAACCAACTGTTTTCAAGTCACAAAACACAACAATTCCAAAACCAACCGTTCTCAAGTCACAAGTTCGCAACCAAAATAGTTTCCAAGTGAACTTAACAACACCATCACTAAGAGAGGGGGGAGAAGCAAGCAACTTAGGAATCAATCTTCGATGATAGTATCATCGTATTCCTCATTCTCATCCTTATCCTTATCCTCATCTTCATCATGTTGTGGATGATTAACAAAAGCTGGTTGAGAGCCCAAGCAAATGCTTGTTGCATTTGGAAAAAAACTTGCATTCACTGATCAATGCTCATCATGTGTTGGCTCAATTCCTTGTTGCTTTGGCTGAGCATTTTGTTGGATTCCTCTAATTGCTTATATTTTTGCATAGCATCCAGTAATTTTCAGCTTGCGAAGTTAGCTCACCCTCTAAGTTGGGTACTACGCCCCTTAAATTATTCAACTCCTCCTGTGATGACACATAACTTGTACCTGCTAAAAGCCATTTATGTGAAGTATACGTTAGTAACAATAACTAAACTTATTGTAAGTTAACGTTGTGCGAAACCTTAATACTAAAACTTTACCGGCTCGTTGAAAGGGACTAATGTTAGAGGATTCCTTAATGTTGACAACCTCATCTCCATTGCCGTATATACGGTCTCTGTTGCTCGTGTTGGCCTTCACCCACAACTCATTTGGACTTGGAAGTGGCTGAGATGGATCTTGAGAATTGCCATCCGAGTTCTATTGAGAGTTGATGATATTTTGAAATTCTTGTTCACAGGATTCCTAAAATATCACTACATTTACAAAAGATCAAATATGTTATGCTTAACGAAACTATATGAATCTAGCTTGAACTACTAATTAAGATTGAACATTAAGAGTAGCTTATGTATATTTGTTGTGATTGCTTATCAATCCAAGATTCATCTTCTTTGTCATGAAGTTTGTGAGTGTGGTGCATAACTCAACAATTGTGGAATTCGTCCCAAGTTGTTCCCTCTACATGCCAAACAAATTTATAAAAACATGTAAATAGCCTTTCTGCACACAAATAAATAACTACAGAAAGTTGTAATCGATAAAGTTAGTTGCCAGACGCCTCATATGCTCATGCATAAGGATCGAGCCATAGGTGTGGGAGGATGGGCCCAGACTATCTAGATCACCAAGTTGATTTTTTTAGGCTTATTCACACAATTTCTTGTGCACTTCATTTGCCCAATATTGTTTGAGTGTGTCCATTTAGCATCACCGAGCCATTTAGGCTACTCATTGTACTTCCTTGTTTTGCCAAGGAAGTCCCTCAAATTGCATTGCCTCTACTTTCAAAATTTATCCTGATTCAATCCGCATGGAGAGAATCCCAAGTGAACCACTTCTGTAACTAAAAAACAACAAATACATCAAATAATGCCGTAATAATAAATCAAGTACATACAAAGTGTTAATATGTAGTCACTTTAGTTACCTTAAACCAAAAATCATGAACATGTTTAGCCACTTTACACCAAGAAGGCCAAGGTGCATCGTATTTGGCGTGAAAGATCAAATAAATCCTAGTAATAGCACCATCGTTTGGGGTAAACCTATTTCAATAGAAAACATCAAATTAACGTCACCTGGCACAAAATACTTCAAGTTAGATGTTGACCCAATTAATTTGTAAGGTTTTGATGATAAAAATCCAAATGTACTAGTCAGCATGCTGTGAGTTGTGTGTTGAGACAGGATCCAAAAAATACTTGGAGTAGTTCGAATGAGCGTAGAGCATCAAAGTCGACACATATGCAGGGAGTCCAGCTGATAACAAGAGTCTTAGGTTTTGTATGTGCTTTATTCTTTTAGATTCTTATTAATATGTCAATTAGAAGGTCCTTGACTCAGTGTTTACTTTGAATGATTTTTAAGTACTTCAGAACACTGCCTCAGAACGGTTCTGAGAAGCCAGGTCTGCAGTATTTTGACTTCAAAGACAAAAACGAGTTTCAAGGTTTTAAAATGATTTTTGACTTTCGAATTTCATGAAATAATTAGGAATAATTTTTCTAATGCAGGTTGATTCTAAAAAGGTTTTTCTCTTTAAAGATAATGACGAAAGATTTTATTCTATTTTTAAGCGAAGAATATTTATCAAGTGGAGAGATTTTAGGGGCTTGAGAGATTTTATCCTATTTTAAAGGGAAGAATATCAAGTGGAAACATTTTACGGGCTTGACTGTTAGGGTTGTTGAGTGGAAGTGGTCTCTTTTTCCTATTCTTGTGCCACAAGCAGTTAGGGGGATAATTGTTCTTCTTTCTCACTCACACACATTCTTCTATTCAAGTTGCCTTTTTCCCTCAGTGTTTTTTAAGGTTTTTCAAGGGTTCAAAATTGTTTTTGTGAGTCAGAATTTTCTGTGAGAAAAAAAAAAAAACCTTCAAAGAGAGCGCTAAATCAAGTCTTCAATATTGATATAATAGGGATTGTATTGTACCTTACATTTAGCTTGTTTAGAAGCATTCAAGTAAGGTGTTGTTATCTCTTTTACATCAGTGAAATAAGATATTCCAAGTCTTGGGAGACATTGGACGTGGTGTTTGTAACTAAGGTCTCAGGGTAGACTAAGTTACGTGGTGTCTTAACGAAGGTGTCGAGGTAGACCAAGTTACATGTGTGACTAAGTCACGTGTGGTGTTATAGTTATAATCTGTTTGGCCTGTCTAGTGAAAGTATTGCTGAAATCCTACAGTAATAGGTCATGGTTTTCCACGTAAAAACACTGTATCTCCTTTATTATTTCTACAATTCTTTTGTTTCTGCTTCACTCCAAACATGCATTCCAAACAGTTCCAAACGAGTGCTCTGAAACAATTGAAAAAAGTTGGAAGATACAATTCAACCCCTTTTATGTCCTTGTACGATTAAATCTAACAAGTGGTATCAGAGCAGAGTTCTCATACCTAGGTTAACACCTTGAGAGATCCTGAAAAGATGAGTGCACCATAAGGAATTTTGGAGGGTCAATCTGTGACTCGACCATCATACTTCAATGGACAACATTGCAACTGGTAGAAGAAACGTATGGAGAACTACATTCAGGCTGATGATTACGAGCTATGGATGATCATCAAGAATGGCCTTTACATTCCAGTGAAGGCCACAGAAGATGGCAAGACTGTTCCTAAGAAGCCAAATGAGTTCGACTAGGAAGATTTCAGAAAGATAGAGAAAAACGCTAAGGCCAACAAGCTGTTGTACTTTGGCCTTGGACCAGACAAGTACACCCGTATTTCAAAGTGTGAGTGCACGAAGGAGATATGGAATACCCTTTGCGTGGCTCATCAAGGAACCAACCAGGTCAAACAGTCCAGGATCGAGCTGTTAATGAGAAAATACGAGCTTTTCAAAACGAACGATAAAGAGACGGTGATGGATATGCACACTCGTTTTACCTACATCACCAATGAGCTGAAATTATTGGGGAAATCCTTTAACTCCGAAGAACTAGTAAGGAAGATCCTATGGTTTTTGCCTCAATCGTGGGAAATGAAAGTTACAGCCATCCAAGAAGCAAAGAAAATGAACGAGATCTCTTTGGATGAGCTCATTGCAAACCTTTAAACATAGGAATTAAGGAGAAGCTCCTGGGTGAAGGAAGAAACAAAGAAAGACTAAGGCCTTGCTTTAAAGGCTGTGGAAAGTGATGATTCGGATCTGGATGATGAACAAATGGCCATGATAACTCGGAAGTTTAAGAAATTCTTCAAGAAGGCTAGAGGGAACCTCAAGAAAGGGAGTACCAGCAAGCCAATGAGCAGTGATCGTGATAAGTTCTCGAGTTGCTTCAAATGTGGGAAATATGATCGTATCGTGAAGAACTGCCCCATGCAGAAGAAAGAGAAGGGGTCAGAACAGTTCTGAAATCGTGGCAAAAGGCCGCAACAAAGCAACTCCGCAAGGCGTTTCACTAAGGCTATGATGGCAGCCTGGGGTGAAACTTCGGGGGAAGAAGAGAGCTCTTAAGAAGAAGTTGCAGTGGCCCTTATGGACAGAAGTGAGTCCGAATCGGACTTTGAACCGGTCGAAAGCTTGTCCAACTGAAGGATAAGGTACGTGGTCTTAGCTAAGCCAAAAATGAAAAATTATTGCTTACTTTAATGGATGAATGCGATGTAATAAATGCTGAAAATTGCATGCTTAAAGATCTTTGTTCCAAATTGAAAAAGGATGTTAGAATGCTTGAAAGGAACAAACAAGAACTTGAACGTGTGAATGAAATCCTCAAATGTGAAAAACTTAAGGCAGATGATAAGACCCTCATCTTATGTAAAGACCTTGACACCCTTAAGGACCTCATGAACACGAGAGAGAAACTGTTTAACACTGATCTCTCAAGGCTGGAAAGTGAGTCCCTAGACCTGAAACTTAGGCTAGAATCCTTGGTGAGTGAAAACAATCAGCTGCTTGAAAAGATCCATAAGGCTGAATCTGATCTTGCTCCAAACAGGCACTGGAATAGTTCTTCAGAAGTGCTAAATTGGCTAAACGCTCAGCATAGCCGAAACAAAAAGCGACTAGGATTTGTGAATAGGCGTGTCATTAAACTAGTAAATAAAAAATATGTTGGATTTCAAGAAATATAATTTGTTTTCGTTGTGGAAAGACTAGTCATTATCGGTATACTTACCCTTTGAGAAAAAGGGCTATGGAGAAAAACTCACTGTATGTTAAACAAATGTAGATTAGAAAAGATGAGTTAACTTCCATGTCAAAGAAAATGGAACCCAAGTGGATCTAGGTTCCCAAGACTGACACTTAGCTATTTTGTAGGCTAAAGTGAGAGGAGGCAACAAACTATGGTACTTTGATAGTGGATGCTCAAGACACATAACGGAAGATAGATCAAACTTCCTCTCACTTACAGCCTTTGATGGAGGGAGAGTGGCATTTGGAAATGGCAAGCCTGGGATAATTATCAATGTAGGTAAGATAGTCTCCCACTCTATTGATAATGTGTGCTTGGTGGAAGGTTTACAACATAATTTGCTAGGTGTATCTCAATTGTGTGATAGAGGTAATCACATTGGTTTCTCTTCAGATAAATGCTTAATTACCAATATCAAATCTGGAGATGTTGTGCTGAGGGAGAAGCGACGCAACAATGTGTATAAAGCATGTGTTCTTTCACTTCCTCAAAATCATGTAACTTATTTGAGTGCACTTGATGATGATGTCATGCTTTGGCACAAGAGACTAGGTCATGCAAGCCTTTCTCTTTTGAATGAACTCATTTCTAAGGACCTAATAGTTGGAATACCTTCCATCAAGTACAATGATGACAAGGTGTGCGGCGCTTGTGTTAGAGGAAAACAAGTTTAGACTTCTTTGAAGTCAAAGAACTATGTTAGCACTTCCTAACCTCTTGAACTACAACATGTCGATTTGTGCGGTCCTATGAGGATCACAATTAGAGGTGGGAAGAGGTATGTGTTTGTTATAGTGGATGACTACTCTCGTTTCACTTGGACTCTATTTTCAACATCGAAAGATGAATCATTTGAAAGTTTCTTTTGCTCCTTAAGGAAATTGAAAAGAGAGTAGGACACTCATTGGTAGGTCTTAAGTCTGACCACGGGAAAGAATTTGAAAACTCGAACTTCATTAATCATTGTAATGATCATGGTGTTGATCACAACTTTTCTTCCCCCAGAACACCCCAACAGAACAGGGTGGTAAAACTGAAAATCATACTCTAGAGGACATGACTAGGACTATACTTGTCGCTAGTGGTCTTCTTAGGAACTTTTGGGCAGAGGCATTGAATACATCGTGTTATATTATTAATAGATGCATGATCAGACCCATACTTAATAAGACTCCTTATGAACTTTTCAAAGGACGAAAACCTAATATAAAGCACTTGAGGGTGTTTGGTTGCAAATGCTATGTGCACAATAATAGGAACAAATCCTTGGAAAAGTTTGACCCAAGAAGTGATGAAGCCATATTTTTAGGGTACTCCTCACACAGTAAGGCATACAAAGTGTTTAACAAAAGGACCTTGTGCGTTGAGGAGAGTGTGCATGTATTGTTTGATGAGACTAACCCCTTGATTGAGCATGATGCACAGGATGAAGAGTTTGAACTTGGTCTTGGGAGAAAAGACCTCTAACTCACTCAAAGCTCCATGGTAGATAATGGTAAGGCTCCTGAAGGTGAACCAAGTCCTGGATCTGATAGTGTTAAAGGTGGGCAGGGAGCAAACCAGTAAGGGGGAAGCATTGCCGAACCTGATTTGGAATAGAACCGGCCTACTCAACACGATCCTTCACGAACTGATTTAGGAATGGGCTCCAGAACAAATTTAGAACCTGTTCCACCAAGTATCCAGCGGAGAATGGAAAACGTGTCTATGGATCCACTTACTCCCCGACCCCAGAAGCACTAGAGTTCACACCTCCTTGACCAGATTATGTCTGACACTAATACAGGGGTGCAAACTAGATCCAAAGTCAGAAACTTTTATGCTTTCTATGCCTTTTTATCTAACATTGAGCAAAAGAATGCTCATGAAGCGCTTATAGATTCTGACTAGGATGCTGCTATGTAAGAGGAGCTTTATCAGTTCGAAAGGAACAAGGTTTGGCACCTTGAACCACAACCTAAGGATAGATCGATAATTGGTACCAAGTGGATGTTTAAAAACAAATTGGATGAGTTCAGAACAATCACTCGGAACACGGCCAGGTTGGTGGTTCAGTGTTATGACCAAGAAGAAGGGATCGATTATGAGGAAACATTTGCACCTATTGCAAGCATCAAGGCTATCCACATTTCAGTGGCTTTCGTAGCCCCCATGAAAATGAAGCTGCATCAAATGGACGTCAAAAGTGCATTCCTAAATGGATACCTTAAGGAAGAGGTGCATGTAAGCCAACCCCCCGGTTTTGAAAATCATGATTTGCCTAACCATGTGTTTAAAGTTGACAAAGCGCTTCATGGTTGAAAACAAGCTCCTAGAGCTTGGTATAAACGTTTGTCAAACTTTTTAATCGATAATAGTTTACAAAGGGGCAAGGTTGATAATACGTTGTTTCTCAAATCAAAGGGGGACATTTATTGATTGTTCAAGTATATGTCGATGATATTATATTTGATGCAACCAACAGTGATTCTTGTGATGAATTTTCAAAATTGATGAGGAGTGAGTTTGAGATGAGAATGATGGGGGAGCTCAACTTTTTCTTAGGCTTGCAAATCAAGCAAACCTCAAATGGAACTATGATACATCAACAAAAATATGTCAAGGAATTAATTAGGTGGTTTGGAATGGAATCGGCTAAGCCCATGGACATACCCATCTCTCCTTTATCCAGGTTGGTTGTGGATGATGGGAGTCCTTCAGTTGAGGAGAAATCTTATAGAGGGCATGATAGGGTAGCTTCTATACCTAACCACCAGTAGACCTGACATAGTTTTCAGTGTTGGCTTGTGTGCTCGTTTTCAGTCAAATTCTAATGGAACACATTTGAAAGCTGTAAAATAAATTTTGAGATATTTGAAACATACCCTTGACTTAGCTCTATGGTATCCTCGAGGATGCAATTTTGATCTCATTGGGTATGCAGATGCTGATTATGCTGGATTCTTAGTTGATAGAAAAAGTACCTCAGGTATGGCTCATTTTCTCGTATCCTGTTTGGTCCCTTGGGCAACCAAGAAACAACACTCTGTTGCAATATCCACAGCAGAAGCAGAGTATATAGCGGCTGTTTCTTGTTGTGCTCAATTGTTGTGGATACGGGAACAACTCAATGACTTTTCTGTTTACACGGGATGCATTCCCATATTCTATGATAACACAAGTGCAATTAATATTGCCAAAAACACATGTTAGCATAAAAGGACTAAACATATTGATATACGTCATCACTTTTTAAGAGACAATGTTAAAAAGGGCTTAATTTCAATGAATTTTGTGCCACCAATAAACAAATTGCTGACATCTTTACCAAGACACTGAGTAGAATTGGGTATGATTAAAAGGACTTGAGTTTGCTTGTTTAACCCCCAATGATTGATTAGTTAAGAGATTTTAGGCTAAATAAATTGATCCAATGGATGCATTCAATTCCTGTGCTATTATTGGCATATGTGTGGAATATAATATGCTGACACTTGTTGAGGTCTAATGATATTACCCTTAGTGTCCTTTGTCACCGAACATTTAATAGTAAAAACAGGCTCTAGGAACAGATCTAACCACTGTTTGTAGCATGTGCTGACCAAGTGGCGTTATTAAAGGTATGTTGGAAACTGAATTTTCCTTTTTATTGCACCTAACCTATAATTGGTAACCTACCCAGCGTGCAATGATGTTGGGCATGCAAAAACCTCTCTCCTCATAAAGAAGGCCAAAAAGACTCCTCAAAATCTCCGTCTCTTTTTTTTATTTTTTTGGGTCAAATCATTCAAAATCCTTCTTTCCTATTCCCTCTCCTAAAAGCCCGTCCATCTCTCTCCCTCTCACAAGGAACCCGATCTTCTTCTTTTTCCTTAAACCCACTAAAAGCCTAACTTCAAATCTCCTTAACTACTCAAAATGGCAAGAACTTGTGGCGGCAAAGCATCCTCCAAGCGCAAGACCTCTCACCCGAGGTCACTAAGGGACCAATTATCGAGAAAAAGGGGGGCAAGTTGGATGAGCACTAAGGTAGCATCAAAGGTGCCTCCATCGCCATAAGAGGTCTTAATGGGTATGGAAAACACTCCATCACCTTCTTTATCGATTACTTATTCTATTTTTGGGTTCTTGAGGACTTTAGACTTACAGTCAGTGGGCTTGAATCTTGATATGATACCCTCTATAAACCCGATTACGGGGTGGGAGATGGTGGTGTATGACTCAGTTGTGGTCGAGTCGAGACTAGGGGGAAATAAGGCTGAGTCAGTTGGGCAGTCTAAGGATTTTGGTGGTGAGAATGGTGTTGAGAATCTTTCGTTTAATGAATTTGTTGTTGAAGATGTTGAAGGTAGTGATGAGGATGAACCAACTTTGCGGTTCAAAAGGACTATCCTAACCACGCCCCAAATAACCACTAAATCGACCGTTAAATGCCAAAGAAAGACTACCACCTCACCCAATGTACCTTTCCTTGCACCCTTATGACGACCTCAAACTCAAAGTTTAGGTCCTCCCATTGTGCTATCCCGGCCATAAGACAGAATTGAGAGCCCTATCAAGAAGAAAAACTAGCTCTTAAATCCACCAAAACACCCCCTAGAACACACACCAAACCAACTTCATCCAAGAAACGGGCGGCCCCAGAATAGGTATCAGAATAGGTTTAAGAATCTGATGAACCAAAGAAAAAGAAAGTTAGAAAAAGCATGACACTTGCTGAGAGATGTGAGCACTTCCTCCAGAAATCTGTGGTTCCGGAGAAGGTGGTTAAGGTGTCATATTTTCAGGAACAGGGGCTAGGGGTGTTCTTAGAGAAGTTGGAAGCATAGGGTTGGTTGGATCTTTCCACGAACACCAAGAGAGGGTGTTATGTTCCAGACTTGGCTAAGTTTTATGCGAAATGTGTTGTCACCAATGGAGTAGTGACAAGCACAGTTGATAGTCATGAGGTACGGTTTGATGCTAGGGAGCTAGGTGAGTTACTTGGGGTGTTCTCAGAAGGTTTTGATGTATATGTGTGTGAGGATAAGAGTGTCCTAGGTGATGAACGGTTGTTGGAATTGACCTAAAAGCTAGCCCAAAAATCCCATCTGACTAAGTTCTAGTCTATGAGAAAGGGAGAAATAATGCCTTTGCATCGACTATTGTTTTGGTTTGTGATTAAGAATGTAATTCCCCGAGGATAGGGACCCAACCTTGCTGACCCCATGGACAAGTGTTACACTGATTTGTTGGATCGGGGTGAGAAAATTAACTTGCTCACAATTATGATTAGCTATATTAGGAGAATTACTAACACGTCCGAGGATCATGACATGGAGTATGGGTTCTTGCTGACTTTGGGATTTGAAAAACTTAGGATTCCCTTGCAGAAAAGAGTAGGCTTTCAAGTCAGTGATGAAATTAGAAGCAGCATCTTAATTGGGTGTGGTTTCAAGGTGACAAAAGGCAGCATTGCAGGTTCAGAACAAGGGCCCCAAACACTCCTTAGCCCTGTTCCGAGTGAGGCTTCCACCTCAAGTGCTGCTACGTTCGATACACTGCTGCAGGACCAACTTAATTTGAAGGGGGAGATAGCTAAAATGAAGCAGGCGCTTACAGAGGAAAAGGCTCTCAATGCGAAACGTCACGAGGATCTCCTAAGTGCCCCTCTGCTCTCACGGCTAAATTTACTCCTCCATCTTCCTCTACCTAACCTGTTCTTGTTCCCTATTTCCAACATTGATGTTTATTTTGCTTTTGAATCACTTGGTTGTGCACATGACTGGTAGTGGTTTATGAATGTTCTTGGATGGTTTATGTATTTATGCTACGCCTTTGCTTGTTGCATGTGTTACTTGTTTGTGTATGACTTGGATGGCCAATATCATTACTGTACCATACACTCAAGTCTATCGCTGTTATTTCCGGCATTATCGCTTTGGTGGTGATTGCTCCCACACTGGATTCTAACTTCCGGCCTACTCACCCTTTTCGATGATATCAAAAGGGGAAAGATAAGTATGACCTCATTTTAATTGGTTTGCCTAGTTTTAAGTTGACCTCTTAACTATTGCTTTCTCTTGTGTGTGGATTGAATAAATTATTTTGGCACTAATGTATTTCGCCCTCTTATTGATGTTAACTAATGGTTATTTGGTTTGTCATTATCAAAAAGGAGGAAATTATTGACCCAATTAATGTGTAAGCTTTTGATGATTACAATCCAAATGTACTAGCCAATATGATGCGCTTAACTTGTATGTTTACACAGGATCCGGAAAACACTTGGAGCGGTTCGAATGAGTGTGGAGCTTCAAAGTCGATACATTTAAAGGGAGTCCAGCTGATGACAAGAGTCTTAGGTTTTGTATGTCCTTTATTCTTTTAGATTTTTGTTAATTTGCCAATCAGATGGTCCTTGACTTAACGTTCGCTTTGAATCATTTTTAAGTATTTTAGACACTGCCTCAGAATAGTTCTGAGAAGTCAGGTCTGAAGTGTTTTGACGTCAAAGACAAAAATGAGTTTCAAGGTTTTAAAATGATTTTTGATTGTTGAATTTCATGAATAATTAGGAATAATTTTTCTGATGTAGGTTGAGTCTAAAAAAGTTTTTCTCTTTAAAGATAATGATGAAAGATTTTATCCTATTTTTAAGGAAAGAATATTTGCCAAGTAGAGAGATTTTAGGGGCTTGAGAGATTTTATCCAATTTTTAAGGGAAGAATATCAAGTGGAAAGATTTTACGGGCTTAACTGTTAGGGTTGTTGAGTGGAAGTGGTCTTCTCTTTTTCCTATTCTTGCGCCACAAGCACTTAGTGGGATAATTGTTCTTTTTTGTCACTCGCACACATTCTTCTATTTAAGTTGCCTTTTTCCCTCAGTGTTTTTTAAGGTTTTTTAAGGTTTTCCAGGGGTTGAAAACTGTTTTTGTGAGTCAGAGTTTTCTGTGAGGAAAAAAACCTTCAAAGAGAGTGCTAAATCGAGTCTTCAATATTAGCATAAAAGGGATTGTATTGTACCTTACATTAAGCTTGTTTAGAAGCATTCAAGTAAGGTGTTGTTATCTCTTTTCTATCAGTGAAATAAGAGATTGTCCAAGTCTTGGGAGACGTTGGACGTGGTGTTTGTAACTAGGGTCTCGGGGTAGACTAAGTTACCTGGTGTCTATAACGAAGGTCTCGGGGTAGACCAAGTTACGTGTGTGACTAAGTCACATGTGGCGTTACAGTTGTAACCTGTTTGGCCTGTCTAGTGAAAGTATTGCTGAAATCCCATAGTGGTAGGTCATGGTTTTTACATCTCAGTTGGGCTAGAGGTGGTTTTCCACGTAAAAACACTGTGTCTCCTTTATTATTTCTGCAATTCTTTTGTTTCTACTTCACTCCAAACACGCATTCTGAATAGTTTCAAACGAGTGTTCTGAAACAATCGAAAAAAGTTAGAAGACACAATTCACCCCCTCTTGTGTCCCTGTGCGATTAAATCCAACAAGTGGTACCAAAGTAGAGTTCTCATACCTAGGTTAACACCTTGAGAGATCCTGAAAAGATGAGTGCACCATAAGAAATTTTGGACGGTCAATCTGTGATTCAACCACCATACTTCAATGGATAACATTACAACTGGTGGAAGAAATATATGGAGAGCTACATTCAGGCTGATGATTACGAGCTGTAGATGATCATCGAGAATGATCCTTACATTCCAATGAAGGCCACGGAAGATGGGAAGACTGTTCCTAAGAAGCCAAATGAGTTCGACTTATAAGATCTCAAAGATGGAGAAAAACGCTAAGGCCAAGAAGCTGTTGTACTTTGGCCATGGACCAGACGAGTAGACCCGCATCTCAGAGTGTGAGTCCGCGAAGGAGATATGGAATGCCCTTTTGCGTGGCTCATGAAGGAACCAACTAGGTCAAACAATCCAGGATCGAGCTATTAATGAGAAAATACGAGCTTTTCAAAATGAGCGATAAAGAGACGGCAATGGATATGTACACTCGTTTTACCTACATCACCAATGAGCTGGAATCGTTGGGGAAATCCTTTACCATCAAAGAATTGGTAAGGAAGATCCTGCGGTTTTTGCCTCATTCGTGGGAAACAAAAGATATAGCCATCTAAAAAGCGAAGAAGATGAACGAGATCTCCTTGGATCAGCTTATTGGAAGCCGTCAAACATACGAATTGAGGAGAGGCTCCTAGGTGAAGGAAGAAACAAAGAAAGTCCGAGGCCTTGCTTTAAAGGCTGTGGAAACTGGAAAGTGATGATTCGGATCTAGATGATGAAGAAATGGCCATAATAACCCAGAAGTTCAAGAACTTCATCAAGAAGGGAGTACCAGCAAGCCAACGAGTAGTGATCGTGATCAGTTCTCGGGTTGCTTCAAATGTGGGAAACATGATCGTATCGTGAAGAATAGCTCCATGCTGAAGGAAGAACAGGGGTCGGAACAGTTACGAAATCGTGGCAAAAGGCCGCAACAAAGCAACTACGCAAGGTGTTTCACTAAAGCTATGATGGTAGCCTAGGGTGAAACTTCGGAGGAGGAAGAGAGCTCCCAAGAAGAAGAAGCTGCAGCGGCCCTTATGGCCAGAAGTGAGTCCGAATCGATCTTTGAACCGGTTGAAAGCTTGTCCCAACTCAAGGATAAGGTATATGGTCTTAGCAAAGCTAAAATTGAGAAATTATTGCTCACTTTAATGGATGAATGTGATGCAATAGATGCTGAAAATTGCATGCTTAAAGATGTTTGTTCCGAATTAAAAAAGGATGTTAGAATGCTTGAAAGGAACAAACAAGAACTTGAATGTGTGATGAAATCCTCAAATGTGAAAAACTTAAGGCAGATGATAACACCCTCGACTTATATAAAGATCTTGACACGCTTAAGGACCTCATGAACACGAGAGAGAAAGTGTTTAACACTGATCTCTTAAGGCTGGAAAGTGAGTCCCTAGACCTAAAACCTAGGCTAGAATCCTTGGTGAGCGAAAACAATCAGCTGCTTGAAAAGGCCCATACGGCTGAATCTGATCTTGCTCCGAACAGGCGCTGGAACAGTTCTTCGGAAGCGCTTAATTGGCTAAACACTCAACATAGCCGAAACAAAAGGGGACTAGGATTTGTGAATAGGCATGTCATTAAACTAGTAAACAAAAAATATGTTGGGATTCAAGAAATATAATTTGTTTTCATTATGGAAAGACTGGTCATTATAGGTATACTTGCCCTTTGAGAAAAAGGGCTGTGGAGAAAAACTCACTGTATGTTAAACAAATGTGGATTAGAAAAGGTGAGTTAACCTCCATGTCAAAGAAAATGAGACCCAAGTGGATCTAGGTTCTCAAGACTAACACTTAGCTATTTTGCAGGCTAAAGTGAGAGGAGGCAGCCAACTATGGTACTTAGATAGTGGTTGCTCAAGGCATATGATGGAAGACAGATCAAATTTCCTCTCACTTACCGCCTTTAATGGAGGGAGAGTGGCATTTGGAAATGGCAAGTCTGGGACAATTGTCGGTCTAGGTAAGATAGTCTCTCACTCAGTGTACTTGGTGGAAAGTTTACAACATAATTTGCTAAGTGTGTCTCAATTGTGTGATAGAGGTAATCATGTTGGTTTCTCTTCAGATCAATGCTTGATTACCAATATCAAATCTGGTGATGTTGTGCTGAGGGGGAAGCGAGGCACCAATGTGTATAAAACGTGTGTTCTTTCACTTCCTCAAAATCATGTGACTTGTTTGAATGCTCTTGATGATGATGTTCTGCTTTGGCACAAGAGGCTAGGTCATGCAAGCCTTTCTCTTTTGAATAAACTCATTTCTAAGGACCTAGTAGTCGAACTACTTTCCATCAAGTACAATGATGACAAGTTGTGCGACGCTTATGCTAGAGGAAAACAAGTTAGGACTTCTTTCAAGTCCAAGAACTATGTTAGCACTTCTCGACCTCTTGAACTACCAGATGTCAATTTGTGTGGTCCTATGAGGATCACAAGTAGAGGTGGGAACAGGTACGTATTTGTTATAGTGGATGATTACTCTCGTTTCACTTAGACTCCATTTTTAGCATTGAAAGATGAATCATTTGAAAGTTTCTTTTGCTCCTTAAGAAAATTGAAAAGAGAGTAAGACACTTATGGGTAAGTCTTAGGTCTGACCGTAGGAAAGAATTTGAAAACTCGAGCTTAATTGACTATTGTAATGATCATGGTGTTGATCACAACTTTTCTGGCCCCAGAACACCCCAACAGAATGGGGTGGTAGAGCGGAAAAATCTTACTCTAGAGGACATGACTAGGACTATGCTTGTTGCTGGTGGTCTTCCTATGAACTTTTGGACAGAGGCATTGAATACATCGTGTTATATTATTAATAGATGTATGATCAGACCCATACTTGACAAGGCTCCTTATGAACTTTCAAAGGACGAAAACCCAATATAAAGCACTTGAGGGTGTTTGGTTGCAAATGCTATGTGCACAATAATAGGAAGGAATCCTTGGGAAAGTTTGACCCGAGAAGTGATGAAGCCATATTCTTAGGGTACTCCTCAGGCAGTAAGGCATACAAAGTGTTTAACAAAAGGACCTTGTGTGTTGAGGAGAGTGTGCATGTATTATTTGATAAGACTAACCCCTTGACTGAGTATAATACACAGGATGAAGAGTTTGAACTTGGTCTTGTGAGAAAAGACCTCTAACTCACTCAAAGCTCTATGGTAGATAATGGTAAGGCTCCTGAAGGTGAACCAAGTCCTGGATCTAAGAGTGTGGAAGGTGGGCAGGGAGTAAACCAGTCAGGGGGAAGCATTATCGAATCGGATTTGAAACAAAACTGGCCCACTCTACCCGATCCTTTCCGAGCTGATTTGGGAACAAGCTCCAAGATAAATTTAGAACCTATTTCACCAAGTATCCAGGGGAGATTGAAAAATGTGTATGTGGATCCACTTACTCTATGACCCTGGAAGTATTAGAGTTTACACCCCCTTGACCAGATTATATCTTATACTAACACAGGGCTGCAAACCAGATCCAAACTCAGAAACTTTTGTGCTTTCTATGCCTTTTATCTAAAATTGGGCCAAAGAATGTTCATGAAGCTCTTGTAGATTTTGACTGGGTTGCTGCTGTGCAAGAGGAGCTTCATCAGTTCAAAAGGAGCAAGGTTTGGCACCTTGAACCACGGCCTAAAGACAGATCGGTAATTGGTACCAAGTGGGTGTTCAAGAACAAATTGGATAAGTTTGGGACAATCACTCGGAACAAGGCCAGGTTGGTGGTTCAGGGTTACAACGAAGAAGAAGGCATCGATTATGAGGAAACATTTGCACCTATTGCAAGGATCGAGGCTATCCACATTTTGGTTTCTTTCGTAGCCCACATGGAAATCAAGCAGTATCAAATAGATGTCAAGAGTGCATTCCTTAACGGATACCTTAAGGAAGAGGTGTATGCAAGCCAACCCCCCGGTTTTGAAAATCATAATTTACCTAACCATGTGTTTAAAGTTGACAAAGCGCTTTATGGTTTAATACAAGCTCCTAGAGCTTGGTATAAATGTTTGTCAAACTTTTTAATCGATAATGGTTTCCAAAGGGGCAAAGTTGATGATACCTTGTTTCCCAAATCAAAAGGGGAACATTTGTTGATTGTTTAAATATATGTCGATGATATTATATTTGGTGCAACCAACAGTGATTTTTGTGATGAATTTTCAAAATCGATGAGGAGTGAGTTTGAGATGAGAATGATGGTCGAGCTCAACTTTTTCTTGGGCTTGCAAATCAAGTAAACCTCAAACGGAACTATGATACATCAACAAGAATATGTCAAGGAATTAATTAAGCGGTTTAGAATGGAATCAGCTAAGCTCATAGACACACCCATATCTCCTATAACCAGATTGGTTGTGGATGATGGGAGGCCTTCAGTTGAGGAGAAATCCTGTACGGGCATGATAGGGTAGCTTCTATACCTAACCGCCAGTAGACCTGATATAGTTTTCAGTGTTGGCTCGTGTACTCGTTTTTAGTCAAATTCTAAAGAAACACATTTGAAAGCTGTAAAACGAATTTTGAGATATTTGAAATACACCCTTAACTTAGCTCTATAGTATCCTCGAGGGTGCAATTTTGACCTCATTGGGTATGCAGATACTAATTATGCTGGATTCTTGGCTGATAGAAAAAGCACCTTTAGTATGGCTCATTTTCTCAGACCTTGTTTGGTCTCTTGGGCAATCAAGAAACAACACTCTATTGCCATATCCATGGCAGAAGCCGAGTATGTAGCGGCCGCTTCTTGTTGGGCTCAACTGTTGTGGATAATACAATAACTCAAGGACTTTCTATTGACACGGGATGCATTCTCATGTTCTGTGATAACACAAGTGCAATTAATATTGCCAAAAATCCATGCCAACATAAAAGGACTAAGCATATTGATATACGTCATCACTTTTTAAGAGACAATATTGAAAAGGGCTTAATTTCAATGAATTTTCGTGCCCCCGATAAACAAATTGCTGACATCTTTACTAAGACATTGAGGAGAGAGTAGTTTGAGAGGAATAGAATAGAATTGAGTATGATTAAAAGGACTTGAGCATGCTTGTTTAACCCCCAATGATTGATTAGTTAAGAGTTTTTAGGCCAAATAAATTGATCCAATGGATACATTCAATTCCTGTGCTATTATTGGCATATGTGTGGAATACAACATGCTGACACTTGTTGAGGTCTAATGATATGGCCCTTAGTGTCCTTTGTTACCGAACATTTAGCAGTAAGAATAGGCTCTACGAACAGACCTGACCACTGTTTGTAGCATGTGCTGATCAAGTGGCGTTATTAAAGGTATGTTGGACACTGAATTTTCCTTTTTATTGCACCTAACCTATTAGTAGCCTACCCAGCGTGCAACGATGTTGGGCATGCAAAAAGCTCTCTCCTCATAAAGAAGGTCGAAAAGACTCCTCAAAATCTTAGTCTCTTTTTTTTTTTTTTGGGTCAAATCAATTCAAAATCCTTCTCTCCTATTCTCTCTCCTAAATGCCTGTCCATCTCTCTCCCTTTCACAAGGAACCTGATCTTCTTCTTGTTCCTTAAACCCACTAAAACCCTAGCTTCAAATCTCCTCAATTCCTCAAATTGGAAAGAACTTATGGCGGCAAAGCATCCTCCAAGTGCAAGACTTCTCATCCGAGGTCACTAAGGGACCAATTATCGAGAAAAGGGAGAGCACGTTGGATGAGTACTGAGGTAGCATCACCGACACCTCCATCGCCGCAGGAGGTCTTAATGGATATGGAAAACACTCCATCACCTTCTTTTTCGATTGCTCCTTCTATTTATGGGTTCTTGAGGAGTCTAGACTTACAGTCAGTGGGCTTGAATCTTGATATGGTACCCTCTGTAAACCCGATTACGGGGTGGGAGATGGTGGTGCATGACTCGATTGTGGCTGAGTCGAGATTAGGAGGAAATAAGGCAGAGTCCGTTGGGCAGTCTAAGGATTTTGGTGTTGAGAATGTTGTTAAGAATCTTTCGTTTAATGAATTTGTTGTTGAAGGTGCTGAAGATAGTGATGAGGATGAACCAGCTTTGCAGTTCAAAAGGACTGTCCCAACCATGCCCCAAACAATAGCTAAACTGACCCTTAAATGTCAAAGAAACACTATTGCCTCACCCAATGCGCCTTTCACTGCACCCTTACCTCGACCTCAAACTCGAAGTTCAGGTCCTCCCATTGTGCTGCCCTTGCCAGAAGACAGAGTTGGGAGCCCTATCAACAAGAAAAAACCAGCTCTTAAATCCGCTAAAACAACCCCCCAGAACACACACCAAACCAGCTCCACCCATGAAACCTACCCAAAAACGGGCAGCCTCAGAACAGGTGTCAAAACTGGTTGAAGAATCTGATGAACCAAAGGAGGTGAAAGTTAGAAAAAACTTGACATTTGCTGAGAGATATAAGCACTTGCTAACTTTAGTGTTTGAAAAACTTAGGATTCCCCTGCAGAAGAGAGTAGGCTTTCAGGTCGGTGATGAAATTGGAAGCAGTATCTTAATTGGGTGTGGTTTCAAGGTGATAAAAGGTGGCGGTGCAGGTTCAGAACAGGGGCCCTAAACACCCCTTGATCCTGTTCCTTGTGAGGCTTCCACCTCAAGTGCTCCTACGTTCGATACACTGCTGCAGGACCAGCTTAATTTGTAAGGGGAGATAGTTGAAATGAAGCAGGCACTTATAGAGGAAAAGACTCTCAATGCGGAACGTCACAAGGATCTCCAAAGTGCCCTCTCTGCCTTCACGGCCAAATTTACTCCTCTATCTTCCTCTACCTAATTTGTCCTTGTTCCCTGTTTCCAACATTGATGTTTATTTTGCTTTTGAATCACTTGATCGCGCGCATAACTGGTAGTGGTTTATGAATGTTCTTGGATGGTTTATGCATTATGCTATGCCTTTGCTTGTTGCATGTGTTACTTGTTTGTGCTTGACTTGGATGGCTAATATCATTACTGTATTGTACAATCAAGTGTATCGCTGTTATTTCCTGTATTACTGCTTTGGTGGTGATTGCACATACACTGGATTCCAACTTCCGGCCTGCTCACCCTTTTCGATGATGTCAAAAGGGGAAAGATAAGTATAACCTCGTTTCGATTGGTTTGCCTAGTTTTATGTTGACCTCTTAACTCTTGCTTTCTCTTGTGTGTGGATTGAATAAACTATTTTGGCACTAATGTATTTTGCTCTCTCATTAATGTTAACTAACGTTTATTTGGTTTGTCATTATCAAAAAAGGGGAAATTGTTGACTCAATTAATGTGTAAGGCTTTGATGATAACAATCCAAATGCACTAGTCAATATGGTGCGCTTGAGTTGTGCGTTGAGACAGGATCCGGAAAATACTTGCAGCGGTTCGAATGAGTGAGAAGCTTCAAAGTCGATACATGTGTAGGGAGTCCAGCTGATAACAAGAGTCTTAGGTTTTGTATGTGCTTTATTCTTTTAGATTCTTGTTAATATGCCAATTAGAAGGTGCTTGACTTAGCATTTGCTTTGAAAGGTTTTTAGGTGCTTCAAAACACTGTTTTAGAATAGTTCTGAGAAGTCAGGTCTACAAAGTTTTGATGTCAAAGACAAAAACGAGTTTCAAGGTTTTAAAATGATTTTTGACTGTCAAATTTCATGAAATAATTAGGAATAATTTTTTGGATGTACGTTGAGTCTAAAAAGGTTTTTCTCTTTAAAGATAATGATGAAAGATTTTATCCTATTTTTAAGTGAAGAATATTTATCGAGTAGAGAGATATTAGAGGCTTGAGAGATTTTATCCTATTTTTAACAGAAGAATATCAAGTGGAAAGATCTTATAGGCTTGACTGTTAGGGTTGTTGAGTGCAAGTGGTGTTCTCTTTTTCCTATTCTTGCATCACAATCACTTAGTGGGATAATTGTTCTTCTTTCTCACTCGCACACATTCTTCTATTTAAGTTGCCTTTTTCCCTCAATGTTTTTTAAAGTTTTTCAAGGTTTTCGAAGAGTTAAAAACTGTTTTTATGAGATAGAATTTTCTGTGAGAAAAAAAACCTTCACAGGGAGTGCTAAATCGAGTCTTCAATATTGGCATAATAGGGATTGTATTGTACCTTACATTAAGCTTGTTTAGAAGCATTCAAGTAAGGTGTTGTTATCTCTTTTCCATAAGTAAAATAAGAGATTATCCAGGTCTTGGGAGACGTTGGATGTGGTGCTTGTAACTAGGGTCTCAGGGTAGACTAAGTGATGTGGTGTCTGTAACGGAGGTCTCTGGGTGAACCAAGTTATGTGTGTGACTAAGTCACGTGTGGTGTTACAGTTATAACGTGTTTGGCTCATCTAGTGAAAGTATTGCTGAAATCCTAAAGTGGTAGGTTGTGGTTTTTATGCCTCAGTTGGGCCAAAGGTGGTTTTCCATATAAAAACACTGTGTCTCCTTTATTATTTTTGTAATTCGTTTGTTTCTGCTTCACTCCAAACACGCATTCCAAACAGTTTCAGATGAGTGTTCTGAAACAATCGAAAAAACTTAAAAGACACAGTTCACCCCCCTTTTGTGTCCTAGTGCGATTAAATCCAACAAGTGGTATCAGAGCAAAGTTCTCATACTTAGGTTAACACCTTGAGAAATCTTGAAAAGATGAGCGCACCACAAGGAATTTTGGAGGGTCAATCTGTGACTCGACAAACATACTTTAATAGACAACATTACAACTGGTGCAAGAAACGTGTGGAGAACTACATTCAAGCTGATGATTACGAGCTATGGATGATCATCGAGAATGGCCCATACATTCCAGTGAAGGCCACGGAAGATGGCAAGACCGCTCCTCAGAAGCCAAATAAGTTCGATTCGGAAGATTTCAAAAAGATGGAGAAAAATGCTAAGGCCAAAAAGCTGTTGTACTTCGGCCATGGACCAGATGAGTACACCCGTATCTCAGAGTGTGAGTCCGTAAAGGAGATATGGAATGCCCTTTGCATGGCTTATGAAGGAACAACTAGGTCAAACTGTCCAGGATCGAGCTGGTAATGAGAAAATACGAGCTTTTCGAAATGAGCGATAAGGAGACGGTGATGGATATGTACACTCGTTTTGCCTGCATCACCAATGAGCTGAAATCATTGGGGAAATCCTTTACCACCGAAGAACTGGTAAGGAAGATACTACGGTTTTTGCCTCAATCGTGGGAAACGAAAGTTACAGCCATCTAGGAGGCAAAGAAGATGAACGAGATCTCTTTGGAGGAGCTCATTCGAAACCTTTAAACATACGAATTGAGGAGAAGCTCCTAGGTGAAGGAAGAAGCAAAGAAAGACTGAGGCCTTGCTTTAAAGGCTGTGGAAAGTGATGATTCAAATCTGGATGATGAAGAAATGGCCATGATAACCCAGAAGTTCAAGAAATTCTTTAAGAAGGTTGGAGGGAACCTCAAGAAGGGGAATACCAGCAAGCCAATGAGCAGTGATCGTGATTAGTTCTCGGGTTGCTTCAAATGTGGGAAATATGATCGTATCATGAAGAATAGCTCCATGCAGAAGGAAGAACAGGTGTCAGAACAGTTCCAAAATCGTGGCAAAAGGCCGCAGCAAAGTAGCTCCGCAAGGCGTTTCACTAAGGTTATGATGGCAGCCTGGGGTGAAACTTCAGAGGAAGAAGAGGACTCTTAAGAAGAAGAAGCTGCAGTGGCCCTTATGGCCAGAAGTGAGTCCGAATTGGACTTTAAACCGGTCGAAAGCTTGTCCCAACTCAAGAAAAAGGTACGTGGTCTTAGCAAAGCTAAAATTGAGAAATTATTGCTTACTTTAATGGATGAATGTGATGCAACAAATGCTAAAAATTGCATGCTTAAAGATATTTGTTCTAAATTGAAAAAGGATGTTAGAATGCTTGAAACGAACAAACAAGAACTTGAACGTGTGAATGAAATCCTCAAATGTGAAAAACTTAAGGCAGATGATAAGACCCTTACCTTGACATGCTCAAGGACCTCATGAACATGAGAGAGAAAGTGTTTAACTTTGATCTCTCAAGGCTGGAAAGTGAGTCCCTAGACCTGAAACTTAGGCTAGAATCCTTGGTGAGTGAAAACAATCAGCTGCTTGAAAAGGCCCATAAGACCGATTCTAATCTTACTCAGAACAGGCGCTGGAACAGTTCTTTAGAAGTGCTTAATTGGCTAGACAATCACCATAGCCGAAATAAAAAGGGACTAGGATTTGTGAATAGGACTGTCATTAAACTAGTAAACCAAAAATATGTTACACTTCAAGAAAATATAATTTGTTTTGATTGTGGAAAGACTGGTCATTATCGATATACTTACCCTTTGAGAAAAAGAGTTGTGGAGAAAAATTCACTGTATGTTAAACAAATGTGGATTAGAAAAGGTGAGTTAACCTCCATGTTAAAGAAAATAGGACCCTAGTGGGTCTAGGTTCCCAAGACTAACACTTAGCTATTTTGCAGGCTAAAGTGAGAGGAGGCAACCAACTATAGTACTTAGATAGTGGTTGCTTAAGGCACATGACGGAAGACAGGTCAAACTTCCTCTCACTTATAGCCTTTGATGGAGGGAGAGTGGCATTTGGAAATGGCAAGTCTGGGACAATTGTCGGTCTAGGTAAGATAGTCTCTTACTCTATTGATAATGTGTACTTGGTGGAAGGTTTACAACATATTTTGCTAAGTGTGTCTCAATTGCGTGATAGAGGTAATCACGTTGGTTTCTCTTCAGATCAATGCTTGATTACCAATATCAAATCTGGTGATGTTGTGCTGAGGGGGAAGCAACACAACAATGTGTATAAAACGCGTGTTCTTTCACTTCCTCAAAATCATGTGACTTGTTTGAATGCTCTTGATGATGATGTTATGCTTTGGCACAAGAGGCTAGGTGATGCAAGCCTTTCTCTTTTGAATAAACTCATTTCTAAGGACCTAGTAGTCAGACTACCTTCCATCAAGTACAACGATGACAAGTTGTGCGACGCTTATGCTAGAGAAAAACAAGTTAGGACTTCTTTCAAGTCAAAGAACTGTGTTAGCACTTCTCGACCTCTTGAACTACCAGATGTCAATTTGTGTGGTCCTATGAGGATCACAAGTAGAGGTGGGAACAGGTACGTATTTATTATAGTGGATGATTACTCTCGTTTCACTGGGACTCCATTTTTAGCATTGAAAGATGAATCATTTGAAAGTTTCTTTTGCTCCTTAAGAAAATTGAAAAGAGAGTAAGACACTTATTGGTAAGTCTTAGGTCTGACCATGGGAAAGAATTTGAAAACTCGAGCTTAATTGACTATTGTAATGATCATGGTGTTGATCACAACTTTTCGGGCCCCAGAACACCCCAACAGAATGGGGTGGTAGAGCGGAAAAATCTTACTCTAGAGGACATGACTAGGACTATGCTTGTCGCTAGTGGTCTTCCTAGGAACTTTTGGGCAGAGGCGTTAAATACATCGTGTTATATTATTAATAGATGCATGATCAGACCCATACTTGACAAGGCTCCTTGTGAACTTTTCAAAGGACGAAAACCCAATATAAAGCACTTGAGGGTGTTTGGTTGCAAATGCTATGTGCACAATAATAGGAAGAAATCCTTGGGAAAGTTTGACCCGAGAAGTGATGAAGCCATATTCTTAGGGTACTCCTCAGGCAGTAAGGCATACAAAGTATTTAACAAAAGAACCTTGTGTGTTGAGGAGAGTGTGCATGCATTGTTTGATAAGTCTAACCCCTTGACTGAGCATAATACACAGGATAAAGAGTTTGAACTTGGTCTTATGAGAAAAGACCTCTCACTCACTCAAAGCTCTATGGTAGATAATGGTAAGGCTCCTAATGGTGAACCAAGTCCCGGATCTAAGAGTGTGGAAGGTAGGCAGGGAGCAAACTAGTCAGGGGGGAGAATTGTCGAACCTGATTTGGAACAGAACCGGCCCAGTTAACCCGATCCTTCCCGAACTGATTTGGGAACAGGCTCCAGAACAAATTTAGAACCTGTTTCACCAAGTATCCAGGGGAGATTGGAAAACGTGTATGTGGATCCACTTACTCCACATCCCTGGAAGCACTAGAGTTCACACCCCCTTGACCAGATTATATCTGACACTAACATAGGGGTGCAAACCAGATCCAAACTCAGAAACGTTTGTGCTTTCTATGCCTTTTTATCTAACATTGAGCCACAGAATGTTCATGAAGCTTTTGTAGATTCTAACTGGGTTGCTGCTATGCAAGAAGAGCTTTATCAGTTCGAAAGGAACAAGGTTTGGCACCTTGAACCATGGCCTAAGGACAAATCAAGAATTGGTACCAAGTGGGTGTTCAAGAACAAATTGGATGAGTTCGGAACAATCACTTGAAACAAGGCCAGGTTGGTGATTCAGGGTTACAACCAAGAAGAAAGGATCGACTATGAGGAAACATTTGCACCTATTGCAAGGATCGAGGCTATTCGCATTTCGGTGGCTTTCATAGCCCACATGGAAATCAAGTTGTATCAAATGGACGTCAAGAGTGCATTCCTCAATGGATACCTTATGGAAGATGCGTATGTAAGCCAACCCCCTAGTTTTGAAAATCGTGATTTGCCTAACCATGTGTTTAAAGTTGACAAAGTGCTTTATGATTTAAAACAAGCTCCTAGAGCTTGGTATAAACGTTTGCCAAACTTTTTAATCGATAACGGTTTCCAAAGGGGCAAGGTTGATAATGCCTTGTTTCTCAAATCAAAAGGGGGACATTTGTTGATTGGTCAAATATATGTCGATGATATTATATTCCGTGCAACCAACAATGATTTTTGTGATAAATTTTCAAAATTGATGAGGAGTGAGTTTGAGATGAGAATGATAGGCGAGCTCAACTTTTTTCTTAGGCTTGCAAATCAAGCAAACCTCAAACGGAATAATGATCTTTAACAAAAATATGTCAAGGACTTAATTAAGCAGTTTGGAATGGAATCGGCTAAGCCCATAGACACACCCATCTCTTCTTCGACCAGGTTGGTTATGGATGATGCGAGTCCTTCAGCTGAGGAGAAATCCTATAGGAGCATGATAAGGTAGCTTCTATGCCTAACTGCTGGTAGACCTGACATAGTTTTTAGTGCTGGCTTGTGTGCTCGTTTTCAGTAAAATCCTAAAAAAACACATTTGAAAGCTGTAAAATAAATTTTGAGAAATTTAAAACACACCCCTGACATAGCTCTATGGTATCCTCATGGGTGCAATTTTGATCTCATTAGGTATGTCGATGCTAATTATGCTAGATCCTTGGTTGATAGAAAAAGCACATCAGGTATGACTCATTTCCTCAGACCCTGTTTGGTCTCTTGGGTAACCAAGAAACAACACTCCATTGTCATATCCATAAGAGAAGCCAAGTATGTAGCTGCTGGTTCTTGTTGTGCTCAACTATTGTGGATACGGTAACAACTCAAGGACTTTTCTGTTGACACAGGATGCATTCCCATATTTTGTGATAACACAAGTGTAATTAGTATTGCCAAAAACCCATGTCAACATAAAAGGACTAGGCATATTGACATACACCATCACTTTTTAAGAGGCAACATTGAAAAGGGCTTAATTTCAATGAATTTTTGTGCCACCGATAAACAAATTGCCGGCATCTTTACCAAGACACTAAGTAGAGAGCAGTTTAAGAGGAATAGAATTGAATTGGGTATGATTAAATGGACTTGAGCATGCTTGTTTAACCCCTAATGATTGATTAGTTAAGAGTTTTTAGGCCAAATAAATTGATCCAATGGATGCATTCAATTCCTGTGCTATTATTGGCATATGTGTGGAATATAACATGCTAACACTTATTGAGGTTTAATGATATTGCCCATAGTGTCCTTTGTCACTGAACATTTAGCAGTAAGAACATGCTCTAGGAACATACCTGACCACTATTTGTAGCATGTGCTGACCAAGTGGCGTTATTAAAGGTATGTTGGAAACCGAATTTTCTTTTTCATTGCACCTAACCTATAATTGATAGCCTACCCAGTGTGCAATGATGTTGGTCATGCAAACACCTTTCTCCTTGTAAAGAAGGCCGAAAAGACTCCTCAAAATCTCCCTCTCTATTTTTGTTTTGTAATATCAAGTCAAAATCCTTCTCTCCTATTCTCTCTCCCAAAAGCCCGTCCATCTCTCTCTCTCTCACAAAGAACCCGATCTTCTTCTTCTTCTTCTTCCTTAAACCTACTCAAACCTTAACTTCAAATCTCCTCAATTCCTCAAAATGGCAAGAACCTGTGGCGGCAAAGCATCCTCCAAGTGCACGACTTCTCACCTGAGGTCACTAAGGGACCAATTATCGAGAAATAGGGGAGCAAGTTGGATGAGTACTAAGGTAGCATCATAGGCGCCTCCATCACCACAAGAGGCCTTAAAGGGTATGGAAAACACTTCCTCACCTTCTTTTTCAATTACTCCTTCTATTTATGGGTTCTTGAGCAGTCTAGACTTATAGTTAGTGGGCTTCAATCTTGCTATGGTACCCTCTGTAAGCCCGCTTACGGGGTGGGAGATGGTAGTGTATGACCCGGTTGTGGCCGAGTCAAGATTAGGGGGAAATAAGGCTGAGTCAGTTAGGCAGTTTAAGGATTTCAGTGTTGAGAATGTTGTTGAGAATCTTTCGTTTAATAAATTTGTTGTTGAAGATGCTGAAGATAGTGATGAGGATGAACCAACTTTGCGGTTCAAAAGGACTGTCCCAACCACGCCCCAAACAACACCTAAACCGACCCTTAAACCCCAAAGAAAGACTACCACCTCACCCAATGTACCTTTCACTGCACCCTTACCACGACCTCGAACTCGAAGTTCAAATCCTCCCATTGTGCTGCCCTTGCCAGAAGACAGAGTTGAGAGCCCTATTAGGAAGAAAAAACCAGCTCTTAAATCCACCAAAACACCCCCCAGAACACACACCAAACCCGCTCCATCCAAGAAACACTCTGTTGCAATATCCACAGCAGAAGCCGAGTATGTAGCGACTACTTCTTATTGTGCTCAATTATTGTGGATACGGCAACAACTCAATAACTTTTCTGTTTACACGGGATGCATTCCCATATTTTGTGATAACACAAGTGCAATTAATATTGCCAAAAATACATGTCAACATAAAAGGACTAAACATATTGACATACGTCATCACTTTTTAAGAGACAATGTTGAAAGGGCTTAATTTCAATGAATTTTGTGCCACCGATAAACAAATTGCTGACATCTTTACCAAGACACTGAGTAGAATTGGGTATGATTAAAAGGACTTGAGCATGCTTGTTTAACCCCCAATGATTGACTAGTTAAGAGATTTTAGGCTAAATAAATTGATCTAATAGATGCATTCAATTCCTGTACTATTATTGGCATATGTGTGGAATATAATATGCTGACACTTGTTGAGGTCTGATGATATTACCCTTAGTGTCCTTTGTTACCGATCATTTAACAGTAAGAACAGGCTCTAGGAATAGGCCTGACCACTGTTTGTAGCATGTGCTGACCAAGTGGCATTATTAAAGGTATGTTGGAAACTGAATTTTCCTTTTTATTGCACCTAACCTATAATTGGTAGCCCACCCAGCGTGCCATGATGTTGGGCATGCAAAAACCTCTCTCCTCATAACGAAGGCCAAAAAGACTCCTCAAAATCTCCGTCTCTTTTTTTTTTTTGGTTAAATCAATTCAAAATCCTCCTTTCCTATTCTCTCTCGTAAAAGCCCGTCCATCTCTCTCCCTTTCACAAGGAACCCGATCTTCTTCTTTTCCCTTAAACCCACTAAAACCTTAACTTTAAATCTCCTTAATTACTCAAAATGGCAAGAACTTGTGGCGGCAAAGCATCCTCCAAGCACGAGACTTCTCACCCGAGGTCACTAAGGGACCAATTATCGAGAAAAACGGGAGCAAGTTTGACGAGTACTAAGGTAACATCAAAGGTGCCTCCATCGCCATAAGAGGTCTTAACAGGTATGGAAAACACTCCTTCATCTTCTTTATCAATTACTTCTTCTATTTTTGGGTTCTTGAGGAGTCTAGACTTACAGTCAGTGGGCTTGAATCTTGATATGGTACCCTCTGTAAACCCGATTACGGGGTGGGAGATGGTGGTGTATGACTCGGTTGTGGTCGAGTCGAGATTAGGGGGAAATAAGGCTAAGTCAGTTGGGCAGTCTAAGGATTTTGGTGTTGAGAATGTTGTTGGGAATCTTTCGTTTAATGAATTTGTTGTTGAAGATGCTGAAGGTAGTGATGAGGATGAACCAACTTTGCAGTTCAAAAAAACTGTCCCAACCATGCCACAAACAACTGCTAAACCGACCCTTAAATGCCAAAGAAAGACTACCACCTCACCCAATGTACCTTTCCCTGCACCCTTACGATGACCGCGAACTCAAAGTTTAGGTCCTCCCATTGTGTTGCCCCTGCCATAAGACAGAATTGAGAGCCCTATCAAGAAGAAAAGCCAACTCTTAAATCCACCAAAACACCCCCCAGAACACACACCAAACCAGCTCCATCCAAGAAACCTGCCCAAAAACGGGCGGCCCCAGAACAGGTATCAGAACAGGTTGAAGAATCTGATGAACCAAAGAAAAAGAAAGTTAGAAAAAACATGACACTTGCTGAGAGATGTGAGCACTTCCTCCACAAATCTATGGTTTTAGAGAAGGTGGTTAAGGTGTCATATTTTCAGGGACAGGGGCTAGGGGTGTTCTTAGAGAAGTTGGAAGCATAGGGTTGGTTGGATCTTTCCACGAACACCAAGAGAGGGTGTTCTGTTCCAGACTTGGCTGAGTTTTATGCGAAATGTCTTGTCACCAATGGAGTAGTGACAAGCACAGTTGATGGTTATGAGGTACGGTTTGATGCTAGGGGGCTAGGTGAGTTACTTGGGGTATTCTCAGAAGGTTTTGATGTTTATGTGCGTGAGGACAAGAGTGTCTTAGGTGGTGAACGGTTGTTGGAATTGATCCAAAAGCTAGCCCAAAAACCTATCTGACTGAGTTCTAGTCTATGAGAAAGGGGGAAATAATGCCTTTGCATCGACTATTGTTTTGGTTTGTGATTAAGAATGTAATTCCCCGAGGATAGGGACGCAACCTTGCTGACCTCATGGACAAGCGTTACACTAATTTGTTAGATTGGGGTGAGAAAATTAACTTACTCGCAATCATGATTAGCCATATTGGAAGAATTGCTAACACGTCCAAGGATCATGACATGGAGTATGGGTTCTTGCTGACTTTGGGATTTGAAAAACTTAGGATTCCCTTGCAGAAAAGAGTAGGCTTTCAAGTCAGTGATGAAATTAGAAGCAGCATCTTAATTGGGTGTGGTTTCAAGGTGATAAAAGGTAGCAGTGCAGGTTCAGAACAAGGGCCCCAAACACTCCTTAGCCCTGTTCCTAGTGAGGCTTCCACCTCAAGTGCTCCTACGTTCGATACACTGCTGCAGGACCAACTTAATTTGAAGGGGGAGATAGCTAAAATGAAGCAGGCGCTTACAGAGGAAAAGGCTCTCAATGCGAAACGTCACGAGGATCTCCTAAGTGCCCTCTCTGCTCTCACGGCCAAATTTACTCTTCCATCTTCCTCTACCTAACCTGTTCTTGCTCCCTATTTCCAACATTGATGTTTATTTTGCTTTTGAATCACTTGATTGTGCGCATGACTGGTAGTGGTTTGTGAATGTTCTTAGATGGTTTATGTATTTATGCTATGCCTTTGCCTGTTGCATGTGTTACTTGTTTGTGCATGACTTGGATGGCCAATATCATTACTGTACCGTACACTTAAGTCTATCACTGTTATTTTCGGCATTATCGCTTTGGTGGTGATTGCACCCACACTGGATTCTAACTTTCGGCCTACTCACCATTTTCGATGATGTCAAAAGGGGAAAGATAAATATGACCTCATTTTAATTGGTTTGCCTAGTTTTAAGTTGACCTCTTAACTATTGCTTTCTCTTGTGTGTGGATTGAATAAATTATTTTGGCACTAATGTATTTTGCCCTCTCATTGATGTTAACTAACGGTTATTTGGTTTATCATTATCAAAAAGGGGGAAATTGTTGACCTAATTAATGTGTAAGGTTTTGATGATAACAATCCAAATGTACTAGTCAATACAATGCGCTTAACTTTTGTGTTGAGACAGGATCCGGAAAACACTTGGAGCAGTTCAAATGAGTGTGGAGCTTCAAAGTCAATACATTTAAAGGGAGCCCAGCTGATAACAAGAGTCTTCGGTTTTTTATGCCCTTTATTCTTTTAGATTCTTGTTAATATGCCAATTAGATGGTCCTTGACTTGACGTTTGCTTTGAATCATTTTTAAGTATTTCAGACACTACCTCAGAATAGTTCTGAGAAGTCAGGTCTGAAGTGTTTTGACGTCAAAGACAAAAATGAGTTTCAAGGTTTCAAAATGATTTTTGATTGTTGAATTTCACGAATAATTAGGAATAATTTTTCTGATGTAGGTTGAGCCTAAAAAGGTTTTTCTCTTTGAAGACAATGATGAAAGATTTTATCCTATTTTTAAGTAAAGAATATTTGTCAAGTGGAGAGATTTTAGGGGCTTGAGAGATTTTATTCAATTTTTAAGGGAAGAATATCAAGTGGAAAGATTTTACGGGCTTGACTGTTAGGGCTGTTGAGTGGAAGTGGTCTTCTCTTTTTCCTATTTTTGCACCACAAGCACTTAGTGGGATAATTGTTCTTTTTTGTTACTCACACACATTCTTCTGTTTAAGTTGCCTTTTTCCCTCAGTGTTTTTTAAGGTTTTTTAAGGTTTTCCAAGGGTTGAAAACTATTTTTGTGAGTCAGAGTTTTCTGTGAGAAAAAAACCTTCAAAGAGAGTGCTAAATCGAGTCTTCAATATTAGCATAATAGGGATTGTATTGTACCTTGCATTAAGCTTGTTTAGAAGCATTCACGTAAGCTGTTGTTATCTCTTTTCCATCAGTGAAATAAGAGATTGTCAAAGTCTTGGGAGACATTGGACGTGGTGTTTATAACTAGGATCTCGGGGTAGACTAAGTTACCTGGTGTCTGTAACGAAGGTCTCGGGGTAGACGAAGTTATGTGTGTGACTAAGTCACATGTGGTGTTACAGTTGTAACGTGTTTGGCTCGTCTAGTGAAAGCATTGCTGAAATCCCACAGTGGTAGGTCGTGGTTTTTACACCTCAATTGGGCCAGAAGTGGTTTTCCATGTAAAAACACTGTGTCTCCTTTATTATTTCTGCAATTCTTTTATTTTTGCTTCACTCCAAACATGCATTCCAAATAGTTTCAAACGAGTATTCTGAAACAATCGAAAAAAGTTGGAAGACACAATTCACCACCTCTTGTGTCCCTGTGCAATTAAATCCAACAAGTGGTATTAGAGCAAAGTTCTCATACCTAGGTTAACACCTTGAGAGATCCTGAAAAGTTGAGTGCACCATAAGAAATTTTGGAGGGTCAATCTGTGATTCAGCCACCATACTTCAATGGACAACATTACAACTGGTGGAGGAAATGTATGGAGAGCTACATTCAGGCTGATGATTTCGAGCTGTGGATGATCATCGAGAATAGCCCTTACATTCCAATGAAGGCCACGGAAGATGGCAAGACCATTACTAAGAAGCCAAATCAGTTCGACTTATAAGATCTCAAAGATGGAGAAAAACGCTAAGGCCAAGAAGCTGTTGTACTTTGGCCATGGATCAGACGAGTAGACCCGCATCTCAGAGTGTGAGTCTGCGAAGAAGATATGGAATGCCCTTTTGCGTGGCTCATGAAGGAACCAACCAGGTCAAATAATCCAGGATCGAGCTGTTAATGAGAAAATACGAGTTTTTCAAAATGAGCGATAAAGAGACGGTGATGGATATGTACACTCATTTTACCTACATTACCAATGAGCTAAAATCGTTGGGGAAATCCTTTACCACTGAAGAATTGGTGAGGAAGATCATGCGGTTTTTGCCTTAATCATGGGAAACGACAGCCATCTAAGAAGCAAAGAAGATGAACGAGATCCCTTTGGATGAGCTCATTGGAAGCCTTCAAACATACGAATTGAGGAGAGGCTCCTAGGTGAAGGAAGAAACAAAGAAAGACCGAGGCCTTGCTTTAAAGGCTGTGGAAAGTGATGATTCGGATCTAGATGATGAAGAAATGGCCATGATAACCCAGATGTTCAAGAAATTCATCAAGAAGGGGAGTACCAACAAGCCAACGAGTAGTGATCGTGATCAGTTCTCGGGTTGCTTCAAATGTGGGAAACATGATCATATCATGAAGAATACCCAAGGAAGAACAGGGGTCAGAACAGTTATGAAATCATGGCAAAAGGCCCTAACAAAGCAACTACGTACGGCGTTTCACTAAGGCTATGATGGCAGCCTGGGGTGAAACTTCGGAGGAAGAAGAGAGCTCTCAAGAAGACGAAGCTGCAGTGGCCCTTACGGCCAGAAGTGAGTCTGAATCGGTCTTTGAACCGGTCAAAAGCTTGTCCTAACTCAAGGATAAGGTATGTGGTCTTAGCAAGGCTAAAATTGAGAAATTATTGCTTACTTTAATGGATGAATGTGATGCAATAAATGCTGAAAATTGCATGCTTAAAGATATTTGTTCCGAATTGAAAAAGGATGTTAGAATGCTTGAAAGGATCAAACAAGAACTTAAACGTGTGATGAAATCCTCAAATGTGAAAAACTTAAGGAGGATGATAACACCCTTGCCTTATGTAAAGACCTTGACACGCTTAAGGACCTCATGAACACGAGAGAGAAAGTGTTTAACACTGACCTTTTAAGGCTGGAAAGTGAGTCCCTAGACCTGAAACCTAGGCTAGAATCCTTGGTGAGCGAAAACAATCAGCTGCTTGAAAAGGTCCATAAGGCTAAATCTGATCTTGCTCCGAACAGGTGCTAGAACAGTTCTTCAAAAGTGCTTAATTGGCTAAACACTCAACATAGCCGAAACAAAAAGGGACTAGGATTTGTGAATAGGCGTGTCATTGAACTGGTAAACAAAAAATATGTTGGGCTTCAAGAAATATAATTTGTTTTCATTGTGGAAAGACTGGTCATTATCGGTATACTTGCCCTTTGAGAAAAAGGGCTGTGGAGAAAAACTCACTGTATGTTAAACAAATGCGGATTAGAAAAGGTGAGTTAACCTCCATGTCAAAGAAAATGGGACCCAAGTGGATCTAGGTTCCCAAGACTAACACTTAGCTATTTTGCAGGCTAAAGTGAGAGGAGGCAGCCAACTATGGTACTTAGATAGTGATTGCGCAAGGCATATGATGGAAGACAGATCAAACTTCCTCTCACTTACCGCCTTTAATGGAGGGAGCACGACATTTGGAAATGGCAAGTCTGGGATAATTGTCGGTCTAGGTAAGATAGTCTCTCACTCTATTGATAATGTGTACTTGGCGGAAGGTTTACAACATAATTTGCTAAGTGCATCTCAATTGTGCGATAGAGGTAATCACATTGGTTTCTCTTCAGATAAATGCTTGATTACCAATATCAAATCTGATGGTGTTGTGCTAAGGGGGAAGCGACATAACAATGTGTATAAAGTGTGTATTCTTTCACTTCCTTAAAATCATGCGACTTGTTTGAATGCTCTTGATGATGATGTTATGCTTTGGCACAAGAGGCTAGGTCATGCAAGCCTTTCTCTTTTGAATGAACTCATTTCTAAGGACGTAGTAGTCAGACTACCTTCCATCAAGTACAATGATGACAAGTTGTGTGACGCTTGTGCTAGAGGAAAACAAGTTAGGACTTCTTTCAAGTCAAAGAACTGTGTTAGCACTTCTCGACCTCTTGAACTACCAGATGTCAATTTGTGTGGTGCTATAAGGATCACAAATAGAGGTAGGAAGAGGTACGTATTTGTTATAGTGGATGATTACTCTCGTTTCACTCGGACTCCATTTTTAGCATCGAAAGATAAATCATTTGAAAGTTTCTTTTGCTTCTTAAGAAAATTGAAAAGAGAGTAAGACACTTATTGATAAGTCTTAGGTCTGACCATGGGAAAGAATTTGAAAACTCAAGCTTAATTGATTATTGTAATGATCATAGTGTTGATCGCAACTTTTCTGCCCCCAGAACACCCCAATAGAATGGGGTGGTAGGGCGGAAAAATCATACTCTAGAGGACATGACTAGGACTATGCTTGTCGCTGGTGGTCTTCCTAGGAACTTTTGGGCAGAGGTATTGAATACATCGTGTTATATTATTAATAGATGCACGATCAGACCCATACTTGACAAGGCTCCTTATGAACTTTTCAAAGGACGAAAACCCAATATAAAGCACTTGAGGGTGTTTGGTTGCAAATGCTATGTGCACAATAATAGGAAGGAATCCTTGGGAAAGTTTGACCCCAGAAGTGATGGAGCCATATTCTTAGGGTACTCCTCAGACAGTAAGGGATACAAAGTGTTTAACAAAAGGACCTTGTGTGTTGAGGGGAGTGTGCACGTATTGTTTGATGAGACTAACCCCTTGACTGAGCATAATACACAGGATGAAGAGTTTGAACTTGGTCTTATGAGAAAAGAGCTCTAACTCACTCAAAGCTCTATGGTAGATAATGGTAAGGCTCCTGAAGGTGAACCAAGCCCTGGATCTGAGAGTGTGGAAGGTGGGCAGGGAGCAAAACAGTTAGGGGGGAGCATTGTCAAACCTGATTTAGAACAAAACCAGCCCACTCAACCCGATCCTTTTCGAACTAATTTGGGAATATGCTCCAGAACAAATTTAGAACCTGTTTCACCAAGTATCCAGGGGAGATTAGAAAACGTGAATGTGGATCCACTTACTCCATGACCCTGGAAGCACTAGAGTTCACACCCCCTTGACCAGATTATATCTGACACTACCACAGGGGTGCAAACCAGATCCAAACTCAGAAACTTTTGTGCTTTCTATGCCTTTTTATCTAACATTGAGCCAAAGAATGTTCATGAAGCTCTTGTAGATTTTGACTGGGTTGCTGCTATGCAAGAGGAGCTTCAACAGTTCGAAAGGAGTAAGGTTTGGCACCTTGAACCACGGCCTAAGGACAGATCGATAATTAGTACCAGGTGGGTGTTTAAGAACAAATTAGATGAGTTTGGGACAATCACTCGGAGCAAGGCCAGGTTATTAAATTGATCCAATGGATGCATTCAATTCCTGCGCTATTATTGGCATATGTGTGGAATATAACATGCTGACACTTATTGTCGTCTAATGATATGGCCCTTAGTGTCCTTTGTTACCGAACATTTAGCAGTAAGAATAGGCTCTAAGAACAGACCTGACCACTATTTGTAGTATGTGCTGACCAAGTGGCGTTATTAAAGGTATGTTGGAAACTGAATTTCCCTTTTTATTACACCTAACCTATAATTGGCAGCTTACCCAACGTGTAATGATGTTGGGCATGCAAAAACCTCCCTCCTCATAAAGAAGGCCGAAAAGAATCCTCAAAATCTCAATCTTTCATTTTTTTTTTTTTTTGGTCAAATCAATTCAAAATCCTTCTCTCCTATTCTCTCTCTTAAATGCCCGTCCATCTCTCTCCTTTTCATAAGGAACCCGATCTTCTTCTTGTTCTTTAAGCCCACTAAAACCCTAGCTTCAAATCTCCTCAATTCCTCAAATTGGAAAGAACTTGTGGCGGCAAAGCATCCTCCAAGCGCAAGACTTCTCATCTGAGGTCACGGAGCGACCACTTATCGAGAAAAGGGGGAGCAGGTTGGATGAGTACTGAAGTAGCATCACCGGCGCCTCCATCGCCACAGGAGGTCTTAATGGGTATAGAAAACACTCCATCACCTTCCTTTTCGATTGCTCCTTCTATTTATGGGTTCTTGAGGAGTCTAGACTTACAGTTAGTGGGCTTGAATCTTGATATGGTACCCTCTGTAAACCCAATTACGGGGTGGGAGATGGTGGTGTATGACCTGGTTATGGCCGAGTCGAGATTAGGGGGAAATAAGGCTGAGTCAGTTGGGCAGTCTAAGGATTTTGGTGTTGAGAATGTTGTTAAGAATCTTTCGTTTAATGAATTTGTTATTGAAGGTGCTGAAGATAGTGATGAGGATGAACTAACTTCGCGGTTCAAAAGGACTGTCCCAAGCACACCCTAAAAAACAGCTAAACCGACCCTTAAACATCAAAGAAACACTACCGCCTCACCCAATGCACATTTCACTGCACCTTTACCATGACCTCAAACTCAAAGTTCAGATCCTCCCATTGTGCTACCCTTGCCAGAGGACAGAGTTGGGAGCCCTATCAACATGAAAAAACCAGCTCTTAAATCCACCAAAACAACCCTCCAGGATACACACCAAACCAGCTCCATCCATGAAACCTACCCAAAAACGGGAAGCCCCAGAACAGGTGTCAGAGCTGGCTGAAGAATTGGGTGAACCAAAGAAAAAGAAAGTTAGAAAAAACTTGACACTTGCTGAGAGATATGAGCACTTGCTAACTTTGGTGTTTGAAAAACTTAGGATTCCCCTACGGAAGAGAGTAGGCTTTCAGGTCAGTGATGAAATTGGAAGCAGTACCTTAATTGGGTGTGGTTTCAAGGTGATAAAAGGTGGCGGTGCAGGTTCAGAACAGGGGCCCCAAACACCCCTTGGCCCTGTTCCTCGTGAGGCTTCCACCTCAAGTGCTCCTACATTCGATACACTGCTACAGGACCAGCTTAATTTGTAGGGGGAGATAGCTGAAATGAAACAGGCGCTTATAGAGGAAAAGGCTCTCAATGCAGAACGTCACAAGGATCTCCTAAGTGCCCTCTCTGCCTTCACGGCCAAATTTACTCCTCTATCTTCCTCTACCTAATCTGTCCTTGTTCCCTGTTTCCAACATTGATGTTTATTTTGCTTTTGAATCACTTAATTGTGCGCATGACTGGTAGTGGTTTGTGAATGTTCTTGGATGGTTTATGCATTATGCTATGCCTTTGCTTGTTGCATGTGTTATTTGTTTGTGCTTGACTTGGATGGCTAATATCATTACTGTATCGTACAATCAAGTGTATAGCTGTTATTTCCTGCATTACCGCTTTGGTGGTGATTGCACATACACTGGATTTTAACTTCCGGCCTACTCATCCTTTTCGATGATGTCAAAAGGGGAAAGATAAGTATGATCTCGTTTCAATTGGTTTGCCTAGTTTTATATTGACCTCTTAACTCTTGCTTTCTCTTGTGTGTGGATTGAATAAACTATTTTGGCACTAATGTATTTTGCCCTCTCATTAATGTTAACTAACGTTCATTTGGTTTGTCATCATCAAAAAGGGGGAAATTGTTGACCCAATTAATGTGTAAGGCTTTGATGATAACAATCCAAATGCACCAGTCAATATGATGCGCTTGAGTTGTGTTTTGAGATAGGATCCGGAAAATACTTAGAGCGGTTTGAATGAGTGTGGAGTTTCAAAGTCAATACATGTGTAGGGGGTCCAGCTGATAACAAGAGTATTAGGTTTTGTCTGTGCTTTATTCTTTTAGATTCTTATTAATATGCCAATTAGGAGGTCCTTGGCCTAGCATTTGCTTTGAAAGGTTTTTAGGTACTTCAAAATACTGTCTTAGAATAGTTCTGAGAAGTCAGGTCTATAAAGTTTTGACGTCAAAGACAAAAACGAGTTTCAAGGTTTTAAAATGATTTTTGACTGTTAAATTTCATGAAATAATTAGGAACAATTTTTCAGATGTACGTTGAGTCTAAAAAGGTTTTTCTCTTTAAAGATAATGATGAAAGATTTTATCCAATTTTTAAGCGAAGGATATTTATCAAGTAGAGAGGTTTTAGGGGCTTAAGAGATTTGTCCTATTTTTAACGGAAGAATATCAAGTAGAAAGATCTTACAGGCTTAACTGTTAGGGTCGTTGAGTGTAAGTGGTGTTCTCTTTTTCCTATTCTTGCGCCACAAGCACTTAGTGGGATAATTGTTCTTTTTTGTCACTCGCACACATTCTTCTATTTAAGTTGCCTTTTTCCCTCAGTGTGTTTTAAGGTTTTTTAAGGTTTTCCAAGGGTTGAAAACTGTTTTTGTGAGTCAGAGTTTTCTGTGAGGAAAAAAACCTTCAAAGAGAGTACTAAATCGAGTCTTCAATATTAGCATAATAGGAATTGTATTGTACCTTACATTAAGCTTGTTTAGAAGCATTCAAGTAAGGCGTTGTTATCTCTTTTCCATAAGTAAAATAAGAGATTGTCTAGGTCTTGGGAGACGTTAGGCATGGTGTTTGTAACTAGGGTCTCGGCGTAGACTAAGTTACATGGTGTCTGTAACGAAGGTCTCGGGGTAAACCAAGTTACGTGTCTAACTAAGTCACGTGTGGTGTTACAGTTGTAACATGTTCGGCTCGTCTAGTGAAAGTATTGCTGAAATCCTAAAGTGCTAGGTTGTGGTTTTTATACCTCAGTTGGGCCAAAGGTGGTTTCCCATGCAAAAACATTGTGTCTCCTTTATTATTTCTGCAATTCGTTTATTTTTGCTTCACTCCTGACACGCATTCCAAACAGTTTCAGACGAGTGTTCTGAAACAATCGAAAAAAGTTAAAAGACACAATTCACCCCCCTCTTGTGTCCTAGTGTGATTAAATTTAATAAGTGGTATCAGAGCAGAGTTCTCATACCTAGGTTAACACCTCGAGAAATCCTGAAAAAATGAGTGCACCACAAGGAATTTTTGATGGTCAATCTGTGACTCGACAAACATACTTCAATGGACAACATTACAACTGGTAGAAGAAACGTGTGAAAAACTACATTCAAGCTGATGATTACGAGCTGTGGATGATCATCAAGAATGGCCCATACATTCCACGGAAGATGGCAAGACCGTTCATAAGAAGCCAAATGAGTTCGATTCAGAAGATTTCAAAAAGATGGAGAAAAATGCTAAGGCCAAAGAGCTGTTCTACTTCGGCCTTGGACCAGATGAGTACACTCGTACCTTAGAGTGTGAGTCTGCGAAGGAGATATGGAATACCCTTTGCATGGCTTATGAAGGAACAACCAGGTCAAACTGTCTAGGATCGAGCTGGAAATGAGAAAATACGAGCTTTTCGAAATGAGTGATAAAGAGACGGTGATGGATATGTACACTCGTTTTACCTACATCACTAATGAGCTAAAATCATTGGGGAAATCCTTTACCACCGAAGAACTAGTAAGGAAGATACTACAGTTTTTGCCTCAATCGTGGGAAACCAAAGTTACAGCCATCCAGGAGGTAAAGAAGATGAACGAGATCTCTTTGGATGAGCTCATTGGAAACCTTTAAACATACGAATTGAGGAGACGTTCCTAGGTGAAGGAAGAACCAAAGAAAGACCGAGGCCTTGCTTTAAAGGCTATGAAAAGTGATGATTCGGATCTGGATGATGAAGAAATGGCCATAATAACCCAGAAGTTCAAGAAATTCTTCAAGAAGGCTGGAGGGAACCTCAAGAAGGGGAGTACCAGCAAGCCAATGAGCAGTGATCGTGATCAGTTCTCGGGTTGCTTCGAATGTGGGAAACATGATCGTATTATGAAGAATAGCCTCATGCAGAAGGAAGAACAGGTGTCAGAACAGTTCCAAAATCGTGGCAAAAGGCCACAACAAAGCAGCTCCGCAAGGCGTTTCACTAAGGCTATGATGGTAGCCTAGGGTGAAACTTCAGAGGAAGAAGAGGGCTCTTAAGAAGAAGAAGTTGCAGTGGCCCTTATGGCCAGAAGTGAGTCCGAATCAGACTTTAAACCATCGAAAGCTTGTCCCAACTTAAGGAAAAGGTACGTGGTCTTAGCAAAGCTAAAATTGAGAAATTATTGCTTACTTGAATGGATGAATGCGATGCAATAAATGCTAAAAATTGCATGCTTAAAGATATTTGTTCCGAATTGAAAAAGGATGTTAGAATGCTTGGAAGGAACAAACAAGAACTTTAATGTGTGAATGAAATCCTCAAATGTGAAAAACTAAAGGTAGATGATAAGACCCTCGCCTTATGTAAAGACCTTGACATGCTTAAGGACCTCGTGAACACAAGAGGGAAAGTGTTTAACATTGATCTCTCAAGGCTGGAAAGTGAGTCCCTAGACCTGAAACTGAGGCTACATCCTTGGTGAGTGAAAACAACCAACTGCTTGAAAAGGCCCATAGGGCCGAATTTGATCTTGCTCAGAACAGGCACTGGAACAGTTCTTTAGAAGCACTTAATTGGCTAAACACTCACCATAGCCGAAACAAAAAGGGACTAGGATTTGTGAATAGGCCTGTCATTAAACTAGTAAACAAAAAATATGTTAGACTTCAAGAAAATATAATTTGTTTTGATTATGGAAAGACTGGTCATTATTGATATACTTGCCCTTTGAGAAAAAGAGCTGTGGAGAAAAACTCACGGTATGTTAAACAAATGTGAATTAGAAAAGGTGAGTTAATCTCCATGTCAAAGAAAATGGGACTCTAGTGGGTCTAGGTTCCCAAGACTAACACTTAGCTATTTTGCAGGCTAAAGTGAGAGGAGGCAACCAACTATGGTACTTGGATAGTGGTTCCTCAAGGCACATGACGGAAGATAGATCAAACTTCCTCTCACTTATAGCCTTTGATGGAGGGAGAGTGGCATTTAGAAATGGCAAGTCTGGGATAATTGTCGGTCTAGGTAAGATAGTCTCTCACTCTATTGATAATGTGCACTTGGTGGAAGGTTTACAACATAATTTGCTAAGTGTGTCTTAATTGTGTAATAGAGGTAATCACGTTGGTTTCTCTTCAGATCAATGCTTGATTACCAATATCAAATCTGGTGATGTTGTGCTGAGGGGAAAGCGACACAACAATGTGTATAAAATGTGTATTCTTTCACTTCCTCAAAATCATGTGACTTGTTTAAATGCTCTTGATGATGATGTTATGCTTTGGTACAAGAGGCTAGGTCATACAAGCCTTTATCTTATGAATAAACACATTTCAAAGGACCTGGTAGTCGAACTACCCTCCATCAAGTACAATGATGACAAGGTGTGCGATGCTTGTGTTAGAGGAAAATAAGTTAGGACTTCTTTCAAGTCAAAGAACTGTGTTAGCACTTCCCAACCTCCTGAACTACTACATGTCAATTTGTGTGGTCCTATGAGGATCAAAAGTAGAGGTGGAAAGAGATACATGTTTGTTATAGTGGATGATTACTCTCGTTCCACTTGGACTCTATTTTTAGCATCGAAAGATGAATCATTTGAAAGTTTCTTTTGCTTCTTAAGAAAATTGAAAAGAGAGTAAGACACTTATTGATAAGTCTTTGGTCTGACCATGGGAAAGAATTTGAAAACTTGAGCTTAATTGATTATTATAATGATCATGGTGTTGATCACAACTTTTCTGCCCCCAGCACACCCCAGAATGGGGTGGTAGGGCGGAAAAATCTTACTCTAGAGGACATGACCAGGACCATGCTTGTCGTTAGTGGTCTTCCTAGGAACTTTTGGGTAGAGGCATTGAATACATCGTGCTATATTATTGATAGATGCATGATCAGACCCATACTTAATAAGACTCCTTATGAACTTTTCAAAGGACGAAAACCCAATACAAGGCCCTTGAGGGTGTTTGGTTGCAAATGCTATGTGCACAATAATAAGAAGGAATCCTTGGGAAAGTTTGACCCAAGAAGTGATGAAGCCATATTCTTAGAGTGCTCCACAGACAGTAAGGCATACAAAGTGTTTAACAAAAGGACCTTGTGTGTTGAGGAGAGTGTGCATGTATTGTTTGATGAGACTAACCCCTTGACTGAGCATAATACACAGGATGAAGAGTTTGAACTTGGTCTTATGAGAAAAGACCTCGAACTCACTCAAAGCTCTATGGTAGATAATGGTAAGGCTCCTAAAGTTGAACAAAGTCCTGGATCTAAGAGTGTGGAAGGTGGGCAGGTAGCAAACCAGTCAGGGGGAAGCATTGTCGAACCTGATTTGGAACAGAACCGGCCCACTCAACCCGATCCTTCCCGAACTGATTTGGGAACAGGCTCCAAAACAAATTTAGAACCTGTTTCACCAAGTATCCAAGGGAGATTGGAAAATGTGTAAGTGGATCCACTTACTCCACGACCCTGGAAGCACTAGAGTTCACACCCCCTTGACCAGACTATATCTGACACTAACATAGGGGCGCAAACCAGATCCAAACTCAGAAACGTTTGTGCTTTCTATGCCTTTTTATCTAACATTGAGCCAAAGAATGTTCATGAAGCTCTTGTAGATTCTAACTGGGTTGCTGCTATGCAAGAGGAGCTCTTCGTCAGTTCGAAAGGAACAAGGTTTGGCACCTTGAACTAAAGCCTAAGGACAGATCGAGAATTGGTACCAAGTGGGTGTTCAAGAACAAATTAGATGAGTTCGAAACAATCACTCGAAACAAGGCCAGGTTGGTGGTTCAGGGTTACAGCTAAGAAGAAGGGATCGATTATGAGGAAACATTTGCACCTATTGCAAGGATCGAGGCTATCCGCATTTCGGTGGCTTTCATAGCCCACACGGAAATCAAGCTGTATTAAATGGATGTCAAGAGTGCATTCCTCAATGGATACCTTAAGGAAGATGCGTATGTAAGCCAACCCCCCGGTTTTGAAAATCATGATTTGCCTAACCATGTGTTTAAAGTTGACAAAGCGCTTTATAGTTTAAAACAAGCTCCTAGAGCTTGGTATAAACGTTTGCCAAACCTTTCAATCGATAACGGTTTCCAAAGGGGCAAGCTTGATAATGCCTTGTTTCTCAAATCAAAAGGGGGACATTTGTTGATTGGTCAAATATATATCGATGATATTATATTTGGTGAAACCAACAGTGATTTTTGTGATGAATTTTCAAAATTAATGAGGAGTGAGTTTGAGATGAGAATGATAGGCGAGCTTAACTTTTTCTTAGGCTTGCAACTCGAGCAAAGTTCAAACGAAACAATGATACATCAATAAAAATATGTCAAGGAATTAATTAAGCGGTTTAGAATGGAATCGGCTAAGCCTATAGACACACCTATCTCACCTTTAACTAGGTTTGTTATGGATGATGCGAGTCCTTCAGTTGAGGAGAAATCCTATAGGGGCATGATAAGGTAGCTTCTATGCTTAACTACCAGTAGACCTGACATAGTTTTCAGTGTTGGCTTGTGTGCTCGTTTTCAGTAAAATCCTAAAGAAACACATTTGAAAGCTGTAAAACGAATTTTGAGATATTTGAAACACACCCCTGACGTAGCTCTATGGTATCCTCAAGGGTGCAATTTTGATCTCATTGGGTATGCAGATGTTGATTATGCTAGATTCTAGGTTGATAGAAAAAGCACCTCCGGTATGGCTCATTTCCTCGGACCTTGTTTGGTCTCTTAGGCAAGCAAGAAACAACACTCTATTGTCGTATCCATAAGAGAAGCCGAGCATATGGCGGCTGCTTCTTATTGTGCTCAACTGTTGTGGATACGGCAACAACTCAAGGACTTTTCTGTTGACACAGGATGCATTCCCATATTTTGTGATAATACAAGTACAATTAATATTGCCAAAAACCCATGTCAACATAAAAGGACTAGGCATATTGATATACACCATCACTTTTTAAGAGATAATGTTGAAAAGGGCTTAATTTCAATAGACTTTTGCGCCACCGATAAACAAATTGCTGACATCTTTACCAAGACACTAAGTAGAGAGCAGTTTGAGAGGAATAGAATTGAATTGGGTATGATTAAATGGACTTGAGCATGCTTGTTGAACCCCTAATGATTGATTAGTTAAGAGCTTTTATGCCAAATAAATTGATCCAATGGATGCATTCAATTCCTGTGCTATTATTATTGGCATATGTGTGGAATATAACATGCGGACACTTGTTGAGGTCTAATGATATTGGCCATAGTGTCATTTGTCACCGAACATTTAGCAGTAAGAACATGCTCTAGGAACATACCTGACCACTATTTGTAGCATGTGCTGACCAAGTGGCGTTATTAAAGGTATGTTGGAAACCGAATTTTCTTTTTCATTGCACCTTACCTATAATTGATAGCCTACCCAGTGTGCAATGATGTTGGGCATGCAAAAATCTTTCTCCTCGTAAAGAAGGCCGAAAAGACTCCTCAAAATCTCCCTCCCTATTTTTTTTTTGGTAATATCAATTCAAAATCCTTCTCTCATATTCTCTCTCCCAAAAGCCCCTCCATCTCTCTCTCTCTCACAAGGAACCCGATCTTCTGCTTCTTCTTCTTCCTTAAACCTACTAAAACCTTAAGTTCAAATCTCCTCAATTCCTCAAAATGGCAAGAACTTGTGGCGGCAAAGTATCCTCCAAGTGCAAGACTTCTCACCTGAGGTCACTAAGGGACCAATTATCGAGAAACAGGGGAGCAAGTTGGATGAGTACTAAGGTAGCATCATAGGCGCCTCCATCGCCACAAGAGGCCTTAATAGGTATGGAAAACACTTTCTCACCTTCTTTTTCGATTACTCCTTCTATTTATGGGTTCTTGAGCAGTCTAGACTTATAGTTAGTGGGCTTGAATCTCGCTATGGTACCCTCTGTAAACCCGCTTACGGGGTGGGAGATGGTAGTGTATGACCCGGTTGTGGCCGAGTCAAGATTAGGGGGAAATAAGGCTGAGTCAGTTAGGCAGTCTAAGGATTTCAATGTTGAGAATGTTGTTGAGAATTTTTCGTTTAATAAATTTGTTGTTGAAGATGCCGAAGATAGTGATGAGGATGAACCAACTTTGCGGTTCAAAAGGACTGTCCCAACCACACCCCAAACAACACCTAAACCGACCCTTAAACCCCATAGAAAGACTACCACCTCACCCAATATACCTTTCACTGCACCCTCACCACGACCTCGAACTCGAAGTTCAAGTCCTCCCATTGTGCTGCCCTTGCCAGAAGATAGAGTTGAGAGCCCTATCAAGAAGAAAAAACCAGCTCTTAAGTCCACCAAAACACCCCCCAGAACACACACCAAACTCGCTCCATCCAAGAAACCTGCCTAAAAATGGGCGGCCCCAGAACCGGTGTCGGAACTGGTTGAAGAATCGGATGAGCCAAAGAAAAAGAAAGTTAGAAAAAACATGACACTTGCTGAGAGATACGAGCATTTCCTCCAGAAATCTGTGGTTCGGGGGAAGGTGGTTAAGGTGTCATATTTTCAAGAACAGGAGGTAGGGATGTTCTTATAGAAGTTGAAAGCACATGATTGGTTGGATCTTTTCACAAACACTAAGAGAGGGTGTTCTGTTCCAGACTTGGCTGAGTTTTATGCGAACTGTGTTGTCACCAATGGAGTGATGACAAGCACAATTAATGGTCATAAGGTACGGTTTGATGCTAGGGAGCTAGGTGAGTTACTTAGGGTGTTCTCAGAAGGTTTTGATGTATATGTGCGTAAGGACAAGAGTGTCTTAGGTGATGAACGGTTGTTGGAATGGGCCTGAAAGCTAGCCCAAAAACCCCATCTGACTGAGTTCCGGTTTGTGAAAAAGGGGGAAATAATGCCTTTGCATCGACTATTGTTTTGGCTTGTGATTAAGAATGCAATTTCCCATGGACAGGGACGTAACCTTTCTGACCCCATGGACATGTGTTACACTGATTTGTTGGATCGGGGTGAGAAAATTAACTTGCCTACAATCATGATTAGCCATATTGGGAGAATTGCTAATACGTCCAAGGATCATGACATGGGACATGGGTTCTTACTGCTTCGGTGTTTGAAAAACTTGGGATTCCTACAGAAGCGAGTAGGCTTTCAGGTCAGTGATGAAATTGGAAGCAGTACATTAATTAGGTGTGGTTTCAAGGTGATAAAAGGCGGCCGTGCAGGTTCAGAATAGGGGCCCCAAACACCCATTGGCCCTGTTCCTAGTGAGGCTTCCACCTCAAGTGCTCCGACGTTCGATACACTGCTGTAAGGCCAGCTTAATTTGAAGGGGGAGATAGCTGAAATGAAGCAAGCACTTATAGAGGAAAAGGCTCTCAATGCGAAACGTCACGAGGAACTCCTAAGTGCCCTCTCTGCCTTCACAGCCAAATTTACTCCTCTATCTTATGCTACCTAATCTATCCTTGTTCTCTATTTCCAACATTGATGTTTATTTTGCTTTTGAATCACTTGATTGTGCGTATGACTGCTGCTGGTTTATGAATGTTCTTGGATAGTTTATGCATTTATGCTATGCCTTTACTTGTTGCATGTGTTACTTGTTTGTGCATGACTTGGATGGCCAATATCATTATTGTATCGTGCACTTCAGTGTATTGCTGTTATTTCCTGCATTACCACTTTGATGGTAATTGCACCCATATTGGACTCTAACTTCCGGCCTACTCACCCTTTTTGATGTTGTCAAAAGGGAAAAGATGAGTATGACCTTGTTTCGATTGATTTGCCTAGTTTTAAGTTGGGCTCTTGACTCTTGCTTTCTCTTGTGTCTGTATTGAATAAACTATTTTGTAACTAATGTATTTTGCCCTCTCTTTGATGTAAACTAACGGTCATTTGGTTCGCCATCATCAAAAAGGGGGAAATTGTTGAACCAATTAATGTGTAAGGTTTTGATGATAACAATCCAAATGGACTAGTCAATATGATGCGCTTGAGTTGTGTGTTAAGATAGGATTCAGAAAATGCTTAGAGTAGTTTGAATGAGTGTGGAGCTTCAAAGTCAATACATGTGCAGGGAGTCCATCTGATAACAAGAGTCTTAGGTTTTGTATGTGCGTTATTCTTTTAGATTCTTGTTAATATGCCAATTAGAAGGCCCTTGACTTAGCGTTTGCTTTGAATGGTTTTTACGTACTTCAGAACACTGCCTCAGAACAGTTCTGAGAAGTTAGGTCTGCAGTATTTTGATGTCAAAGACAAAAACGAGTTTCAAGGTTTTAAAATGATTTTTGATAGTCGAATTTCATGAAATAATTAGGAATAATTTTTCTGATGCAGGTTGAGTCTAAAGAGGTTTTTCTCTTTAAAGATAACGATGAAAGATTTTATCCTATTTTTAAGCAAAGAATATTTATCAAGTGGAGAGATTTTAGGGGCTTGAGAGATTTTGCCCTATTTTTAAGGGAAGAATATCAAGTGGAAAGATTTTATGGGCTTGACTGTTAAGGTTGTTGAGTGGAAGTGGTCTTCTCTTTTTCTTATTCTTGCACCACAAGCACTTAGTGGGATAATTGTTCTTCTTTCTCACTCACACACATTCTTTTATTTAACGTACCCTTTTCCCTCAGTGTTTTTCATAGTTTTGTAAGGTTTTCTAAGGGTTAAGAACTATTTTTATGAGTCAAAATTTTCTGTAAGAAAAAAAACCTTCAAAGAGAGTGCTAAATCGTGTCCTCAATATTGGCATAATAGGGATTGTATTATACCTTACATTCAGCTTGTTTAGAAGCATCCAAGTAAGATGTTGTTATCTCTTTTCCATCAGTGAAATAAAAGATTGTTCAAGTCTTAGGAGACGTTGGACGTGGTGTTTGTAACGAAGGTCTTGGGGTAGACCAAGTTACGTGTGTGACTAAGTCATGTGTGGTGTTATAGTTATAACGTGTTTGGCCCATTTAGTGAACGTATTGCTGAAATCCTACAATGGTAAGTCGTGGTTTTTACAGCTCAGTTGGGCCAGAGGTTGTTTTTCACGTAAAAATAATGTGTCTCCTTTATTATTTCTGAAATTCTTTTGTTTCTGCTTCACTCCAAGCGCGCATTCCAAACAGTTTCAAATGAGTGTTCTGAAACAATTGAAAAACGTTGGAAGACACAATTCACCCCCCTCTTGTGTCCTTGTGCGATTAAATCCAACATTAGAAATATATGACAATTTTCTAACTTACCTGTTATTATCTAGCACAATATATATCTTGGTTCGAGTGCTTCCATGACCAGATTGTGCTTCACTATCTCGAGTTCCAATGTCCTACAAGGAATGGTTCAAGTTTGGGTCAATGATGTGGATAGTGTTAGGGTTATTATTCACAGTGTTAGTAATAGGGGTGTTGTTTGGAATATTATATGAAAACTGTTGGCACATTAATGTTTGGTTGGGAATATATGGGGTAAGATGAAGGAAAGATCGCAGAGGAATTGCCCCTAATTCATTTGGAATTGAGATTACTCTTGAAACACCTAGCATGTAAGCACTCATGGTTGCTGTAGGGGAAATGTGGTACAAGGTGTTTAGGAGAAAGGTTGATCAATGTCCATAGCACTAGGATATGTGCTAGAGCTCCTACGCCTTCTTCCTCTATCTTGAGTGGAGGACTTACCATGACAAGGGTAGAATCCATACCTGAAATAGTTGACAACAAATGTAAGTACAAATGATGATTGTACACATCAACAGTTTACTCATACAACATAATATGTAGAGAATACCAAGTTTCAAAATTAACACATATAATAAAAGTAAATTCATAACTAAGTGTTAAAATACTAAGAAATGAGATACGTAATGATTCATAAGCATTTAATTGTCTGGATCATCTTCATCATCATCCTCAACCCCATCGTCATCATTAACCTCTTCAAGGGGTGCACTTTCATCCACTAATGATGTATGAACAACATCATTCATAGGTTCCACGAGTGTTGTCATGCCCATTTGTTAGTATGTAACAGGTGAAGTGCATTGCTTATCCACTCTGGCCTATGGTTTGGTTAGTACAACAACAAACCAATTGACCCTATCCCTTGAGCGATGTGAATGTGGCATGAGGTACGCTTGTGATGTAGTGTTTAGGAAGATGAATGGATCATTCTTTCTGCACCTCCTTGTGTGACGAATCTTAATAAGTTTGCTTAGTTTATGAGATATTATCCCATGATTCAATGGGGGATCAAACCGCTGATAACTGAGTAGCACACATCTTTTAAGTGGTTTATGTACATACTCAATTTCGATAATATCTTTAAGCACATTATAATAATCATTTTCAATATCGCCTTCTCTAGTCCCACATACACCAACACCACACTCATATGTATTCTTCCCGGTGCTGTGACTTCTTTATGGAGTTTAAATCCATTAACTCTACACGCCATCCACATTGACACATGTCTATTAGGCTTCGCAGCCAATTATACCAAATACCAATGTTTGTGATTATCAAATAGTTGAATGTAATGCACCATAGGTGACATATAATGTGGTTTTGGTTAATATAATGCATAAAATTGTGTCACAGTATTTATAAGGGAATAAGTTAAATTACCTACATTTGACTAAACCAATCTACAAATTGAGTTTCAATTATGGTGTTAACATCAGCATCACTAATATTAGGACGTGTAGTTCGTACTTGTTTTATAAAAATTTTGTCATAATTTATAAAGCTGGGAAATAAACTAGTATTATAAAGGATTATCTTAATTGAAACTTACAATAGCTAAGGTAGTGCTGACCCAATATAAGGTTTAACTTCATCATAATTTAATAACATGTGAAGATGAGTAGTAATATATTCAGCATCTATGAAATACCTTATCTTTCCTTCCCAATAGCGGTCTTTTGTGGTTTAAACACATATAGAGTTGGGAAATGATTATTATGTTCATCACCATCCTCATTTCTACAACATCTACTGTGCATGGAGGGCACACTCGAGCTAAAATAATGGGAGGCAAAGAATGTCCTTTCAGCTTTTAGGTAAGCTTCTATGATTGAACCTTCAGTAGGACACGCATGTTCTTTTATCTTTTTCTTCAATCGGCCGAAGTACCTAACAAAATAATATTAAGTAATACTTGTAAGTCATTGCATAGTTTAGTTTTTTTTAATCCATTTTCATCAAATCTATTTTACGTCTCAAATGGATACATCCGTTGGTATTGTACATGACTACCCAGTTGTGCCTCTTCTACCAAGTGCACTGGCAAGTGCTCCATGACATGAAAGAAGCTTGGAGGAAATATCATATCCAACTTATACATAGTAATGGCAATGTTCTGTTATATTTCCTCAAGCACATCCCCTCGTAGTGTTGTTTTATGTTAGTTCTTAAAGAACTAACTTATCTCAATGAGAGATTTCAACATATCATCTCAAAGAGCACCAAATGTAATGGGTAAAAGAGTCTTTATAAACACATGACAATCATCACTTTTCTTATTGTTAAACTTTGTATCATTAGGGTCTATAATATTCCTCAAATTAGAGTAATATCCATTATGCATTTGAAGTTTCTTTACTCATTCACACAAGTCTTTTCCTTTATCTATAGGAAGAGCGAACTTCGCTCTTGATTTAACTGTTTTGCCATTAGGGTCTGGCTGCATATGTAATTCTTCTCCTTCGCGTATATCTACAACATCCACTCTTGATTTGACATTGTCCTTTGTTTTTTCATGAACATCCATGATAGTGTTAATGATGTCTTCGAAAAAGTTCTTCTCTACGTGCATCGCATCTAAATTATGGTGAAGCAATTGGTGTTGTCAGTAAGCCAACTCTCAAAATATGCTATTCTTCATCCAGTTATGCTTATTTCCCACATTTCGGTATATGAAAGTCATCGTTTGTGGCTGCCATTAGGTAGTGTTCTACCTTAGCATAAAGTTAATCCCCAAATATGCGGCACAAAGGACCCCCCCGTAATAATTCTGTCTCTTCTAAACAAAGTTCTATTTCTTCTAAATGCATAATTGCTTGGCAAGAAACACCGATGACAATCAAACCATGAGAATTTATCATCATTCTTGAGTCTTAAAGCCTTTTATTGTTTCACATTCTGGACATGCCAATTAACCATTAGTACTCTGCCCAGATAGCATTCCATAAGTCGGGAAATCATTGATGGTCCACATAAGTACAACCTTCAATTAAAATGTATGACTCGCAGATATGTCATACATTTCAATTCCAACATCCCATAATTTCTTCAACTCATCAATAAGAGGTTGTAAATATACATCTATTTTGTTCATGGTACTTTTAAGGCTAAGGATTACACAAGTGAGGAACATAAGTAGTGTGGTCATATATATTTCAGGAGGAAGGTTATAAGGTGTAACTAGTACTAGACAAATGAAATAAAATCTTGAAGACTAAATGTAAGGACTAAATTGTAACACCCTATGTGTGGTTTAACGGATTTTATGCGATCACATATATCACAAAGGTGCACCTTCTTTTTCGGAAAATCCACTTTTAAGAACTTCACTGTTAAATGTGCTTGCCATGGAGAAATCTTATGATGGATGACCTCCTAAGAAGTTTCTAAGGCAGCGTGTGAGAGAGGACGAAGCACGCCAGCAAGGCTTGTAGTGATTTGCGGGATCAGCTGACAATCCTAAAACCTATTCTTGGTAACTCTTCCAGCCCAGGAGGGAGCCAGGGCGTTACATATAGTATCAGAGTCGACCTACGAACCTAAACTGCGCTAGTAGATAGGAGAGCCCTAAGCAGTCAACTAGTGGGGCTAAGTTACTGGAATAGACCGTTGGCCAAAAAGACTTGTAAGTCGGTCAGTCAATGAGGCACAATGAGGACACTGCGTACTTCAAGTGGGGGCGATTATACCACTCTGTGTATTGTTTAACGGATTTAATATGACTACTTATATCACCAAAGGCGTACCTTCCTTTTTGGAAAGCCTGCTCTTAAGAACTTCACAGTTAAACGTGCTTGCTATGGAGAAATCTTATGATACGTGACCTCTTGGGAAGTTTTCCAGGGCACATGTGAGTGAGGACGAAGCACGTCGGAAAGGCTTATGATGATTTGTGGGGTCATCGAGATGATCCTTAAAGTCATTATTGGTGATTGTTCGCGACCCAGGGAAGGGGTTGGGGCGTTACAAAAATCCATCAGCACATAAGTCAAGCCTAACATTTCGTGGCTCTGCATCAAAATTAGGGTACTTGTTATCGAAATGTTTCTATGGTGCCCCATCTGATGGATGACATAAAACACTATCCTCACACCTATGTTTATAATATCATCTTATGTACTTTGTAGTGTTTCTTGATGCATACAACCTCTGAAGTTCAGGTTTTAATAGCAAGTAATGCAACCTTGTGCACGATGATTCATTTCGACTCCCTTATTATAACCTTTACCTCTCCCATCTTGAATTCCCACAAAACTTGCATGCATTAAGGTTTGAGTTCTCTTTAAAGAATAGCATGCAATCTTTGTGGTAACAATCAATGTATATCACTTTGTTACTGAGATCTTGAACAACCTTCTTCATATGTCTATAGTTATTTGGCACACAATTATTAGGTGGACACATATCTTTCATTAATTGAACAATTTCATTGAAATAGTTTTGCGGCATGCTATAATCAGACTTAATACTCAACAACCTCATAGTAGCTAAGAGTTCACTATGGGTGGAACAACCATCATATAAGGCTTATTGAGCAGGTTAAACCATGTTATAGAATGGCTCTTGGCAAGTGCTTGGCTCTTCATCCCTTACATGTGGATTTGCCAATATAGCATCACTAACCATGTACTTCATACGATTTATGTAGGATTCATTGTATTCATAATTAATATGACTTGAACTGTAGACGTCTGGCATTTCACTAGTTGAATACCCAAAATCATATTATTGAGGTTCTTCTTCTCCATAGCTTATCCGATACCAATATCCTTTCTTAAAACACTTATACATATGGTACATCTTTACCTCATTAGGTGTCAAGTACACTCTATTTTTGTATTTGGTATACAGACATCTATACCTCCCCCAACTTTGAAACTCTATTTACATGCAAATTAATCAAATTGATTTACTCCATTTAGAAATTCTTGTGTATAACCAATATGACTAGGCAATAATCTTTTTTACATCCACTAATAATGTGGAGGGCCAGGGGCAGATTTATGTGGGAGGGAGGGGTGTCCATGGACACCCCTAACCCAATAAAAATTCTAATGAGCTTATTTGAAGCCTATATCAATATTATAGGTGGACACCCCTAAATTAGGCCCAAAAAATAATAAATTGCTAAATAGTGAGGCCTGGCTGCGAACCTTGAAAACGCGGCCTAATGCTTCAATCTTCAGCCCATCCGGCCATAAGGCCATCAAAAAACTGATTTCATTTAAATCAAAAAAATAAAATGATAAATTTACCCTTACTAATGGGGAGGCTTCTTGGAGGTTTCCCATGGTTTGCCTGCCGCAGCTCTCAATCTCCAAGACTCTAACCCTTCGACTCCCAGTCTCTCACCCTACCCCTGGTCCCTCTCGCTCTCATGCTCACTCGCTCAGACTAAGCTGCCCCACACACCCATCGCGACGTGGACAGTCGCCTAAAACTATCGGTCCACCACCGGCCACGGAGCCCATCCATCGGCAGTCCACTAGGCACCACCAGACCGGTCCAGACACGACAGACAGAACGCCACCAAATCGCTTCAGATGCCAGATGTAGCGCCACCAGGCACCAGCACACAGTCACATACCCCACCGGCCCACCGAACTGACCGAAGTGTTGAACTGCAGCAAACACTCCATCACACTCGATAGTCCACAGTGCACAGGTTAGAATTTCAGATTTTGTTCTGTTAGTTAGGGTTTCGATTGAGTCATTTGCCAATCTCAATTACTTCTAATTGCTTGTTCTGAACTTATGTTGTATAGATAGCGATTGATTAGTGAATTTTTCAACGTCAAGTATCTACTTCGAGTTCGACTCCAAAAATCAGATTTGATTTGTTTTTGCCAAATTCCAAAATTTTCTTTCTTTTTGGTTAATTTTTCATACCTAGATTTGAATGTTTGATACTTTGATTGTGGTCTTTCTAGACAAATTAGATTGTGTCATGATTTAAATGGAAAGTCAAATTTGGTTAGTTCATGAATCATGATTTAAATGATTTAGATCGTGTCATGATTGTGGTCTTTCTTGTCTGAAAATTAGGTTTGGTTAGTTCATGATAAGTGCTTGATAGCTTGTAAGTTGCTTTACTACTTGTTATAATATTATGTCATTGGCTCATCTCTTTATTTGAAGTAATGTGTTGTTTGTTTTAACTAAGTGAGCTTAATTTCTAAGTTTCATGTTCTTTTTTTTATGTTTCAGTTTTACATGGACCGATCCAATTCTATTTTAAGATTTGAAAAGGAAACAACCTGAAAAAGGCAATGCAAGTGGTAGTGGAATTGGTTCCAATATTAAAGAGTGTCAAAGAGAAGGAGGAAATGACGGTGAATTTAATATTCATAGCAAAAGTGGAGGTAATGAACCAAGTGGGGGTCAATCTTCTAGAGGAAGTGAGTTTGATTTGAGTACTCTTCGAATGGATCTTGGGTTGAGAAAAATGATTTCAGAATATCCTCCCAATCTACAAGATAAAATAAGAAGATATTACATCGCTAATGGGTAAATCCAGCCTCGTACTCATAAGTTTCCATAAAAATTAATTGGAGGAAGGTTGCGTCATTTTAATCCTTCTTGGTTTGACAAGTATGGGACTTGATTAGAATATAGCATACATAAAGATGCTGCCTTTTGTTTATGTTGCTACTTGTTTGCTAATGTTAGATAAAATCAAAGTGGAGACTTAATTACGATGGGGTTTTTAACTCGGAATAAACTCAACTCATTTGACAATCATGTTGGCAATTTTAATAGTGTGCACAACAAAGGTTTGAGGGATTATGAAAATTTAAGGAGGCCAAGACAATCTATAGAAGTTGCTTTGGATAGACATGATGAAGAAACTAGAAAGAAATATCAACTTCATTTGAATACTTCTATTTCTTGCTTAAGATACTTGTTGCGTCAAGGTTTACCTTTTTGTGGTCATGATGAATCTAAAGAATCAGAAAATAGAGGGAATTTTCTTGAACTTGTGAAGTTTACTGCAAATTTGAATGAACTCATAGCTAGTGTTATGTTGGATAATGCTCCCAAAAGTGAGAAATTAGTGTCACATTTTATCTAAAAGGATATTGTGCATGCTACTGTTAAAGAAACACTAAATGCCATCATGGAAGAATTTAAAGATGATGTCTTCGGTTTATTAGTTGATGAGTCTGGACATGTATCTCATAAAGAGCAAATGGGTGTCGTTCTTCATTTTGTAAATAAAATGGGAATCGTCAAGGAATGGTTCGTTGGTGTTGTACATGTTCAAGACACTTCTTCTTTATCTTTAAAAGTTGGAATTGACTCTTTATTGGTAGAACATAGTTTGAGTTTGTCGAGGGTGCCTTCTCAGGTTATGATGGGGCAGGTAATATGCAAGGTAAACTCAATGAGCTTAAGACGTTGATCTTAAATGAGAATAAATGTGTCCTATTCGATTCATTGTTTTTCTCATCAACTTCAACTTACATTAGTAGCTCTTACAAGGGATAATAATTATGTTGGAGATCTTTTTGATGAAATTGGTAAACTTTTAAATGTTGTGGGACTTCTTGTAAATGACATGATCTTTTGCGTGAGAAACAAGCTGAAAGAGTTAACGAGGCATTAAAGAATGATGAAATTGAAACTGGGCGTGGGTTAAATCAACAACTTGCTCCTATAAGGGCCGGTGATACATGCTAGGGATCTCACTACAAATCACTACTAAATGTGAGTCTATTGTTTGATTCTATAACGGATGTATTTAAGCTTATTGAACTTGAAGGGGGGGGCCTCAACTATAAGGAATGATGCTACTTCGCGAATAGCTTATTTGAGTTCCTTTAATTTTTCTTTAACTCTTCAATTAATGTTGAACATTTTGGGGATCACACATGATCTTTCACAAGCTTTGCAGAGAAAGGATCAAAATATTGCAAATGCCATGAAACTTGTCCAACTGACAAGGAAGTCATTGGAATTGATGAGAAATGATGGGTGTGACTCCCTCATGGATAAAACACGTACATTTTGAGGAAAATGTAAGATTCCGATTTCAAACATGGATGATAAGTGGGTCCTTCCAGGGAGACCACGACGTAATGTCGAGGGGCATACTTATGAGTTTCATTATTGAGTGGAAGTGTTCTACATAGTTGTCGATCTCCATCTTGAAGAGCTTAGACGTCGCTTCAGTGAGACTAACACCGAGCTTCTTACGTGTATGGCTTGCTTAAGTCCATGTGATCAATTTAGCGCTTTTGACCAGCTTAAGCTGATCAAATTGGCGCAATTTTATCCCAATGATTTCTCTGGTTTTGAGGTTACAACACTTGAACATCAACTTGCTAATTATGTTCTTGATGTGCAATCTGATGAAGCCTTTCAGGACTTGAAAGGGCTTGGTGATCTTTGTAGAGCAATGGTGGAGACAGAGAAAGACATTACCTATCCATTGGTGTTTAGGCTATTGAAGTTGGCATTGATACTACCGGTGTCCACAGCAACTGTGGAAAGAGCTTTTTCGATAATGAAAATTGTTAAAAACTAGACTTCATAATCGAATGTGTGATTCGTTTTTGAATGATTGCTTGGTTTGTTATATAGAAAAAGATGTATTTCACTCAGTTTCTAATGATTCTATTACGTATCGATTCCAAAAAATGAAAAAATGCAAAGGACAATTGTAATAGTAGATTATTATAATATTTCATGTATTGTAATATTTGATGTATTTTAAACTTTGTTTTATGGTACACTTGGAGTTAAATATTCGTAGGTGGACACCTCTGATTTGAAACCTTAGATCTGCCACTGTGGAGGGCCAGTTATATTCTGCTCAAACAACAATATTTATGCGAGTTACTAGATTAGTAGTAATTTCAATTTATATAATTATAATTATATAAATTACTCAAATATATAATGCATATATTTTAATAGCCATGATCTTTTACTGTTCTACAAAAATATATATAAGTACATACACTAACTTACATTAAGCTTTTTAAATATTCATGATCCGTTACTTATATATTCTTAAATTATTCACATAAATACTCACAACTTTACTTATCAAATGTTCTATTAAGTTTCTAATTACTCATAAGCACAAACAAAAAGATCAAATCATATTACCATACAAGTCACATTATAACATTAGGTTTTTGCAACAATCTCATTTAAATACATCATCCATTCACAGCCAATTATCACGGTCAAAGCATGCCAAGTTAAAAAAATTGTTCATTTTAACTCTGACTAATTTCACAATTGAAATATAAATTGCAACATTTTACACATTTCTACTTATAAACTTAAACTGCAAATTAAAACTAATTTACTATACCCAAACCCTAAAATTAATTACATTGAGGAAGAAGTTCAACTAAATTTCACACAATCACTTCACACAAATTTCAACTCCTGTAAATTGTTCACTTCAACTTCCACAAATTTGATACAACTACTTCACACATAATTCAACTCCCACAAATTATTCACTTCAACTCTCGAAAATTTCACACAATTACTTCACATATATTTCAACTCCTACAAATCATTAACTTCAACTCCCACTAATTTCACACAATTACTTCAAACAAGTTTCAATTTCACATTTTAATTCAAATTACCAAACCAAAATCCTAAATTACATTGAGTAATAAGTTGAACCAAATTGAAGCAATCACTTCACACACATCTCACAATTCAACATAAATATGACCTAACCATAATATTCAACGATCTAACTGTAATTTCTAAGAATTAAAACTAAATCAGTGAGAGAAAATATACCAAAAAGCTTCGAAATGGAGGACAGTGGTCGATGATGACAATCGACGATGGCAGGTGATAGACGATGATCGGTGGCCGGTAGATGGTCAGCGGTAACGCCCCAAATTTACTTAATTCACTATTTGTGTTCTTATCAATTAACATCATCAATTAGTAGTAAGATTCTAAATGATCGATGCGTTACTGCCATCCAAAAAGGACAAGGCTTGACTTAAAAATAATTAAACATCACTAAGCTGAACATCGTTACCACCACAAGACACTTGTAAAGCAAACCATTAAACCAACATCAATAGGAACTAACGATCTCAAAGTTTTCACCAAAATATAGTAACCCTTAGAAGAGTATAGTTCTAACATCAAAATATCTCACAATATAGTGCTCAAAACATTTCAGCATTAAAACACCACTATTCTTTTCAGACTTTCCTACTCATTTATCTTCTCCAGTCAGCCTGCCAGCTGGAGGGCGATACACTGAGCATTTTCTTAAAACAAAACATAAAAACATTTCGAACTGTGAGCTGCAGCTCAGTAAATGCATTTCTGCATTCTTAAATGTTCTTCGAAAAACTGATTGGATCTGCATTGCAATTCATTTTAATTTAAAAAATGGAATCAGATATATATAAAACTGTACTGTCAATGATTATCTGATATTGAACTTATGATCTGAAGATAGGTGTACACCTGTCAAGCCGATCGGGGAACCTAGCCTGAAGCTACGCGGGTAACTGAAGGGTAATGCCCTGTAAATGATAACTGATGGAGTCACTAATTATGTGATAAACCACTGATTAAACTGATTCATTAATGTACTTACCAAAACATTATAATTTTGATAAATATGTGCTAGTTTCTAAAAATACAAATAATGAACGTACCTGGGACCCTTAATGCAATGTCACTGAGTATGATTATGTATAAAAGGGGAGGAAAAGGCCCTGATTCTATACAAAAATATCGTTATAGGAACATATAATTAGCAAATATATTTATTTTCATAATTGATAGTTTTAGTAAAAACAAAAGTATAAGCGTAACAGGCTGGAATAAATGACTCGTAACCTAACCTCCCAACCTCTGTTTGAGACCTAATTCCTCAATATAGAAAGGTTAAGAAGTCCCAAAAAACTTTCATGTATAGCGCAAAAATATGTTTCCCACAATAGGGTTCCCAAAATGGGGGTAGAACACAAGTGTAATAGTTTTAGTCTAACCTATGCCGCTCTAGTGAAATGGCCACAACATTTTCCACAGACCTCAGATTAAGACGATTCAAAATCCATTTGAAAGCTAACTCATGGATCTATCTATCCACCAAAAATCATAACTTTCGGTTGGGCCGTTCATTACCAGTTTATTAGCAAAGCCTGCCCTATTTTCTGCCATTTCTCAACCCCCAATGTCATTGCTTTCTCCTCTCTTTCACGCAAATCCTCATCTAAAATCACTCCTTAAATCATGTAACAAAACTTTGGTCCTTCCCATTACCATACAAAATCACCACACTTAATTTCACTTCGCAATCATATACATCAAAGATTCATTTCTTCATCAAATATACATAAATGACATACTTGCTATTAAAGGAAAGCTAAACCTTGCATAATCATTAAAACCCTGACTTTTGGGCCAACTTAGAGCCACCCTTAACTCATTTGAAATCTCAGCAGTATCACCATAATCATTTATTGATGCTAAAGATTACCAAAACAAATACAAAACCACCCATAAGCGCCACTCAAGGTTAAGCTTGCATGATCGTGAACAATCTCAACTCCCACTTACTCTCAAGCTTCTCCAACAATTTAAACACAAAAATGACTCTTATTTCTTACCAAAATGTCATGATCAATAATCAAAAATAACAAAAGAAGAATCAAAACTAAGATAAAATCAAAACCAACAAGATCAAGATTAGGGTTTACTTACTTTGATCTTGAAAAAGGTAGAGATGGAAGTGAAGTTTGGTGGTTTTGAGGATTTGGGATGATGGCTAGTGGTACTGGGGTGTTGGGGGGGTCAGAGGCAGCCAAGGCTAGCCGAAAAACACCAAGAAAAGGTTGTACTAGCTGGGGGAAGGGGGTGGTTGAATAGAGAGAGAAAGAGGAGAGAGGAAGTAGCTTAGGTTTGGTTGTTTTTTTTGACTTATATAACAAACTTGGCTGAGTTTTTGTCCCCCCTAAAGGTAATTTTTGCTAACCATGGTTAAACTTAAATTACGGTTATTAGCTAAGTTAATAATGCAAACTTGTTGGGCTTCAAATTGGGCCGAAATAAAGTGGTTCTGAAAAAAAAACGCCTGGTAACGATATCGTTTTCGCGTAACTCAAAATTAAATTTTTGTAATGTTATGGAAAACAAAATAAATCAGTTAGATTGAACTTGTTAGGGCCTATTATCAATTCTCCTAAAATTTTCATTGATAATCAAATCAGCAAATAAAACCTGAATTGCCAAGTGAGGGCCCAAATAAATTTTTCCCCACCGAAATGATTAAATGGGATAAATAAAAATGAGAAAATCATTAATGTGAGGTAAATAAATAAATAAACATAGTTTAGGGTTGGGCTATTACAGCCTTTTCCCCTTAAAGAGTTTCATCCTCGAAGCTTATGAACTTTATCATGTCATGCAAGATTACTTCAAATAAATGTGGATACTTGGCTTTCATGTCTTTTTCGGTCTCCCAAGTGGCTTTTTGAGAGGTATGGTTTGTCTAAAGCACCTTGATACTAAAGGTATCTGCTTGTTGCGCAGCTGCTTAATCCTGCGATCTAGTATTTGGACTGGACGCTCCTCATATACCAGATCCTCAGTGATTTTAATAGGTTCAGATACAATGGTGTGGTCCGGATCTAGAATATACTTCCTGAGCTGAGAGATGTGACACACGTTATGCACGTGTTCTAGATTTACCGGCAGATCCAGTCGATATGCTACAGGATTTAACTTTTCAATGATTTCATAGGGTCCAATATATCTTGCACTTAATTTGCCCCCTATTCTGAACCTCTTGATGCACCTAGTTGGCAAAACTTTTAGACAAACTTTAACGCCTACTTGAAACTCCAAATGTCTTCTTCTTTTGTCTGCATAACTATTTTGCTGGCTCTGGGCAGCCTTAATATACTCTCAAATTCTGCTTATTGTTTTCACGGTTTCCTGGATCATCTCAGGGCCTATGATCAATGCCTTATCCAAATCACTCCAGCATAGCAGCATTTTACATTTTCTCCGGTATAAAGCCTCAAACGGGGCCATTTTGATAGTGGACTAGCAACTGTTGTTATAAGAAAACTCCATCAATGGTAAATCGTCTTCCCATTTCCCTTGGAACTTCAATACATAAGCTCTTACACATGTCCTCCATAATTTGATTCACTCTCTCAGTTTGCCCATCTGTCTCAGGGTGATAAGAGCTACTAAACTTCAATTTGGTCCCAAAGGCTTTTTAAAGTGTTTGCCAAAAATGAGCTTGAAATCTTTGATCCCTATCTGATACTATATCTAAGGGGATCCCGTGCAGGCAGACTATCTCATTAACATATAGTTAGGCTATTTTTTCAACTCTCCAAGTATCCATAATTGGCAGAAAATGGGTCGACTTAATAAATCAATCAACTATAACCCAGATAGCATTCTTCTTCAAGGCAGAAAGGAGTAAACCTATAACGAAGTCCATTGAGATTGAATCCCACTTTCAAGTGGGAATTTTTAGGGGTTGTAGTTCACTAACGGGACACTGATACTCTGTTTTAACTTTCTGGCAAGTTAACACTTGTCTACATATTTTGCAACCTCCTTCTTTATATTATTCCATCAGAAGTATTGTCTTAAGTCTCTGTACATCTTAGTGCCTCCTGGATGCAACGAGTAGCGAGTATTATGAGCCTCCTCTGGGATCAGTTTCTCAATTCCTCATTTTTGGGTACACATAGGGGATTTTGAAATCGTAGGGTCCCATCCTCATGTACTACAAACCCAAGAGACTTCCCTTCCTCTAAATTTTGCTTTATTCATTAGAGTTCAGGATCACTTTCCTAGTTCATCCAAATTTTCTCCACTATGGCAAGCTATAAGATAAGTACTGATAATTGAACGTTTGCTTGTCCATGAGACATTAGTTGAATTCCCAAGTCCTCAAGCTTTCTCAAGAGACTTAATTGAGTAATCACCATACTGTTTGAGCTATGTTGCGCTTTCCTACTCAGGGCATCTGCTACAACATTTGCTTTTCCTGGATGATACTGAATATGCAAGTTATAATCCTTCAGCAACTAAAGCCAACACCGTTGTCTTAAATTGAGCTCCTTTTGGGTGAAAATATACTTCAAACTTTGATGGTCAGTATAGATCTTGCATGGTACCCCACATAAGTGATGTCTCTAAATTTTCAATGCAAAGACCATGGCTGCTAACTCCAAGTCATGGGTAGGGTAATTTTTCTTATAAGGCTTGGCTGTCGAGAGGCATAAGCTGCTACTTTGTCTTCCTACATCAGTATATACCCCAAACTATTCTTTGAAGCATCATTATAAATGGTATACTCTTTACCCTCTATTAGTAGCATTCGGATTGGGGCGGTAGTTAATTGCTGTCTTAACTCCTGAAAGGCTCCTTCACACTTCTCTGTCTACTCAAATCTATTCGATTTCTTGAAAAGGTTGGTCGTGGGCCAAGCTGTCTTCGAAAAGTCCTTGATAAACCTTTAATAATAGCCCACTAAACCCAGAAAGCTTCTAATCTCATTGACGTTAGAAGGCCTTGACCATTCCATGATTGCCTTCACCTTCTAGGGGTCAACTTTGATTCCTTCTTTTGTAACCACATGTCCTAAGAACACCACTTTTTCCAACCAAAATTCACACTTCTTTAATTTTCCATAAAGTTGATGCTTCCTCAGGGTTTGTAACACCATCCTTAAATGATCAGCATTTCCTCCCTGTCTTTAGAATAGATAAGGATGTCATCTATGAACACTACTGCAAATTGGTCTAGATAGGGTCTGAAGACCCTGTTTATAAGATCCATGAAAGCCACAGGGGCATTGGTGAGACGAAATGACATCCCTGTAAATTCATAGTGATCATACATAGTCCTAAATGCAGTCTTGGGAATGTTTTCAGGTTTAATCCTAAGTTGATGGTACCCTAACCTCAAATCAGTCTTAGAGAAGACTCCTGCTCCTTGCAGTTGGTCAAACAAGTCATCTATTTGTGGCAGAGGGTACTTGTTTTTGATGATGATCTTGTTTAACTCCTTGTAGTCAACACAAAGCTTTAAGGTTCCATCCTTTTTCCTTACGAACAACACTGAGGTACCCCATGGTGACACACTTGGTCTAATAAATCTCTTTTGTAACAGCTCATCTAATTGAATCTTCAGCTTGTTAAGCTCAGTTGGGGTCATACGATATGGGACTTTGGAGATAGGTTGGGCACCAGGGATTAATTCAATTCCAAAATTAATTTCCCTCTACAAGGGTAGTCCTGGTAATTCTTCAAGAAAAACATCTCCAAATTCACAAACCACAGGAATATTTCCTAATTTCTCTTCTTTTGTTTGGATGTCAATAGTATAACACCAATATCCAATACACCCCTGACATAACAGCTTACTTGCTTTCATACCAGAAATTAAGGGACAAGGTTTTTCCTCTCTCTGCCCATAGAAACATATTTTTCTCCCTTTTTTATCCCTCAAAATAACCTTAAGATCTTTACAGTCAATCGTAGCTCCATAAGTGTGCAACCAATTCATTCGCAAAATGATATCAAATTTAGATTAATCAAATTGACTCAAATCCACAGGGAAGGTGGTTCCACCAAGGGTAACAGGAACAAGTTTATAAAAGATGGGGCACTCAATCACAGAATCATTGTGTAGCTTGATCCTATAATTGGTTTCCCTCCTTCTACCCTCCAAGTTCATTTGCATGGCGAATCGGGTGGATATAAATGAATGAGTGGCACCCGAATCAAACAATACATAAAATAGCTTTGAATTTAAAAGGAGAGTTCCAATGACTACCATACCAGAGGTGGTAGCTTCCTCCTTGTTCATTACATACGCCTGTCCTACCGGTGCAGGCCTTGTTGGTGGGGTCCCTCGGTGAGGTAGGGCTAGGAGCTTTGCTACACCCTTATCCACCATCTTCAATCTTCTTGGGCAGGCAGCAATGAGGTGCTCCGAGCTTCTACACCACATGCATTTGTTGATTCCTACTCGGCATTCAGGGATGGTGTGATTTGTTCTTCTATATTTCCCACAGAGCTCTGTTGAGCCTATAGGACAGCTCTTGGGGGGAGCGGGAGAAGGTTTCTTCTATTTCACACCCTCACTCGGAGTTCCTCGCTCAAATCCTTTTCTCTTTTGGTTGATCGAGTTCAGGGCTCTTAATTCTATCTTCACTTGCTCCACTTCAGCAGCTCGCTCATATAACTCTTGGTAAAGATTGGTTACCTCATTAATTGATTTCGAATGTAGAAGGCCAAACCCTCTTTAAAACTCCTCATTTTTAGCATTTCAGTTGACACAAATTCTGGGACAAACCTAGATAATTCTGTGAACTTACTGGGATACTGTATCATAACCATATTACCACTCATCTTCAGCTCCATAAACTCTTTCTCCTTTTGTCTTTAGACCGCAATTGGATAAAATTTTGCCCTCAACTCACCCAGGAACTTACTCCAGGTAAATTCAGGCCTTACGAGCCTACCATTAACAGTGTTCCACCAAATATTAACTTTACCGGTCAAATAATACGTCCCAATGTTTACTTTCTTTTCTTTTAGCACCTCTACCACTGTAATAATTTTCTTCATTCCCCTTACCCATTCCTCTAATACTACTGGATTATAATTTCCGTCATACACTTTAGACTTGCGGCGTGCTACCCTATCTGCTAACTTATCATCTTTAGGAGGGGCTTCAGTAGGTACTTGGGAAATCCGCTTCATCAGCTCAGCTACTAAGGCCAGCCAGTAGTTCGGGTCCCCAATGTTGTTAGCGAACTCAGGGGGCATTGGTGGCATTTGGGTAAAATTTAGTGGCATATGATGTGAGGCTTCTTCACCTGATCCCTGGCCATGATCTGAGTTATCCTCTACATGAATCTCTGCATTATTTTGCACTGACTCAGATATTCTGATCATATATTAAACGAAACAATTCAATCACTAAAATTCCCTGCCCAATAAATACATTTAATATGGCTTAAATATTATTTAAAACAGAACCCAAAGCTTCATTATATCATTTCACAACTACTTATTTACATACATAGTTGTCTGTTTATATACATGATCATCAAAATATAACACATCTACCTGACTAAGTAAGATTAGCCCTGACTTCTACCTAAAATACTAACTAGCCCCAGTCCTTAAGTCCGTCACATGCACAAAAAAGAAACGGACCATGTCATCACAGTCGAAAGGATTTGACTATCTATATACAGTGACATATGCTACACAAAATGTAACTATCCAATCCGAACATATTATATACATGCGGGGCTCAAAATATAACGTACCCAAGTCAACACCTGAAAAAAACCTAACGATCCCTAGACGAATCGTAATCTGGGTCAGACTCATCCTCCGGCTCCTCGCCTGAGTCCAAGCTGCTGTCTGATGCTTCAAACTCTATCTCATCGATCTCCTGATTGACCTGCTACTCTCCCACATCCTGTTCAACCTCCTGATCCACCTGCCACTCCTCTACTACCTCATCAATCTCCTGATCCTCATATGGATCGTCCTCTTCCCATAGATTGCCCTCGAAACCCTCTATGGGCTTGTCGTCACAATTAACTACCATGACCTGTGGTGTATCGGGGAGATCCACTACTGCATGAGCCTCCTCAGGATTGTCGAGCATGTGTGGAGTACCCGGTACAGGCAGCGAAGGTGGTCTCTGTGCTGTCCAGGTGTTGCAAGCAGGGGATGTGCCTGGTCTAAAGGAAAGACGTGTTGAAGAGTCTCCACAGTAATCTCCCTCTGCTGGAACTCCTCCTGTAACATCAACTTTGAAGTGATGGTAGCCTAAGCCCCCTGGACCTGGAACCTAGGTCTGTCCCAACATGGGTTCCCCGTCATCATGAAATGACTATAATGGAGCCTGAACTCTACCCACAGATCAACCGTAGGTAAGGACCATTGCAATTTGAATGCACAGACCGTGATATCATGAAGGATCCTGCGCATGAGCTATAATGCAATAGCGAAATGTGGGCAGCCATAGACGTACTAGGCATCATATTAACAGCATAAGGATCCATCTAGCAAGGCAAATACAAATGAGGGTCATGTAGAAGATAAACAATATGCATTTCTAATATCACAAGTATATTTCCAATATTACAAATCTCTAATAGTATACGATATTCCTTACTAATAACCCTTCTCACCCTCCTATATCTAAACTCCATACACCACATCCCATCAAGAAAATCAAAACATGGCTCTGATACCAAGTCTGTAACACCCCAAATGTGCTTAATTCACTGTTTGCATTCTCATTAATTAACATCATCAATTAGTAGTGATATCCCAAATGATCGGGGCATTACCGCCATCTAAAAAGGATAAGACTTGGCTTAAAAATAATTAAACATAGCTAACCTGAACATCGTTACCACCACATGGCATTTGTGAAAGCAAACCATCAAACCAACATCAACAGTAACTACCGATATCAAAGTTTACACCAAAATATAGTAACTCTTAGCAGGGTATAGTTCTAATATCAAAATATCTTACAATACAGTGTTCAAAATATTTCAGCATGAAAACACCACTATTCCTTTTAGACTTTCCCGCTCATTTATCTTCTCCAGTTGGCTTGCCAGCCAGAGGGCGATTCACTGAGCATTTCCCTAAAACAGAACATGAAAACATTTCGAACAATGAGCCGAAGCTCAACATATGCATTTCTATAATGTTAAATGTTCTTCGAAAAACTAATTGGGCCCGCACTACAATTCATTTTAATTTAAAATAGCAAATGAGATAAATATAAAACTGCATTGTTAATTATTTTCTGATGGTGAACCCCTGGTAGTTGTTATGATCTGAAGATAGGTGTACACCTGCCGAGCCAATCGGGGAACTAGCCTGAAGCCGCACGGGTAACTGAAAGATAATGCCCTGTAACTGATAACTGATGGGGTCACTAAGTATGCGATAAGCCACTGATTAAACTAATTCATTGATATACTTATCAAAACATTATAATTTTGTTAAATACCTACTGGTTTCTAAAGACACAGACAATGAATGTATATGGGACCTTTAATGAAATGTCGCTTAGTATGATTATACATAAAAGGGGAGGAAATGATAGATTAGGCCCAAATTTTGTGCAAAAATATCGTTATAGGAACATATAGTTAGCAAATGTATTTATTTTCATAATTGATAGTTTTAGTAAAAACAAAAGTAAAAGCGTAACAGGGCCAGAATAAATAACTTGTAACCTAACCCCTTGACCTCCATTTGAGACCTAATTCCTCCATATAGAAACCTTAAAAAGTCCTAAAAAACTTTTATTTATAGCACAAAACACGATTCCCACAATAGACTTTCCAAAATGGGGCTAGAAGACAAGTATTCCAGTTTTGGTCTAACTTGTGTAGTTCTAGCAAAACAGCCATAACTTTTTTGATAGACTTTGGATTAAGGTGATTAAAAAGTCATTTGAAATCTAACTCACTGATCTACCTACCCACCAAAAATTATAATTTTTGGTTGGGCTGTTCATTACTAGTTTATTAGCAAAACCTACCCTAGTTTCTACCATTTCCCAGCCCCCACTGTCATTGCTTTCTCCTCTCTTTTTACACAAATCCTCATCTAAAATCACTCCTTAAAATCATGTAACAAAGTTTTGGTCCTTCCCATCACCAATAAAAGCACCACACTCAATTTCACTTCATAATGATATACCTTAAAGATTCATTTCTCAATCAAATATACACAAATAATATGCTTGCTATTAAAGGAAACCTAAGCCTTGCATAGTCATTAAAACCCTGACTTTTGGCCAACTTAGATCCACCCTTAACTTATTCAAAATCTCACCAATATCACCATGATCATTTATGATGCTAAAGATTGCCAAAACAAATACAAAACCACCCATAAGCATCACTTAAGGTTAAGCTTGCATGATCATGAACAATCTCAACTCCCACTAACTCTCAAGCTTCTCCACCAATTTAAACACCAAAACAACTCTTATTTCTTATCAAAACATCATGATTAATAATCAAAAATAACAAAATAAGAATCAAAACTAAGACAAAATCAAAACCAGCAAGATCAAGATTAGGGTTTACTTACTTTGATCTTGAAAAAAGTAGAGATGGAGGTGATATTTGGTGGTTTTGAGGATTTGGGATAATGGCTAGTGGTACTAGGGCGTTGGGGGGGTAGAGGTAGCCAGTGTTGGCCACAAAACACCAAGAAAAGGTGGTAGCAGCTGGGGGGAAGGGGGTGGCTGAATAGAGAGAGAAAGAGGAAAGAGAAAGTGGCTTGGGTTTGGTTATGTTTTTTTAACTTATCTAACAAATTTGGTTGAGTTGTTATCCCCCCAAAAGTAACTTTTACTAACCATAATTAAGCTTAAATCATGGTTATTAGCTAAGTTAATAATGCAAGCTTGTTGGGCGTCAAATTGTGCCGAAACAAATTGGGATCAGAAATAAAACGCCCTGTAACGATAACGTCTTCGCGTAATTCAAAATTAAATTTTTGTGATGTTATAGAAAACAAAATAAATCAATTAGATTGAACTTGCTAGGGCCTACTATCAATTCTCCTAAAATTTTCGTTAATAATCAAATAAGTAAATAAAACCCAAATTGCCAAGTGAGGACCCAAATAAATTTTTCCCCAACGGGATGATTAAATGTGATAAATAAATATGAGAAGATCATAAACGTGAGGTAATTCAATAAATAAATATAATTTAGGGTTGCGCTATTACATCAGCAGTCGATTGGACACATGATGTTGGTGTCACTTGCTCATGCTCTCTCTCTCTCTCTGTCTGGCTTTTCGAAGAAGGGGGGAATGAAGAACTACATCTAGTTCTTTTATGCGTCTGGGCGATGGAACTGGCATCAGAAATTCCATCGCGAGGCAATTTTTGAAAATTTTTACTGTATGGCAATGAAAATTCTATTGCTGCACAGTAAAAAAATAATTAAAAAAGCTCAATGATGGATATTCCATTACTACTAAGTTAAATAATGCAACAGAACACCTTTTTCATTTGTCATAGCTAATGGAATTTTTTACCACTTTATTTGTCACCATATCCATCACTACCTACAACAGATAAAAATTTCGTCGTTATTTAACACTTTTTTAGTAGCATTTGCATAACCTTTCTTATCAAACAAGTCAAAGATTTGCTAGGTTTAAATTCGAAGTTAGGGATACATGTGTCCAAGGGTAAGAATGATACAAATGGTAACCAAGTGAATAGTCTCAAAAGAAATAAGCAGTGAAATTAGAAACGGTTGGCAAAGGGGAATTGTCATGAGATGGCTAGAATAAACGTAGCTATGAGTTTATTAGCATTCAGGAATACAAGGTCACAAGAATCATGGTTTGTAAATATGGATCACAAGAGAAACCAGATGGTGGTTAAGATTTCTTAAGTCATATCAAGGAGAACGATAAGCATCATACGCCATCTCAATCAGGTTGAGTAGTTAGAAGGCCAAGTTATAGATTAAATTATGTTATTTATAAAGTAAGAAAAGATTTGACTATCAAAAATAGAGAGATGAAATTACTTGCTTACTTAAGGCTACTTTTCAATAAGGGTTCCCATCGCTTAATCAAACTACTCAAATCATAGTACAAATGGAATTGAAATGGGGTTATTTCATCCATGCGAGAAATAAAAGATGGACTGCTCATAAGATCTTCACATAGTGAGTATCGTTAAATGCTTAAAGCATGAATATAGCATTGATATTATAGACATTGACGTAATCTCAATGTTTAGTATACAACGTATGAATAACGACCAAAGGAGGTTTGAATGAAAGAGTTAGAGCTATCTCAAAAGACAAAGACTTTCTAAGAACACTTGGACTTAGCAGTTGAATCACAAAAAAAGTAGTAGCGATTGAGTTTCAACAGGGTGACCGTCTAGTAGAAATCAATATAATAAGTGAGAGAGTTTGACTTGAACAACCAGAGTGTATAGCATCTAGGATTTATTATCAAATGAATGGGTAGGATTATGCTAGTGCTCCCATAAAGCAACTTCAAGTAAGGTAGCAGGATTAAATAGACAAGAATCGGAGTAGTTTTTGATGAGCAGAATTCATAAGTAAGAAGAATAATGAAATTGCAATAATCCTATGTTCATTTCAAGCAAAGTAGAAAAGGACATGATGAAAACAACAAGCATCAAGATGTCATCAACTATTTGAAGCCAAAGAATGTATTCAGTAGTATACAAGAAGATTCAAAGACACAATTAATCATGCAGGAAATGAGGTATAACTACTCTTAAGAATCTATAAAACCCCAAAACTTTGAAATGAAAGAGAGGAATTGTATAACATTAGAAAGAAGTTAATTCTAAAGATAAGGTGAATCAAGCAAACATGAGAAATGTTAAGGAAAAAAGGGGGCGACAATACGAAAGGCAAGACTCTAATTGGCAAAATCTAGAGGTCAATAGCCAGATCGTCCAGATCAAGAAGACATACATTAGTAAGCTTCTGAGGTCAATAAAACAGCTAACAGAAAATAATGAGAATATTGTTGATGTAAGATTTTAATTAAGAACGGATGCTAGATTATGAGACTGGGAGACGAAAATAGTTATAAATGTGAACAATTCAAGAATAGAAGGTCATGAGAATCAAATGGTTCCAAACATCCATTATAAAGAAAGAAGAACATTTGATATTAATTTAAAAGCTAGATAGCAATTACAGGGGCTTAACAAGCAAACAAATAATTCGATTTGTTAGGAGAGGATAACCCAAGATTGGCAATTAAGTGGGCTGACCATATGCTAATCATTATTGTTTTATGAAGAATGATCTGCGTATCAGTTCATAGTAAAACAAATGAGTATATTTCTATCATTTCTTTCGCAAGGGCTCCTTTGCTTGGGAGTTTCATCATTAGATTTGTAAATTTCAAATAATAGTTGGGCAGATGGTGAGTAAATTAAAATTTTATAAAGGGATTTCTTAAATAAGAAGTAATAAGGATTAAAGCAAATAATAAGTAGCAAGTTATAGCATGATTCTCAATAAGATACCAAAATACACGGAGGAGCATGTCTAGTGGGCGAATGAAGGTAGCAATTAGGATAGAATACTTAGTTATCATCAAAGAGACAACATAAGTATTATGAGAAGACAACAAGAGATGTAAAGGTATCAAGGAGGAAGCATATATGTAGGGCAGATAAGAAGTTATCTTTAAGTAAAATGCCACTACAATGCCATAAGTAACTCTAATAAGGACACACGACTGGCATATGTGATGTAGCTTAAGCAGAAGGAGTTGGAAACCTATGGTAGATCAGAATTTTAGGTCAAACTTGATTCTTTTGGATTTTTGAGATGAAAAAATTCTAATATTTAACCTAAGAACAACACAAGAATATCAACAACAACTTTCAATGAATTGGTTTGCTAATCAAATTAATAGTATGTCTAGCTTCATATATGATTTATACGCGAAAGATTTGAAAGCATGGATGTTCATTAAGGAAAAAGAAGATGCTAAATACCCTCTTGCTTATAGGGAGCAAGTTCAAAGATAATGTTAAAGTTGCATAGAAGGGGTCAAAGTTATCTGTTAGAGGAAGGCAATTTTAAATCATCCATAGGAATGTAACAATATAAGGCAACATTACGGGGGTTATTGACAAAGATAGGGGGAAGTCACCTTCATAAATTTTACAGAAGGATTAAAACTCACGAAATGGTTTAATGGTGAGGAAAATCTCCAACAAAGTATGGGCATACCTTCATGAGAATGTAGAATTGATATGCTGTGAATGTAATGTGAGTTAAGATTCATTGAAATAGAGTATAATCTCTAACTACCCCTCAACTATCGACAAAGAAACTCACGCATGCTCCATCTATATACAATTATAGGCTTTTATTCATCGGTATAAAGGTTATTGTAATTGGCATCGCATGCGTTTGATCTAACACTAGTAAGACATACTTAGCTTCTCGAGCCTTCGATGATCGACCTAAATACCCCCTTGTTCCATAAGACCTTATATTACTATATTAAAATTTCAGCTTTATGCAGATCGAACATATTATTCAAGTCCTTTCATGACATTAATCGCAATCCTTGAGACCATGTAATAGTTGGGGTCCACAGATACAAATCCTTGCCATTTGAGTTGCACCACACCATTATCAAAGTCGTTAAGTTTCTGCCCTATCTTAAAGAGCTCTCAAAATCCTTTTCTCATTTTTCAAAATGCTATTATGCCACTCTATTATACTCATCACCACCATTTACTCTATTGGGCAACATATGAGTTAAAACTCTAAGAACTAATTTGATACCCATTTCTCATAATGAACATAGCATAAACTAAAGTGTTTTTGCATCAACTCTTCATATTCCACCCTACGCCATTACTGAAGAAGTAAATAACACCATAAACGTTCTTTAATAAACTTCATGTGCCCTTAATGATTCTAATTCACAATATGCATTAATCACTAGCTTGCCTTTGAATTCTTCATTTCTTTAACACTACTATAGTAACAAAATGACTACTACTCTATACCATCAAAATCTCATCACCAACTTGATTATTAAAGTATAACAGCCTAAGCATGTCATTAGGTTCAAGCTTTGTTTTAACCTCATTAATTCCATAAGTCTGCTACTTTTGCCACTTTACTACACTTGAAGTTAGACTTTTAGAGGAGCCTTCTTCAACAACTTTAATGCGTACATCTCATCCGATCGCATATATATAAGTGACGATTACGGCAAAATAATAGTTTATGTCATTTTCCCAAAACTTCCTCAAAAACCTCATAGCATCATCATCAGCTACTAAAATTCATATGTGTTGATCAAGATTTAGCTTAAAATAGCCTTCTGCATTAACAACGCATAATAAATCTCAACTTTGGATCTTCAAGTGGTTTGCACTTGTTTTTCTTTTCTTCTTTCCCCCCACCTCTTTTTTTTCCTCCAAGATTCCATCTACTTTGGGATTTCTAATAGGACTTGGGGTGTTCATTATTCGGTCTGAAACCGGACCGGACCGAAGACCGGTAAAAACCGAACCAGACTAGTTTGGACATAGTAAATTCAGTCCGGTCCACGGTCCATGAATTTTTCTTATTCGGTCTTCGGTCCAGTCCGATCTGATCCACCGGTCCATCGGTCCAGATCGAGGATCGAGGACCAAATTAAAAAAATTATGAAGTATCAAGTTGATCATCAAAGTTTTAATCTCAAACAAACTTTTAATTTTTTTAATATAACTAAATGACCGCAAAATCCTCCTTCTAAATATTCTAACTTAGTTCAAGTTGCTTAATTCATAAAAATTGAAAACTTGAAATCCTTAATCAATTTGATTTGTTCAGCCCAGTCCGGTCCGGTCCAAATTTTTTCGGTCCGGTCTAAGTTTTATTCGGTCCTGTCCACGGTCTATGTTCCTCTTCTTATTCAGTCCTCGGTCCAAACCGGTCCAGTCCGATCCGGGTTTGGACCAATGAACACCCCTAAATAGGACCCCAAGGCCTACATGATTTCAGTTACTCAGCTCAGTCATAATGTGAACTAACTTCCAGAGGCAAGTATCTTCAATTTAAGTCATACAACCTAAATGAAGCATTACTTTATCACCTATGTGTCTTTATTCAATGTCATCCACCTTAACATACTGTCGGATGCACAAAAACATACTATCCACTTATTATTACACTGAATATCATTTAAAACTCGTATATTGTGTTGGAAGTGACTTCTCAAAACCTTGCTAATCTGTGTATTCACTAATAACCAAACTCTAGAGTAGTATAAATCCTCATAACAACTTCCCCCTTGGCTGTCATATGCACTCTACCTTTGTTTTACTTTTGTAACTTACGTATGACTATAAAATAGTAATGTGATTATGCTCGCAACATACTTGAATGCTGCATATTATTTGATGTCATGTGAACCTTGATGAGATTCTCTCATCTAATTGCATAGATAAAGGCAAGGTGGTTGATGCAAAGCAAGGTACCATAGAGAGTTCCCATAATCCAAGCCATGACTAAGGCACTAGCCAATCTAAGGATGTTCAAACTAATCAAATATTGGCTACTCAAAATTTTAAGTGCAGAACTAAGCATAATTTTGGACAATGTTTTCCTTAGTGTTCCTAAGATGTCCCATGGGGAAGTCCTACTTTGTTCGACTCCCTAAGATTTCTATTTTCGTTTAGGCAATTCATTTTTGGTGTAAGTCCAAGGCATTTTGCTCAAACAATCCTAAAAGACAACATGCACAGGATTGACTCAATTATGCTCGATTGTGTGGTTTAGGTTGGTTCACCACCTAAAACCAATTTAGGGCAATAATTTTGGTTAAGATGTTAGCCAACATCCTAAGGTTCCAAACCAAAAAGGAAATTCAAGGCTAAGTTAGGTTCTTTATGAAGATTTAGTTGATCAAAATTGACTTATGCAGGATTGGCTCTATTCTGACTAGTTTTGGAAATTAGCTTGTTTCTCCAATCACGACTTGATTTAAAGCCAAAAATTTTTCTTGGCATGTTAGCTAAGATCATGGTGCACCATACCACGCAAAGAAAACAAGGCCAATTCAAGTTCGTCTAAGTGATTCAGCCCTCACAAACAAACTATTCCAGTTTTCATCCATCATGACTTGATTTTAGTAACTAAGTTGAATCGTCCACCTATGCTGATTTAGGGGTGATTTTATGGTTTAAAGTGATCATTAACATCTTGAGAAATCCATCCATACAAAATATCAAGTCATCCAAATTTAGATGAAGAACATCTTTGATCTTATTTGGTGCCTAAACGGGTCAATTAGGCCCTAGGCACTCTGCTTAACTTTGTGATGGTAATTACCCTCCTTGGTGGGTTTAGAGACCTGTACGCTTGGCTTCTTGGGACCTTGGATGGCCAGGGACATACTCATGGAACTTTTTACAGCTTTAGAAGCAAGTTAGCTAATCATACTAAAGAAGGAGATAAACTGGCTTCTTTTTGGCGGGCCGTAAAGCAAACTACAGCAACCCACCATTTCTCTCTCCTTCATGTGCAACTGGCCCCTAAATGTGTTCACCAAATGCTCAAGTTGAACTTAAAGTAATCAAAATATGTATTAGCCAGACTCATTGTTGTAATTAATTTAGCTAAGTTTCAGTATATGATTTACTTCGTTTTAAGCTTATTTAGAGGTTCCTAACTAGCAAGAAACCTACCCCTCACTTGCCAGCAAGGTTGAGATGTGTATAAGTGCTCCCTTAGTTGCTTATTGCAAACTCACTTCATGAATGAAAGCTTAGTTTTTGTTTTCAAACACTCTCTCTTGAAATCTCACATTAATCAATCTGATTAGATTGCTAATTAAGTGGATTCCGTTAATCTAGACTTGGTGGCATTTCCTTTATGGTTTACAAGGTGGATTCCTTGCTTAGTTTGGGTGGAGGTCGAGCCTTTATCCCATTCATATCCCCTGATTATGTTTGCTTAACTGTTCATTGTTCATGATTCATCACCATTCTGTTTCCAAGAAAGGCATTGCTTGATTTACATGAAGGCATGCAAGTGTACATTGATTTATATGTTATCCACTTTAATAAGATCTAAATTTTAACACACCTTTCCTTATAAGTAACAAGCCTCCTATAGCTCACAATGACCCCAGATACAATCTGGCTTTGACACCACAACTGGAAAGCCTCAACTTATAATCACCTAATTAACTTCAATTAACTAAATGTTAGTGACTTAATCCTTTAGTAAACCCAGAGTCAGGGCATTACCGCTATCGTCAGAAGGATAAGGCTTGGATAACTGCTCACATAGGTGGTACAATGACTCCTATGTTGCTAAAGAACCAAATGAAGTCCAATTTGTATATGTTTGACCTAAGATGAAAGTCCAATAACGCATAACATACTTGTTCATCACTCCTATAACTTTATAGAATGTCATCGTGAGCTCGTCTAAATCCACCAATCGTCTTACTACTTTATTTCTACTCCTAAATGTCTAAACTTCTCTAGTACTCTACCTCAAACACAAAAATACAAAAATATCCGAATAATGAGCCAAAACTCAATATGTTTACCCCTATGCTGTGAAGAAAAGAAATTTATTTTTCAATGAGTGTTTGCATTTCAATTCCTTTAGTTCAAAATCAGGGAGAGAGAGAATGCATTTCAATTCCTTTAGTTCGAAATTAGGGAGAGAGGGAATGCTATTAAAACTATTGTCAGTTATTTTCTAAAAGTGGAACCCAAACTGATGAGCTCTTATGTACAATGCGATTGTTGAATAGGTGCACACCTCTCAGACCAATTGAGAAGCCTGGTAAAGTCGCACAGGTGAACTGAAGAGTCTAAGCCCTAATAATTAATAATTGGTGTATCCACTTGCTCATGTGATAAAATATTGCTTGAAAATGGTTCATTAAATAATTGTATATTAAGCGATTCCATTGTTTAAAAAGTTTGTTTAGGGCTTGATAATGATGGAAGTGGCTTCACTTCTCTCCATATGGATTTTGTATTATTAGTAAAATTTTGTAAATAATGCACAATTTGGTATTTCCTTAATTATCTATGTCCCATCATTAATCTATTCATTCAATAATTAGGTCTTTGTTTTCCCATTTTTCATTGACTCTTGAAATTAGTTATATTATGTCCCCTCCTTGGTATCATTGTTGTTGTTATTATTATTTATTTATTTATTTCCTTGTTATCAATGACAATGTTAGTATTGTCGTTGTTATTATTATTACTACTATGGTTATTGTTTTCATTTTAATTGCTATCCTTTATAAATTAATAATTTGCTAGCAAAATGAGGTTAGTTTACTTTATAAATCCAGTTCATAAATATCCTTGTTTCCAATGTGATTTACACATTCTTCGGACCAAGTCAAGGTGATACTTGTTCACAAAGCCTTAGCTAAACTTGATTACCCCTTTATTTGGCTTGAGTTGTGAAAAAAAAATGTCATTCTCAATCCACCTAAGCATGAGTCAATTTTCACATCCCCTTTTAGGGTGCATTAACACTTAATTTATCATTAACACTAATTTTAAACCGTTAACTTCACTAGTTTTATTAAGTTATATGAACCAAGCTTCACAACTACCTTTAATCACTATTACTACCCAAATTTCACACTAAAATATCGTTCAATCTCCCTAAATTAAAGTCCAATAATTCATGTTAAATTAATTTGCTTCGAAACTCCCAAAGATAACATTTTCTGTCCTTCATGTTCAACCTCAAACCATACCTCAACCTTTCCAACTCTTCATTGGCAATCATCCAACATCCCATATATCAACCTCTAATTTCTCATAAGACCTAACGAAACCCTTTAGATTTCAACTTAATTCATGCATTTGAGTATAGCTCATATACCCAAAACTACTTTCACCGTGAACACCCATAAACATTGCTACCGTTTAACCCTAAAATTTATCATCATAAACATTAACGTTACACTAAATGTGCACTTAGTCACATTAGAATAACATATTTGCAATGTAAATTAAAAGTAAAATGGTGGAAATTATTGAAGGGTAACCTGGGATCTACATATCAACCACCAGGAAACAAGGCAAGAGAAATAGAAGGGGGTGGCAACGTTGGTGGATGTAGTAGCCAGTGACGATGGTCGGCGATGGCACTGCCAGGCTTAGTAGGCTAGATGGTGGTCGGTGATGTCACTGCCAGGCTTAGCAAGCTGGCACTCAACAAGCAGCAGGGGGAAAGAAGCATGGGAACAGGATAGGGTAAGGGTCATGGAAACTGGGATAAATTCAGGTAGGGGTTGCATAAGTTAGGGGAGGGGGGAGAAATATTTAGTTAAATCAAATTTGTCACCAAAAAATGACTCTGAAGTACCCTAAGTTTTAGAATAGTAACTTTTTGGCCCTTGACTATTTGAAAATAACACTACAGTACCCTATGTTTCCGAATAAAAGACTCTTAGGTTCTTTTCCTTATTATTTTGGCCCCTAAACTTTTAGATTGTAGAAAGCCCCTGAAAAGGGTAAAATATGCAAATAAGCTATTTTTAGGGATTTTTCAAGAAAAATATGCCTGTTTTAAATGATTAACCTTCTTATAATGACCTTACTAGTACTAATTATCACAATCTACTGTTTATATCATAAATATTATACTTTATGTGGTCATAGGCCCACTATGCTTAGCAAAATAATTAAAGCTTAATTATAGAGTTTTGACCGTTACCTGAACTTAGTCAGTGCTGGACTCTAGCGTTCCTCTAACTTCTGATTTATAAAGATTGCTAATCTCAACCACACCTTCCTTAAATTAGGCATAGCACAGATCTGTTTCATTTCCTACCTCAGACCGTAGTCACTAATCAAGTTTTATATATTTTAAAGGATAGTGAAACATTAATAAAGAAATTATAATATTTAAGACATAAGGTTCAATTGAATAATGTTCCCTATTGGGGAACTTCTTTTATTGAAAGTTTGAAAGTGGAAATATTACCATGGAAAGATTGGAGAGGACTTAAGCTACTAAGATTATCAGAGATGCATGCTCATAGACATATGATGAATCCTGACTTCTCATTTGCTTAAGTATGCTCAATGATCGGGTCCCTTCTGAGCACTCAACCTCTCCCAATACATAGGATGTCTAATGGTTACAGTACACATACTGATATTTTCACATGACTACAGTAGACAACATTATTTTACTGACCAGACATTGGACAAAATAGTACAATAATGGTGCAACCACTTTTCAAAACCTTTAATCACTAACAAGACTAACTAGTTATCCATATTAAGATTCTGCATACCCTCATCTTCAATAATATCTTCCAGTCTATCATTACGCAAATAATCATCAAAATCTTCATCAAGTTGAAGATGCACTGGACCCCATTTCTCAAACAATTCATAAAGATATTTATTTCTTTTTTCTGATAAGAATTTTTCAGCTCCAATATCAAAGAGATAATCAAGGATATCTTCTAAATTAACTCCTTCAATCTTCATATATTTGTTGAACTCATTATGATAGGAGAAAGTAGTATTTTCACAATGCATTAGCATTACTTCTTGCTCAATCAATGCCCACATTTGATGGTAAATATTGAAAAAACCTAATGGCTCTTGCTTAAGCAAGATCACTAACTAAGTCATGTTGCTCCGAAAACTATTCTAGTTGTTGAACTCTGGGATTGTCTAAATCAACTAGTTGAAGCAAATCATGGGCTACTTTGGCCTTTCCATTTTTATACTCAATCAGTATGCAATGTACTTCAATGTATGTGCATCTATTATATGGAATTTTTATTGGACCATCAGAAGATGTAAGAATCTAATGGATCCTTCTTAACATGCACTGTTGAAATTTAGTTAGTCCTGAGAAAAATGGGTACTTCAGATCTGGGATTTTCATAAGATAAACTACCATTTTGTATTCCTAGGCTTATACAATGAGGTCATCTGAAAAGATTAAATTTACTAGAAAACTAACACCACCAACTTTAGATCGGGAAAGTAGATTGTAGTACTCCATGATTCCCAAATATCATAGAAATAATTACGATAGTAGTCGATGCAGGTTGCCTACCATTCATTGAACCATTTTTCTTATCCATGAGAACTTTTTTTTTTTTGATATCATAAGAACATCTCAGGTAATTGATTTATAACTCTAGAAGGGAAAATCTTTGGGCTGTTAGCTAGGAAGAAGATAGCAGACCAAAACGTGATCTATTTTTTGTATGAAATTTCAAAAAATCCATAAGGATTTTACTAGAAGGAGAAACCCGTTCTAGTAGTAATGGCATTACATTTTGGATTTTCTCCTTTTCCGATAGAAATTCTAGTCTACTGATCACTATTGGCAAGCTCACGAGTTAAACTATCTGCTAGAGAATTTTTCAATCCCTACACATGTTCAATAGAGAAAAAAATTGGTTAAGCCATAATTGCCACTGTAGGAGTTGCCCTTACTCTTACATATTTGATAAATTCTTTTTCATAAAACCAGGTATTCCTTTACAATTAGCTCGAATAAGAAAAGGTTTTAGGGCTAAAAAGATTAAGAATTTCAATTCCTATTATGATAGCGAGGATTTCTTTTTCCATCGTGCGATAGTTACATTCTGCTTTATTAAAACTTCCGCTACAATATTTGCAGAGTTTTTCTCCTTCTTTGATTTTGAATACTGCACTCAAGTGCTCATTGCTGGCATCTATCTCAAGAATTAAATCATCTCCTTCATTAGGCAAATTAAGAATAGAAAGATTTTTCCCCATCTTTTTAAAATTTGAACAATCCTTGAATCACTCGGGGTCCATGTCCAACTTACTTCTTCTGGAGCTTTCATAGCAATAGCTTTTTCAGTTTAGCTAAATCTTTGATGAAATCTGAAATATAGGGAAGGCATCTAAGAAACCTTTCTAACTGCTTTCTATCTTCAATCTTTTCAGGGAAATTTTCTATTTTTTTCAGAATATACTTTTGTAGAATGATTTGTCCAACTTTTATCTCTAGACCTAAGAACCTAATCTCTTGTTCAGCATAAATGCACTTGTTCTTACCAAGTATAATATCAAGATCAATGCATCTTTGGGCGATAGCTAACACATCATCTTTGTGTTGTTCTGTGGTTTGAAAAATACAAGGACATCATCGATATAAACTAAGCAACAGTGATTAAGGTCTTTGAAGATGTTATCCATTGTTTTTTGGAATATTTAAGGTGCATTCTTTAGACCAAATGGCATTACTGTCGACTCACAATATCCTTATGGGGCACTAAATGCAGTTAAAGAAATGCTTTCTTCATTCAGTTTTATCTTCCAATATCCACTTTTGCAATCCATTTCCGAGAACCAAGAGGCTTCTCGAGTTGTATTAAAACAAACTGTTTTGTTAGGAATATAATAACCATAAAAACAAATATTATCATTAAACTTTTTGTCATTGATTACCATTCTTGCTTTTTCTCTTTTTGCTTCAGCATGATTTCTTACCATGAAAGTAGGACTGACGTGAGGACACTTGGTACTCCTGATTAATCCTTTATCCAGAAGTTCTTTGATTTGTTTATCGAATTCTTGAATGTCCTGGTGTGCATACACCATTTGTTAGCTTGAACAATAGCATTGGTATTTCATAAAGCAATCTTTGCAAATGTCTTATCTTTATCCTAGAATTTTAGAGGATTATCAGAGCAGAGTTCTCTGTATAATTGCTCTTGTTGTTCAGCTATTTGCTCTTTAATAGATAACTCAAGTAATGAGATTGTCAGTGCTATCTCACATTGTGCAGGCATTATCTTCTCACCACACTAGCTGCGTGTAAACTCAATTTTCTAATAAGTGTAAGTCTTAATTAATTTTTCAATAAGAACTGAGTGAATATTAATTGTGAATATTATTTGATTTATGGTCTGTGTTGGAGAATACAGTCTCTAAACATTATTTCCAATAATCATATCATGAGATGGTTGATCAATAGCTCATAGAACTGGCATAATGCATGAACTCCTCCTACTTCTATGGTTAACCCTTCTATAGCCTCCTTGTGGTTCATTATGCTATTGTCAATTATCCTTACTTGTAAAGGAATCTTATCTTTCTTCCACATGAATTTTGAAAATAAAGACCTTTTTTCCAAAACAGATAGAATAACCGCTATCTATATAGGCACACAATTTATATTTACTATATCCCTCAAAACATGCCTTTATTGGGATATAAATGCCATTAGGATTTATATTGGTAACTTCATAGCATATCTCTATAGCCATATTTTTGACTAATTCATCTCCATAGATTGGTTCACTACAGTTCTTGTTTTGTACTCAATAACTTTTCTATCTAGACTCATATTCCGGCCTACATTATGTCGTGCTGGTTCAAAACTCACTCTACTCATTTCACTGGTCATCTTCTTTTAGCTCTTCTATAGCTGATGAAGTCCCTTCTCCCCATTCTGATCTTGCACTCATGCTTCTTAATAATTTGAGTTTAATTGCAATTTTACCATTCTCATTAGTTTTTATCATATTTTCTTATTGATTTTTGTAGGGTTGGCAAAGCTAAATATCTATGAACAATCAATCTTTAGCTCCTCTGAATTGGATTTAATCCTCTGGATCTTTTACATAGGGTAGGACTTTTAAATTTTTCTATCTCTATCGTGTTTACCTTAGTCTTTGGATCTATAGTATTGTCTAATTTGTAGATAATTTTTCAAAATATTCTCAGTGGGTATCATCCTCTTTTCATATCCATCCCAACTTTTTTATCTTAATAGATAAGAAATTTTTAGCAAATTCATTTTTGAGGGTTACATAATATCCAGGTTGAGAATTGAATTCTACTAATCTATTACATAAATTGGTCTTAATCCCTATGATAATTAGGTTATTAAATTTGGTATGCCTAATATCAGAAAGTAAAGCATAAAAATCAATATATTTGTCATAATATATATTGTAATGGAGTGATTTGAACCTGGACACTTCCAACATGAATGTACTTGCATTTTCTATCTTTGCCATGCTTAAGAATATTTTCTCAATTAATGAGATTAACTTCTCCCACATCATATTCATAATCTTCGATTTCTAGATCTCCTTCCATCACTTCAGATATGTATTTGCTTTTTAATTGAAAGATGGACCTTTTATAGATCATGTCTTTCTGAATTATAGGAAGGTATAATAATTGGGATTTTCGACCTTAGGCTAAATGTATGAGTTAATATTTTTATTAACTCATTTTATTGATTTAACTGGATTAGGCTAATTTTTGCATGATAATTGGGTGTAATAATTATGTGAATAATTTTTATTAAATTTTCTTAGTTAATTATGCGGTTTCCTGAAATTAGTGAATTTGTTGATTAGGTGACTAAGACACAATTATGCAAAATTGGTAAGCTGAGTGAGAGTGTTCGAGGTTGAGATTGAGCGAGAATAGATTAATTAGCATCAGGATCGGTTCATAAGGCGAGACTAAAACAACAACCAAAAAAAAAGGAAAAGAGAACAAAGGAGCCGAGGCCCCTTTATTTTGTGAAAAACCACGAGCAGGGGGGTTTTCTTACCCAGCCCCCATGACCCCAGCACCAAGAGAGAGAAAGAGAGATTTAGGAAGAGAGGGAGAGAGAAGGGGACGCCGACCGGCGATGGTGACGGCGACGTCGGCACTGCCCCGGTGTGCACAGCCAAGCTACGACCGCGGACCCGACAAACAGGGAGAGAGATTGAGCGAGATAGATGGGAACTGTGAGGAAGGGAGATCGAGGCCACACCCGGATGACGGCAGTGGGACGGCGGCGTCACAGCAAGGTGTCTCGACCGGTGGGCTCGAGTCCGACAACCACCAAAAGCTACGAAAATTTGGGTTCAAAAATTAGGGTTCTGAACTCTAAGCACCACCAATTCCATGACCACCACAACCTTAACCACCACTGAGTTGGTCTAACCTAGTCTGGACGAACAAGGGCGAGACCGAGCGAGGAAGGAAAGGCATGCAAATAGTACCAGTTGCGATGCCTGGACAGCAACGAGGAAGGGATTAGGAGACCCGAACTTTAGCTTCGAATCAGCCTAATTAGCCTAGTAGTTGGGCCCTTTAGCTTGGATTCGGAGTGGGTGTTTCTCTCCTCCTAAATTATTCGTGATTTCAAACGAATTTTACGATTTTATGTACTTTATGCTTTAAATCTAAAAATTGTATCAGTAATTGGAATGTTTAAGTTTGGATTGAAGTGAAAATGGTGTTGATACTGATTTAGAGTTCATACATATGAATTAACGCCAAATTTGCTAATCGGGCGATTTCAGGAATTGTAGAGCAAACTGAATTGGGCTATAACGTTATTACTAGATCAGTTTGGATATGCTTATATTCTGTTTTTGGTGATCGATATGAATGCTACGCTTATGGATGTTGGTTTCGTGAATTGATCAATTGATTTATTGTGATATTGAACCAAGCTTGGTAGTTGGATGGCCTGAGGTGAAACTAATGAGAGCTTTTGAGGTTTTTTGTAGTCGGTGTTGTGTGACGAGGGAGCCCAGGTTTGATATTAGCCTCAATCATGTGGATTGCGAGGTTTATGAAATACTAAAGTGGATTCTACTGAAACTGTTCCTACGAACTATTATGAATGTGCTACTTGTGAGATGCTATGTGATTGGATTTTGAGGCTAGACATATTTAAAAAGGCGTTAAAAAGCTTGTTTTCATAATTGCATATGTTTCTAAATGTTTACCAGTTGCCTGCTGATTTGTTAAGATATTTGTAGCCTAAAAGATCCTAAATCGTCGAACTACTCAGTGACTGACTCAACTAAATAGTCGATAGATTTTGGAAGTTAGACAATCAAACTAGTAGTGAGTTTGAAAATGTTTTAAGGCTTTAGTCTGTTTATATCTCCTTCTTTGTGCTTAAAAGGATTTAAACGAACTAAAAATAGGAAATTGAAGATGTCTATAATGAAACCTTGTTTGAATTATAAGCGAGCTGAGTACTTTAAGTTTTGAATGAGTTTCAATTTGCGAGTTAGCAAATTCATTATGATTTTAAGATGTTTTCAAGTTGAATTATGAAGTGTTTGAAATGTGTTATGTGTGAACCCCTCCCCTTCCATGTCATTAAGCTTTATCATGTGTGTGAGGGCGAGGTTTTGACAAAGAATGTTTTTTGTGGTTGAAAATAGAGGTAGCCGTAACTATTAGCGAACAATGGCCTATTTTGAGCTATACAAATGCAGTTTTTAAGGCATAAAAAAACTTTAAAAAGGAGTGAGTTGTATGATAAATGATTTCGCTGTAAGAGACGGCAAACTTATTAGCCACTATGGCCATACACTTTAAATTGGCTAAGATAACGTGTTTAGGGACATATGTAAGATGGGAGTAAACCTGCTAGAACAGGAAAATCCCTAGCATAGGAAGTAAGTCCCAGTAGTGAGAGACCCTAGAAGACCCTGACGAGGGTGTAGGTCTATTTATGTTGCCATCCTGGGAGTAACAGCTTATGAGTGAGGATGGTCTCAGCAGGGGTTGAGAGTAGATCTCACCCCAACTAGCACATTATGATGATCTATGCCCAGAGTATTTTCCCAATAAGTAAGAAAAGCAATCGACATTTCGTCATTTTAAGTATTTCAGGAAAAAGAAGGATTTTAAGGGCCATTAAGAGGCCATTTCGAATAAAATTTGAAAAGCTTATAAGGGTCACTAGAGGACCAATACGAAAGAGCTTTCTTTTTAAAGAATATAAGCCTCAAGAGGCTAAGTAAAGCATTTTCAAGAAAAAGACAGAAAGCTTCATGTGCATGTCCTATGCATATCTTACAAACGAGATTCTAAGTATAGTTTGAATGAAATTTCTAATAAAGTATGGCTAAATCCTTCTAATGCATTGAGCATAATAGTTTTCAAATGTGCATATTTTTTGTATAAAACATGAGTCACCACATTTTTAATTTGAGTATTTGAGAGCACTTTTGCTCTATCCTTGTTACTTACTTGCTTATGTGCCTAAATGCTTAATCATTAGGGAAGTTTGGTTATCAAGGGCTTAGCAACAAGCTTGAGTGGCCAGTATGAAGCTTAAGGATGATGATGATTTCTTTCGGGGACTATGATTGCCTAATATGATAGTAATATGCAAATGATGTGTGCCTGCGACTTATCATCATTGCCAATGGTTTTAGTTTTTAAGGAGTCGAGAAATACTCACTGAGCATGTGCTAGCTCATCCCATTACTATTTCCTCTTTTCCTATGTTTTCATTATGACAGGTAGAAGTCAATTTGCTTATGCTGAGTTGGAGTTTACCCCTGCTTTGAAAAGGTGTCATATATGCACATATAAAAGTGGACTTACATGTCAAATGATGTATTATAATGTATCCCTAGAATTGTAAATGTATGTAAAAAAAGTACTCTAGTTCATATAACGCATATTGTTTAAAAGTTGCTCTGTATGGCAATGTGAGCCAACCATCTTATTAGCCAGTTGTCTTTTTAGTTGAAGTTGGTTATATTTTGGGATGTAAACCCCAGTACTCCAAATGTGTGATCCATTGAGTTGTACCTTTATTTCCTTCTTTATTATTGAATCTTTTGTCTTAGAGTACTCTAGGCGAGTGGCGCATAGAGTTGTGGACTCCGGTGTGTAGCCGTTGTGCTTATTTTAGAGTTCTTTGCACTTTCGTTGATTGAAGGGATTTAATGTAAGGCTTTTAGCCTGGAAAATGGTCAATTTTTAGGCGAAACTCTGTCCGTTCTGCCCCAGAATTTAAGTAGGAGTTAAGCAAGTGTTAACATCACTAGCCCTATGGGTTGCGGGTGTTAGAGAAGGACTCAATCTCCTTTTACTTCTTCATTCTCATTATCTACAATAAATTCTTCTCCTTGAATGTCACGAAGACTAATCGAGCTACTTTCCATCATATGACTGGCCTCCTTATAATCACTGTCTTCATATTTGTCTTCTAGTATAATTTCTACAATTCCTTTGTTGTTATTTAGGGTTAGGTCTAATGTCTCTTCCTCACTTAGTTCAAAGTAATCTAGGCTTCCTAGAGTTTCAATCAGCTTATTGTTCTTCCTGTTTTTGCATTCATCAGCATAATGTCCCACTTCTCCGCATGTCCAGCATTTGCAATTGTTTTTCTTTGCAGGACAATAAGTTGCTTTCCTAAAAAAATCTTCATTTTTAAGGACAATAAGCTGCTTTCCTAAAAAATCTCGTTGTCTAATTAGGCTAACCCTATGAAAATAGGCCGTTAGAATAATTAGACTAGCTTATGACCGTTGAGAGACGGCTCGGGCGGTCTTCATTGGTGCAATTGACCATCCCTAGTTGTTAGTATAGGTGTGGTAGGTTAGGACTTGTCCTGATTGCTCGGTTCATCAATTCACCAAATCGCAACTCCAAGCTTCTTTTTGTATATTTATTAGCCTAGTTTACCTTGTCCTTGTTTCCTTTTCACTTTGCCTAGTTTGAGACACTCGAGCTAATCCACGTACTTGAAACCCAGCTCCCAGTGGACGACACCCCGAGTACTCGACAATAGACCTTGCACTTGTGGTTACAAATTTAAAGCTTAAATAACACCGAACAAGTTTTTGGCACTGTTGCCGGGGAGTTGGCGATTTTTAATATTGGGGTTTACTTGAGCATTCAAGACTGGGCTTTTAAAAGTCCAAAAAACTTTTAAAAAATAAAAAATTTAAAAAAATTGAAATGGCTATTTTGCATTTACCTCAAATCGAGCATGAATCTTTTTGGCAACACTTGTTTGGATTGAATGATTATCATGCTCAATATGTGCATTTCACATATGAAAATGGTAAATATGCAATGTTGTGCTTGAGGGGACAACATATGAGACCCGAGCCACCTTGAGTTCGTGTATTTTTGTGGCATGTGCTCTTTAGATGTTGATGATATGTGAGACTTGTTTAAGTCTTTGGTTTAGTATCAATGGCACCATGAAAATACTAATGACTCTTTTGTGTGATCTTCCCCCAATTCCTATGATTTGCATGCTTATTCTTCTCTTGTGTGCTCTTATTGTCAATCGTTTGACCATGATGCAAATTCTTGTCCCTATTATGATATTTCTTATGTATGCTATGCAAAACTTAACGCCGTAATAGAGACAATGAATGAGTGACATGAGCATTTTGTTAGTGAGATGAAGGAGTATGGCCTATTACATGGGACCAACCCTAGTCCATCTTCTCCTAGGCTTGAGGGTAGTCTCTATGATAATCATGAGTCTTCTCTTCCCCTAGAGCCTAATTTTATGGCTGATTCACCTGTAACTGGCCAAGAGGAAGTGATTGATCCTCCATTGCCTTCTTTACCATTCATCACTCCATCCTTGTCTAGGACACTTTGAGACACTACTGAGGATGTCTTGAGCTTACTTGTTTCTCCCCTCGCTTTAGCTCAATGCACTGGGTTAGAGATGTGTGAGTGCCCTAGGTGTGCTACCAGTTGTGTTGAGGATGATTCGCTTGATTGGTTAAGGGATATTACATTGTTAGCCTTCTTTTGAGGAGTTCTAAAGTGATTATGTGAGGATTGGTGCCGCTCCTAGCATTGAGCATATTAACCCTATTTGCATCGAGTCACTTGACCTAGCCCCATTTCACCCCTTTCCTTCCCACCACCCCCCTCAATTGCATGCATTTCATGAGCCCCTAGGTGATATTAGAGGGTATAATCCCTCCTTGGACCCTTATTGTTCATACCTAGAGAACGTTCCTCGGAAGATCATGTGGAGTACTTTCTTTGATCATGCTTTAGATCTTTCCATGGCATTTGATATTAAGAGGACACTAACTACCTTTGCTTCTTTCTTATATGTGCTCTCCTACTTATATCACTTTGAGATGCATGCCTAGGCACATGATAAGCTTCTAAGAGCGTTGACTACATCCGAGTTGAAGACTCGAATCTTGAGAGACGAGAAGGAGTGGCTGATGCTCCTCGAGCCTCCATTGCATCATCTTAGAGAGGCGTAGTTTGGGTACAATCATTACTCGACCTACTATAATCGTTCTAACTCTTCTCCCCTTCTTTTTATTTTCTTTCTTTTTCTTTTTAGTTGTGGATATTAGGTTATGCTTTTGTTGGTGATCATTTTGAGGTGACATTCAAGATAATGTGGAGCCGATTGATGGCTATGATCACCTATGTGTGCCTTTTTGTTCATAGTTGTATTTTGCTCTTGGTGATGTTGTTGGACTTGTACATATTCGTTTTTGATGGCCTTGGTCTCGTATATATGTATGGTCTTATTGTTGATTGAGTGAGATTGTGTTTTTGAGAGAGAGTGTGTTAGTTTGTGTATATTTGTGTAGGTTTAGTGTTCTGATGTGTTTTGTTGTGCTTTGTGTTTTGTGCATTTTTATGCTTGTTGTGATTCCTCGACTCTCAATGAGGACATTGTGATATTTAGGTGTGGGGGTGGGAGTCATATACCCTTTTTTGTATATTTTTGTGAAAATTTTTCAATTTTTATATAATTTTTCTTCTTGACTTTGGGGGACTTTTGTGCCTTTGCAATTGGTTTTAACCTTTAATGGCTTGGTTGCTAGCTTATATATACGTTGAATATGCATGATGGAACACTTGTCTACAATGTTATCTTTGGTCTCTCATAATAGCCCCATTTCATATGTGTAGTTTTGTGTCTACCTTGTGCACTTAATCATTGACTTTTGGTGTTAGTTGTTGAAATTTGGGTTTGGGGATATTCCACTTCGTTAATTGACTTCTAGTTTTGGCCTCATTATGAGAAAAAGAAAAAAAATGAGAAAAGCATGATGCAAAAGTGAGCTTAGTTCTAGTACCTCTATTTGGGCTTGAATAAATACTTTGCACATCCAAATAAATCCCTAAATAGGGAAGAAGCCTCAATATGTACTAAGTTGTTCCTCCAAAAGTTCAAGGCCTAATAAGCCAAGAGCTACCCACCCGGCAAAGAAGCATAAGGAGAAAAGGGGGGGGAAGAGAAAAAAAGGGGAGCAAAAATAAAGAGAGCCATAAGCCAAGTGGGTATGACATTTAGCCCTGTTTTAGCTTAATATTAAGAGTGAATATACTTTGTACAAAGCACCAAGGTGTGAAAATCATGTCATTGTGTTATGTGGGGTGAAAAGTGGGAGCTGAGATGCATTTATAGCCTATGTGTGTCTTGAATGTATGCTTTGCTTGTATATGGATTAGTAGCTAAGCTATTAGGGCTATAAAATTGATCTAGATGGATACATATTTTTCCCGTTGCCTTGTATATATGCTTTACTTTTGAAAAAAATCAAAAATATTTCAAAGATTTTGTGGGTACATCTTCTACAAACACTCATGAGACCTCACTCGTCCACTTGGGGGAACCGAGGGGTTTAAAGGGCTTGTTACATATGCTAAATGCAACCGTGATTCCTATGAAAATGAGTTAGGTTTCTAGGCTAGTTTTTTTTTTGTTTTTGCTCGAGGATGACCAAAAGATAGCTGTGGGGGTATTTGTTCAGTACTAATTGTCATATTTTATATACCTCTATTACCTAATTTTAGCTCGTGTAATAATATAATCTTTAAGTTTTGTTTACTTTTGTAAGTAATAAGTTCAATTGAGCAAATACCACAAAAAAGGGGCGAAGACTGACCAAGACAACTGGGAAGATCATAAAAGAAGAGACGACGGGAGTCGTAGACACCACCCCCAACCGTCGCCACCCTGCAGGTGATGACGGCTGGCTCTCTTATTCGCGACCGACTGTCTTGGTGGTGACAGCCATCGCCACTTGCTGCTTTGTTTGCCTATTTTTCCCCAGGCTTGATTCCTTTTTTAAGGGCCTTCTTTAAGACTTTTTGGGGTTTTTGGAGAATTTTAGGCTAGTTTTAGATTAGGTTTAGCCAATAAAAACCTAATAGGGGGAAATTTGATTAGGGAGATTAGATTGTATTTTGGTGGCTTTGAATTCAAGATTGAAAATTTTCATTCAAGCCTTTCAAGAATAAGTTTTCGCTTCTCTCTTTCTCTTTCTATTTCATATTTTGTTCTTCCTTATTTCATTTGAGCATGTTGCTTTAGATAATATTTGGTTTAAATGTTTAGTTTTTATTGTTAATCCATGTTAGATTAGCTTGTTAGATTATATTAATTTCATCATTTCGTCTCCCTAGTTTATGTTTGCTAATATAGCTTTGGTTTGATTTCATGGCTTTCTTGAGATGATTAGTAGCTAGATTTTGTTAGCTTGAATTGTGATTAGCCTCTTAATGGCTAATTAGTCTTGGATTAGGCCTAACCACACAAAATTTATGCCTTGACCTTAGAGTTTTCTTTTATGCCTGCCAAGTGTTCGATGAAATACTTGGGAGAACTTTCATTCATATTTTTGGGAGATTGACTTATGCCGAGAGGTGAGATTGATTAGCTAGTGTGGATGAGAGGATAGCCCAGATTTTGACATGAAAATAGTCCCAATCCTAGTTAGGTCCGAGGGTTGATAATCTCGTGGTCTGATTAGGCTAACCCTATGCAAATAGGTGGTTAGACTAATTAGACTAGCTCATGACCCTTGAGAGAGGGCTTGGGTGGTCTTGATTGGTATAACCGACCATCTCTAGTTGTCGGTATAGGTTTAGTGGGTTAAGACTTGCCTCGATTGCTTGGTTCGTCAATTGGCCAAATTGCAACTCCAAGCCTCTTTCTGTATGTTTATTAGCTTAGTTTAGCTTATCTTTATTTCCTTTTCACTTCACCTAGCTTGAGACACTCGAGCTAATCCAAGTGCTTGAAACTCAACTCCCAATGGATGATACCTCGAGTACTCGACGATAGACCTTGTACTTGGGCTCACAAATTTAAAGTTTAAATCCCACCGAACATTCAGCAATATAATTCTCCATGTTCTTCATATCTCGTAACTCTAGATCATTAATCTTTCTTTTCAATTCTCTAGTTTTTTCTTTAGAATCAAGTTTAACTTCAATAAACTCAGTTTTGATTTCTTTGCATAAATTTTTTTAACATTGCAGCTGCTGTTTCCATCATTCTTAATGCATTTTTACCACCTCCATTTAATGAATCATACCAGTCAGTTACAATTCTAGAAAAACTATGCTCGATATAATTTAAAAAATTTCATGCAATCCATGTAAATTTAAGATATTGTTCATTCTCTTTTCCTGTGTTCAAATATTTTTAATCTATTATGAGCTCCATCGAAGTTTAAGATATATCCGATTTGGCTAATTGGTGTAAGGCGAATCTCTTCAAAGGTCGGAGCTTTCCTTGTGGTAAACCCAAAAGAAAAGTTAGTTGTACGTCGTGCTAAAATGTACCTAGGCCTCATAAAATAGGTATTTCTTCTAGAAGGTTCACCAAATTCCTCAGGTTTAAAAACTATATTGTTAACTAGATTGGACATAATTTCATCTGTGTTAAGCTCTTCTCCAATCTTATTAACCTCATCATGTATCATTTCACCATATTTTCTATCCAGTTTCTTTCTAATTTCTTCTAAAAGGCACAACATTAAGATCTTCTAACTTAATTAGGTTCATTTGCTAATATATTTCTTCTTCTAACTAGACATTATTTGTCTCTTTATTATCATCAAATAGTACGTCCTGTTTATCAATAATTGCTCCTATGTTTTTATTTAATTCTTCTGGATTTTGTTCTTTCTCAAATATATCTTATAGTTCGTCAAGATTATGCTTCTTATACTCAACACTTCTCTTCTTTCTCTGCCTTTTCGTACTATTTTTCAGCTGATTTTTCTCCTACTTCTTTTTGAATTTTTGTATCATGCAAAGGAAATGGATTTCATTTTTGGCGTTTTGGAAAGGACATTTATCATGAAATGGAGTGCTAATACTTGGAGTCGATTTTCCATTGTGTCTAATTTTGTTGACTAAGGAAAGATTGATTATAAATAATTGCTTCTTAATCTCCTTGACTTCAGTCTTAATTTTGCTAATTCAGCTTTTACTGAAGTGGTTCCTTCTGGTGAAAGAACAATATGTGAATAATTAAGAGCAGGATCATTAGGAGATGATTCAAGCATTAAATACAGTTAATTAGCTTAATTAAGCATTAACTAGCTTAATAGTCTTAATTATTTTTGGTCACGTGGCTCTGATGCCATATTAAAGAGGGCTTCGAGTAGTATTAATAAGCAAAATATCACATGCACAAATTTAAATTTTTTGAAAGTAAGTTTTTTAGGATTGGGATTAACTTTGCAAATATGAAAAGATTAGGGTGTTATGTAAAGATTAGAATAGCAAATCGGATCCTTTTTGTTGTTTGCACAAAATGTGAGGTACCATCGTGTATTTTTTCCTTTATTCACACTTAGCCCCCCTAGTCTAGATTCTTCTGCTATTTTTTTTAGATTCTTTTTGCTTTTTTTCTTGTTCGGTAGTAACACAACTTTCTTTTTAACTAGTTAATATTGAGCTATTTTTTAGGCTATTATTAGTATTCTCATAGTTTATTTGAAAGAAAACTACAAGCTCCACCTATCTCAGTTAATATGTTCTTTGTATTTATTTTATTTTGTTTATTCACATTATAATTTTATTTACATAACGTGGGTGGTGAGCAAATTGCACATGTCCATTCCCTAAGAAGTTGTAGTTCTTGTAAATTTTTATTATTTATTTATAAATTTTGAATAATTTTATTTGGAGCATGAGTAAATTTTCCTTCGAGGTCATTTTCGTCATCTCAACTTGCAATCACACAAATATTTTGACTGTTGAATTGAAATACAGCGCAATTTTGTTAAATTGGATTTGAGTAAAATAATTAATATGGATTAGATTTGGGCTATTATATCCTTCCCCCTTAAAATAAGTTTCATCTTCAAAACTTATAAGTTGAAAGAGATCTTAGATCTACTCCAAAACAAATATGGATATTTGTTTCACATGTCCTTTCCTGTTTTCCATGTGGCTTCTAATGAGGTCTGGGTAGCTCATAGTACCTTGACTAGGGGTGCTCCTCATAAACCAAATTTTTTGTGGTTGCTATAGGCTCCTCCATAATGCCATGATTAGGATGTAGAACATACTTTCTGAGCTGTGAAATATGAAAAATACTATGCACATGCTCAAATTTTGCTAGTAAAATCAACCCATCGGCTGTGGGTCTAACTTTTAAAATGATTTCATAAGGCCCAATGTACCTAAGACTTAGTTTTCCCCTAACATTGAGCCTTGTGGCTCCCCTGATAGGTGATATGTAGAGGAATACTTTAGCTCCCACTTAAACGTCTAATAGTCTCTTCTCTCCCTTTTTTTAGCATAGCTTTTTTGTCAACTTTGGGCAAGCTTAATGTGGTCTTATATCTTTCTTTCGCCTCAATGATTTCTTAGCAACTGTCGCCTTATAATCAATGCTTCATCTACTCATTCGAATGCAATTAGGCCTTTTTGACATTTTGATCTTAGTAATAAGGTCCTCATCTTGTGCTCTTATGTATATTACATGTCCAATAATGACCAAATTATCAGTAATGCCTAGAGATTTGATGCCATCATGTGACTTGAGCCTGTTGTATATTTTTGGGCTAACAATGAAAAGATATCTTGTGTTCTTTTCTCACTGCTCCAACTTGCTTATTTCCATAACCTCTCCTATCAAACAAGTCAAACATTTGCTAGGTTTAGATTCAATGTTAAGGATGTTTGCGTCCAAGGGTAAGAATGATGTAATGGTAGCCAAGTGAATATTGTCAAAACAAATAAGTAGTGAAATTAGAAACGATTGGCAAAAGAAAATTGTCATGAGATGGCCAGAATAAATGTAGCTACGAGTTTATTAGGATTCAGGAATAGAAGGTCACAAGAATCATGGTTTGCAAATATAGATCACAAGAGAAACCAAATGGTAGTCAAGATTTCTTAAGCCATATCAATGAGAAGGACAAGCATCATATGCAATCTCAATCAGGATGGGTGGTTAGAAGTCTAAGTTATAGATCAAATTGTGTTATTTATAAATTAAGAAAACGAGTATTCATAATGGAGAGAGGAAATTATTTGCTTACTTAAGGCTACTTTTTAATAGGGATTCTCATCACTCAATCAAACTACTTAAATTGCCGTAGAAATGGAGTTGAAATGGGGTTATTTTAGCCATGCAAGAAATGAAAGATGGACTGTTCATAAGATCTTCACACTACGAGTATCGTTAAATGCTAAAACCATGACTATAGTATTGATATTGTAGATGATAAGATAATCCCGATGTTTAACATACAACACATAAATAATGATCAAATGGAGATTTGAAGGAAAGAGTTAGAGCCGTCTCAGGAGAGAAAGGTGTTTCAATTACACTTGGACTTAGGAGTTGAATCACAAACAAAGTAGCAGTGATTGAGTTTCGACAGGGTGACCCTCTAGCATAAATTAATATGATAAGTGTGAGAATTTGACTTGAACAACCATAGTGTAATAACATTCAGGATTTATTATGAAATGAGTAGGCAGGAATATGCCGTTGCTCCTATGAAGCAAGTTCAAGCAAGGATCACACAAAGGAGAATCAGATTAATTTTTTGAAGAGCAGAATTTATAAGTAAGAAGAATGATCAAATTGCAATAATCCTTCATTGACCCATAGTAGTAAAACATGAATTGAATCTATAATTCAAATCAAGCTGAATAGGGTTACTACTATGAATAAGCAGGATGTAGGCAGCATGTATAAGTATGCTTCTAGCAAAATGGAGAAGGATATGATGAAAAAGACAAGCATAAGGATATCGTTAACTATTTAAAGCCAAAGAAGAATATATTCAGTAGTATACAATTCCCTAGAAGTTTGAAATGAAAAAGAGGAATTGAATAACACTAGAAAGAAGTTAATTTTAAATATAAGGCAAATCAAACAAATATGAGAAATGTTAGGGAAAAAGAGTGACAATACGAATGACGAAACTCTAACTGCGCAAAATTTAGAGGTCAATAGCCAACTGGTCCAGATCAAGAATACATACGTTAGCAAGGTTATCATGAGGTCGATAAACAAGCCTAGGTGAAAAAAGGACAAACAAGTCAATGATTGAAAATAATGAGAATGTTGCTAATGTAAAATTTTAATTAAAGAACAAAAGCTAAATTATAAGATAGGTAGACTGAAAACAACCGTAAATGTAAACAATCTAAGAATGGAAGGTAATAAGTATCATATGGTTCTAAAGATCAGTTGCACAAAAACAAGAACATTTGATATATGCTAGACAAAAGCAATTATAGGGGTTTAACAAGCAAACAAATTATTCAGTTGTTTAGAAAAGGATAACCCAAGATTGGTAATTAAGTTGGGTGGATTACCTACTAATCATTGTTGTTTTATAAAGAATGCAGTGATGTTGGTTCACAGTAAAACAAAGGAGTATATTTCTATCGTTTCTTCTCAAGGCTCCTTTAGCTGGGAGTTTCATCATTAGGTTTTCCATATTTCAAATAATACTTTGTATACATGGTGGGTGAATTTAAAATTTTATAATAGGAGCTTCTTTCATAAATAAGAAGTAACGAGGATTAAGGCAAATAATAAGAAGGTATAGTGTGATTTTCAATCAGATACCAAAATTACGGGGAGGAGCATGTCTATTAAGGGAATGAGGGTAGCGATTAGATAGAATATTTAGCTATCGCCAAGAAGACAACATGAGCATCATAAAAATGTAACAAGAGACACAAATGTATCAACGAGGAAACACACAAGTAAGGTAGGCAACAAGTTATCTATAAGTAAAATTTCACCATCACGACCCAAGCAACACTAATAAAGACACACAATTGGCATCTACGATGAGGCTTGAGGAGAAGGAGTTTGAATGTTTTCGTAAATCAGAATTTCAACTCAAACGTGATTCTTTTGGATATTTGAGACAAAGAAATTCTAATATTTAACTTAGGAACAACCCCAGAATATCAACTACAGCTTCCAATGAGTTGGTTTGCTAACCAAATTAATAGTATGTCTAGCCTGATGTAATGATTTGCACAGGAAAGATTTGAAAGCACTGATATTCACTAAGGAAAAAGAAGATGCCAAGTACCCTCTTGCTTATAGGAAACAAGCCCAAAGATAATGTTAAAGTTGCATAAAAAGGATCAAAGTTATATGTCAAAGGAATGTGGTGTTAAATCATCTGCAAGAATGTAATAATATAAGGCAACATCACAGGGGGTTATTGACAAAGATAGGGAAGTGACCTTCATAAATTTTACACAGGGATTAAAACTCACGAAGTGGTTTAATGGTGAGGAACATCTTTAATAAAGTATGGGCATACTTTCATGGGAATGGAGAATCAGTATGCTCTAAATGAAATATGAGTTAATATTTATTGAAACTGAGCATAAGCTCTAACTAGCCTTCAACTATCAATAAAAAAACAATGGTTTTCTAGTAAGAAAAGCACAATTTCGTGTATTCTCCATCTATATACAATTATAGGCTCTTATTCATCGGTATAAAAGCTGTTGTAATTGACATTACATCTAATACAAGCATACTGAACTTCTCAAGCCTTCGATGGTCAACCCAAATATCCACTTGTTCCATAAGACCTTATATTGCTAAACTAAAATTTCAACTTTATGCAAATCGAATATATTATCCAAGTCCTTTCATGACATTAATCGTAATCCTTGAGACCATGTAATACCTGAAGTCCATGGATACAAATCCTTGCCACTTGAGTTATGACACGCTATTACCAACGTTGTTAAGTTTCTATCCTATCTTAAAGAGCTCCTAAAATCCTTTTCCCATTTTTCAAAATGCTATTATGCCACTCTATTGTACTCATCACCACTATTTATTCTATCGGACAACATATGAGTCAAAACTATGAGAACTCATTTCATACCCATTTCTCTTAATGAACATAGCATGAACTCAAGCCTTTTCACATCAACTATTCATATTCCACCCTACGCCATTACTATAGAAACAGATAACACCATAAGTTCCTAGCTAAACCTCATGTCCCCTTAATGATTCTAATTCACAATCTCCATCAATCACTTGCCTTTGAATTCTTCGTTCCTTTAACATTACTATAATAACACAATGACAACTACTACATACCATCAAAATGTCATTACCAACTTGATTATTAAAGTATAACAGCCCAAGCATATTATTAAGTTCAAGCTTTGTTTAAGCCTTATTAATTCCATTAGTCAACTACTTTTGCAACCTTACTACATCAAAGTTAGACATCTGGATGAACCTTCTCCAACAACTTTAACACATACATCTCATTCGATCGGATATATATAAGCGACAATTATGACAAACTAATAATTTATTTTATTTTCCTAAAACTTCCTCTAAAACTTCCTAGCATTATCATCAACTAGTAAAATTAATATATGTTGATTGAGATTTAGCTTAAAGTAATCTCCCAAACAAACAATGCATAATAAATCCCAACCTTGAATCTTCTAGTGGCTTCTACTACTTTTTCTTTTCTTCGAGGCCCCCGTTTCCTTCTTTTTTTCCCTCCAAGATTCCACCTACTTTGCCACATCTAATAGGACCCCAAGGCCTACACAATTTCAATTGCTCAGCTCAGCCAAAATACGAGATAACCACTACAGCTAAGTATCCTCAATTTAAGTCATATAACCCAAATGACACAATACTTATCATCTATGTCTCTTTGTCCAACGTCATCCACCTTAACACACTGTCCGACGGATAAAAACATACTATCCACTTATTCATATGCCAAATATCATTTAAAAACTTGTATATTGCATTGGAAGCGACTTCTCACAGTGTTGCTAATCTGTATCATATATATATACACATATATATATATATATATATATATATATATATATATATTACATATACATATATATGTATATATATGTGTATATATATCTGTATATATGTATATATGTATATTTTATATATATATATATATATATATATAAAGTTTGATTAAAACACTGTATGAATGACATGTGATATCTCACATGGTTAAAAATAGTAACCTCGTAAATTGCAAACGGTGGATGTCAGTTGAGATATGTTAATCAATGTTAAAGCTGTTTATCAACGTTAATGCTGTTAATTAGAATTTATAATGTGTTATTAATTTAATTATTTAATGCATGGTTTTACGCAACTAACTTATTTTATTTTTTGAGTACATCCAGTTAACTTGATGTGCAGTAATTTATTTTTTTTGCATTTCAAATTGATTCATTTTATTTTTCAATATTAAAAGAATAGAATTGGATAAGAGAATCAAATTTTACCTAAACTTTAATTGTTAGTACTTATTAGATTTTTAAGGCCAGATCTTGGGTTATTATAAATGAGTGAGAGCTTACTGTCATATAACAATTTAATTACATAGGACAACTTATGAATGACATATAGGGCAACATGTATAAGGTTGTGTCAGAGATCGTAATATAATTTTTATGAAATTAAGCTAAATTAAAATATAATCCATAACTCCTAAAAGAATCCATCACAAATTAATTAGATGTGTGACGTGTTCGAGAATCATGAAAAAATGATAAATGGTAAATCATTATCATGTGAAAACAAAAGAAATTTAGAGTGATTTTAAATGAAAATAAAAAGGAAACAATAGTTATGTTATTATAAAATTGTTATTCTACTTTAAAAATAATACATTTTTATTAATTGTTTATACTAATAATATTAAAATAAAAATTGACTAGCGCTCTTGCATTGCAAGGATATAACACTAGTATTTACTAATAATCAAACTCTAGAGTATTATAAATCCTCATAGTTGCTTCTCCCTTAGTTGTTCATCTCTAAAGCGATCGTACATGCTCTACCTTTGCTTCACATTTGTAAGTTGCGTATAACTGTGAAGTAGTAATGTGACTATGTTCGTAACATACTTAAATGTTACATATTGTTTGACGCCATGTGAACCTTGATGAGATTCTATCATCTAACTACATAGATAAAAGCAAGGTGGTCCCCCTAATTGGTTCTTTATAAAATAATCGGGTAAAAATAGCACTGGAGGGATATGAGGTGTATTATTGATTTACATGTTATTTCGTTTCCTAAGATCTAAAACTTAGCATAACTCTCCTAATAACTAACAAGCCTCCTATAACTCACAGTGACCCTAGGTACAACGTGGCTCTAATATCATAACTAGAATGCCCCAACTCATAATAACCTAATTAACTTTAATTAACTTAATGTCAGTGACTTATTCCTTTAGTAACGCCAGAGTTAGGACTTTACCACCATCCTTAGAAGTATAAGGCTTGGTTAACGGCTTACATAGATATTGGAATGACTCTTATGTTGCTAAAGAACCAAATGACATCCAATTTGTATATGTTTAACCTCAGATGAAAGTCCAACAATGCAGAACATACTTGTTCATAAGTCCCACAACTTTATAGAACGTCATCGTGAGCCTGTCTAAATCCACCAATCATCTTGCTACTTTATTTCTTTTTCCAAGGGTCTAAACATCCCTGGTACTCTACCTCAAACACAAAAATACAACAATATTTGAATAATGAGCCAAAGCTCATTATATTTACCGTTATACTGTAAAGAAAAGAAATTTACTTTTTAATGGGTGGCCGCATTTCAATCCTTTAGTTGGAAATTAGGCAGAGAGAGAATTATATTAAGACTATTATTGGTTATTATTTAAAAGTGGAACCTAAACTGATGAACTCCTATGTACAATGCCATCATTGAATAGGTATATACCTCCCAGGTCGATCAAGAAACCTAAGCTGTAGTCGCGCGGGTGAAGAGTCTAAGCCCTGATAATTAATAATTTGTGGGCCCACTTGCTTATGTGGTAAAACATCACTTGAAAATTGTTCATTAAATAATTGTATATTAGGCGAGTTTTTATATTTAAAAATATGTTAACTTGCAAATGGTATGGGTAGTATAACGTACCTTGATCTTTTAAAAACTCACTCCCTTGTTTAAAGAGTTCGTTTGGGGCTCAATGACGATAGAAGTGGCCTCACTTTCGCTCCATATGGATTTTCTATTATTAGTAAAGTTTAAATAGCTTTGTCATTAAAATTTTGTAAATAATGCACAGTTTGATATTTTCTTAATTATTTTTGTCCCACCATTAATCTACTCGTTCAACAACTAGGTCTTCGTTTTTTCATTTTTCATTGACTCATGAAATTAGTTATATTATGTCCAATCCTTGGTATTATTGTTGTTGTTATTATTATTTATTTAGCTCACTGTCAATGTTAATGTTAGTATTGTTGTTGTTATTATTACTACTATAATTATTGTTTCCATTTCATTTTTATCCTTTGCAAATTGATTATTTGCTAGGAAAATGTGCTTAATTTACTTTATAAATGGCCAATTCATAATTATCCTTATTTCCATTGTGATGTACACATTCTCAGGACCAAATCGAGGAGCTACTTGTTCACAAAGCCTTAACTAAACTTGATTGGCCCTTTATTTGGCTTGAGTCGTGAAAGAAAATATCATTCTCAATCCACTTAAGCATGAGTCAATTTCCACTTAACCGTTTAGGTTACATTAATACTTAATTTGTCATCAACACTAATTTTAATCAATTAACTTTACCACTTTTAGTAAACTACATCAACCAAACCTCATAATTACCTTTAATCACTATTAGTATCCAAATTTTGTTGGGGAAAGGGATTCAGATCAACTTCATGGTACCGGATATACCAACGAGTCATGAACGACATCACTTTCCGTAAGGCTTATTTGCTGTATACCACAAATACTCTTCGGGATAAAATGCTGATAGACAAGTGTACATGTTTATGTTTTCTCGAGTTTGAACCATGGGAAAGTGATTCATAAGAATGTGTTTTTGCACACCTTATTCCCATCTTATTATCATATCCTATTTATTTCTCTTCTCCTTATCCATGACTTTTATAACATGCCAAAAGGCACCATGCCAAAAGGCACCATAAAGGATAGAATAGGCCAAAAGGCACCATGCCAAAAGGCACCATAAAGGATAGGATAGGATAAGGAGGGTTAAACTTGAAGAGGTACCTTGCTTATTCACCTTTTCACGAAATGGATTGGATAAGGCGGGCAAACTTGAAGAGGCACCACGCTTATCCACCTTTTCAGATAAGCACTAGAAAATCTGCCACTTTTATTTTATTCTTGGAAAATTCCAATAATCCCCCGCCTTTTCCAAGATATAGCACAAACCCTTGCCATTCCAGCAAATACACAATCACAACCGAGAACACAAAGAGATTTATGCATCATGAAAGTATCTTTCGATTTGAACTTTCACTTAGTGGACATAATTTCAATTAGTCTGAATGTAATATTAGACAAGTCTTTGAACTATACATCCTTTTTGACTAATTGGATATACCTCACACATAAACCTCAAAATACACTTAGAATTTTAACACAATTTAGGGCCATGTGTCCATATTCTTAGTGAGTGTACCAAGCCATGCCCCATTTGGCTCTCGAAGCGGCCACACTTCACACTCACATAGGTAGACTCTTTATACTCTTTCAAGCACATGCCCCCGTATATTATGGCATACCAACTTTACCGTTGAAGAGTCTATTAAGAGCTTTCGCTCACCCTTTTCCTTACATACGGGTAATTTCAAGCACTTAAACTTTGGGATGGAAGATAAACATAATAGTGCTTGCAACCATCCATATGATAAGCTCGACCGCATTGAACTCAAGACTTGACATCTCACCAAGTGTGAGTTGGGTGCCTATCATTGGTGATTAGATAACGGGCACTTACCCATCTCTATTACTAAGGTCACTAGATAAAAAACATATCATTCCATGATCTTAAATATGTGATAGTCATGCTCAAATCAATTCGAACTAGTCAATGCTTATACAACATTCAATGTCAATAGATATATACATATCATTTCATGACATTGAATACATTATGATCATAATTAGATCTATCTAGACTAGTTAGTACTGTAGAATATTTTGAATTCTCAAGAATTTATCCCCCCGCCATTAATACGATTAAACCATCATATTATAAGCCATGGGTAAAATCACACTAAATAGCGTATACACTTTTGAAATGGATCCATATAAATTTGAAATTTAATACGACGTCCCTTTGTAAATCTCAATATTTGGGCCCACAAGATTTACAAAGTTGCTAATACTCATAACCATAACCTTTATCCAATTCTGATGGATTATTCATATGGTTATAATTTAATCCACAAAAATAATGCTCATAAAACCAAAAAATTACCTCGGTTTTCATGGAAATTATCTTTCCAACTTATGCATACTTACAAAACCAAATATTTTGGTTTTCATGGAAATTATATTCAATTTCCAACTTATATATGATAAAAATATCATACCTATAACTATAATTTAATCCAATAAATTTAGATTCTTTACACGGTTACGCTTACAAATCAAAAATTTGACTTTTCATGGAAATTATATTCCCACACATATAATTTTATAATCATGCACATATCCACACTGCACCTTTTAAATTGAGAATTTTCCTCCATAATCTATGCCTATCTCATAGATTATCTTACAAATTCACATATGATTAAATTATCATATTAACTTTGGCATACACCATATAATCATCGTGTCTAAAACACATACATATCCATGTGCATTTCTTTATAACCAACAAATACCAAATCACACTTTTAAGTTTTAGCCATAACTTTGTATGACTTAATTTACAAAGGCAAACTTTACACCCAAGCTAAGGATAAAATAACATGCATTAAATCAATTTGAAACATCACATAATAAGTGGCCACAAATACCCACATTGCCATCTTAAATAAACAGTTCCTGATAAGCATCAATCTTATATAACAAAATACTCACTTTGATACTTATATTTAATTTATAATCGGTATGATCAAAACGACATTTTATCATACCATCACAAAATGTAATTCAAACTGAAATTATTCACCCAAGCATAAGTCTATTGCACCTTATAATTCATCTTAATAACTTATACATGATCAAACAACCAAATTGATACTCACAATTTTGGACATGATCAAATCCGTGTATAAGACATATAACCAAAAGATATTGCAAATTTTGACTGCCAACTGCCAACTTTCATTTGGCCTTTTAAGACCATGCATATCAATGCATGAGATCAACATTCTAAACATAATCAATCTTAACAATGGCAAGGGCATCAAAACTTTAGACACACTACATGACAAAATATTGATCAACATTCATGTAGAAGTCTAACTAAGCGAAGGTGGCGTATACCGGCATGCATGCATGTGCTATCCACTTTGCAAAATGCATTACAAAACATATTTGATTCAAATTTCTCATAATATTCCATGATAATATCTTACAAACTTAAATGCATGCCATTGTCAAAATTTTACAGAAACACGAATCAGACAATGAATACCGTTAAACAACTGCATGCATATAAATGAATACTGCTACCCATAAATTACAAGAAAAATACTTATCTTAACTTCCACCATATGGACAACTTCAGATACGGCATGGCCTTTGCATTACTACCCATAAATACTCAATCATCCGAGATGGAGACTATGATCTTTTCTAAATTCAACACTTATAAACTTATCCCACTTCTGAAAAGGTGGATGTCATCTCATGAATCGTTGCCACCAAAATAAATCTTACGATTGTTGGAGAAAGGGATTCAGATCAACTTTGTGGTACCGGATATACCAACGAGTCGTGAACGACATCACTTTCCGTAAGACTTATTTGTTGTATACCAGAAATAGTCTTCGGGATAAAACGCTGATAGACAAGTGTACATGTTTATGTTTTCTCGAGTTTGAATCATGGGAAAGTGATTCATAAGAATGTGTTTTTGCACACCTTATTCCCATCTTATTATCATATCCTATTTATTTCTCTTCTCCTTATCCATGACTTTTATAACATGCCAAAAGGTACCATGCCAAAAGGCACCACAAAGGATAGGATAGGCCAAAAGGTACCATGCCAAAAGGCACCATAAAGGATAGGATAGGATAAGGAGGGTTAAACTTGAAGAGGTATCTTGCTTATTCACCTTTTCACGAAATGGATTGGATAAGGCGGGCAAACTTGAAGAGGTACCATACTTATCCACCTTTTCGGATAAGCACTAGAAAATTTGCCACTTTTATTTTATTCTTGGAAAATTCCAATAAATTTCACACTAAAACACCATTCAATCCCCCTAGATTAAAGTCCAATAATTCATGTTAAGTTGATTTGTTTAAATATTCCCGAAAATAACATTTTCCCTCCTTTCTCCATGTTCAACCTAAACCCTACCTCAACCTTTCCAACTGTTCCATGGCAATCATTCAACATCCCATATATCAACCTCCAATTTCTCATAAGACCAAACAAAACCCTTTAGATTTCAACTTAATTCAGCCATTTGAGTTCACTTCCACAACTCATATACTCAAAACTACCTTCACCATGAACATCCACAAACATCCCTAGCTTTCAACGCTAAAATTTATCATCATAAACATCAAATTTACACTAAATGCACACTTAGTTAAGTTAGAATAACATATTTGCAATGTAAATTAAAAGTAAAATGGTGGAAACCTTTCAACCATCAGGAAACAAGGCAAGAGAAATAGGAGGGCGTGGCAGTGTTGGTGGCTGTAGCGGCCGGCGACAGCACAGTTGGACGTGGTAGAATGTAGGGGTGATCAAAACTGGTTAACTAGAAATTCGGTTAACTGGAAAGCCACTTCGCAAAAATTGTGAACCGAAAACCGAACGGAAATTTTTGGTTAACCGAAAATCGGTTAACTGAATTTTTCAATGCGGCAAAAATGTGAACCGTAACCAAACCGAAAAACTCAATTAACCGGATTTTCGGTTCGTTGTCGGTTAACCGTTAATTTGAATTGTTAATTTTCAATTTTTACGCCTTTTTTTAATTAATTTAATTATTTGAGACAACAAATATTAATTTACACATTATTGTATATTTAGTCTTATCTTTACCAATTATAAAATCCACACCTGACTGATATAAAGTTTATTTTTTTAATAAAAGTGTAAGTTTTGATTTTAGTTAATCATCAGTTGACCATGCGGTTAATCGAATCTCAAATGGCCGAACTGAAACCGAAACCAAAACCGCAAAATTTTTTCAGTTTGGTTAACCAAACCGAATTTTTTAGAAAAATCAAACCGGTTAACTGATTTTTCGATTCGATTTTTCGATTTTCCAGTTTAATTTTTCGATTTCGGTTTTTTTCCTCACCCCTATTAGGTTGCACTCGCCAAGCAGCAGGGGGAAGGACATGTGAACAGGACAGATGGGTCGTGGAAGCTGGGAAAAATTTGGGTGGGAGTGCGTAAGCTAAAGGCGGGAGAAATATTTAGTTAAATCAGATATTTTTTTAGATTCTTTTTCCCTTTTTTCCTTTTGGGTAGTAAAACAATTTCTTTTTTAACTAATTAATATTTGAGCTATTTTTTGGACTATTATTAGTATTCTCATATTCGCAAGAAAATTATAAGCTCCATCCATCTCAATTAATATATTCTTTGCATTTATTTTTATTTTGTTTATTCAAATTATAATTTCATTTACATAATATGGGTGAGCAAATTGCATATATACATTCCATGAGAAGTTGTAACTTTTGCAAATTTTTATTTATTTATTTATAATTCTGAATAATTTTTTACGAAACATAACTAAATTTTATTTCAAGCTATTTTCATCGTCTCAACATGTTGTCACACAAATCTTTCAAATGTTGAATTGAAACGTGGTGCTCGATTTTGTTAAATTGAATTTGAGTCAGTTAATTAATATGAATTAGGTTCGGACTATTACATGGAGCTTTTGCAACCCGGAATCTCATGTTACAATTTCAATTCTAGATACCCGCGACCCCTAATGTTGAAGTTAATTTTTTAATTTGGGGTGGCAGAGGGTGAGTTTGGCATTTTCCTCCTTTATCTTCTTTCCTTACACAAAAAAGAAAGTTAATTTATTAAACTTATATTTTTTATCTTATTTACGTCAAAATATAATAATTCATTCTTCAATTAGCGGTAGAAAATTAACTGATATTGCATTAAATTTAATATTTAAATAGTCATTTTTTTAGGGGGGAAAAATCAAACGTGAAAAGAATAGAGAAACAAAAGAAAATGTATTAAAAAATTAAAAGAACATTCATTTTCTTCCCTCTAAACCGGTTCAAGGTTTCAGTTCCGAATAGGTTTGGGGGAATTGGAATTGAAACAGGAGCCAGGTGGACCGGTTCTGAACAGTTTTCAGGACCTTGCTTACCCCTTACTTTTAAACTCAAATCCAAAATATGAGCGTCCCACATCTTACCCACCTGTCTAAATTGTCTAGGCACAATGCCAATTTAGGTGGAATGTTGTCCAATTTTTAGCACTAATCTTTGAAATGATCTACTGCCTAAATTAGATGTGACTGACATTTTGTTTCAAGCATCTTTGAACCGCAAGACAAGCGAAATGCAGCGGTGTCCGTCCAACTAGTAGTCGGAGCTATCATTAGAGCAAAGGTACCATGACAAACCTCTTTGTGAGATACATTGTGCAATTCTTGTCATAATTGACTGAGCGATAATTCATACAAATGCTTGAGTGAGATTCTCTCATGAAGCGTGAGATGTATTTTGTGTGAGATGATATTTTAAAGGCATCGCAAATTTATTCAAGGCCGATTCTAATGAAAGTTACTTCAAATGAGTAACTAATAACGCTTATAACTATTAAAAATTACCCTGAACTGTTGATGTAAGGCCTGCTATTGAATTACATATTCAAATCAGAGTTTATATCGAGTCATTTCAGACTTTTATCTAGCCTTATTAAGATTAATTATAGGACTGAAGAGTTATGTTAGGCATTTGTCCCGGTTAGCCGGTTAGGTCATTTTAGGCATGTCGTACTTCGAATCTGCAACAAGTTTGATGTCATTTCAAGCTTTTGCCATATTTGGATCTACCTCAAGTTGATGTTTAAGGTTTGTCAGGTGACTCATGTCGTCTAGACAGATACAAATTCTCTCGTCACTTCGCCCTCTAATCATGTATCGCCTGCATTGACTGATTGGAAACGGTTTTCACCTGAATATCAATCGCATCACTGTACTTTTTGTTTTATCCCCATGTTACTAACGCCACCGTTTTCTGAATTTGACTCAAGTGCAATGTGTTTAATGACTTTTTTGGTTTTGAGGTGGGGGGAGTACAACATAATGAATGACTCGTGAGAGTAAGACAATTAGTGATATTCAAGAAGGGGGGAAAAAAAACTGAAAGCCCCAAGAGCATTTGAAATTTATACATTGAATATGCTGCATCCCACTTGATAGCATTTTGTGCCCATTTAACCATCATTCCGTGTAGAAGCATTAGTCCGAAGTAGTTGTGGCGGTTCCTTGGGTTTCTATGACCAAAAGAAGTGGGTGATGCTTTTCTTTTGGGGTGCTGCTAGCGTAGTTATCGGGATCATTACCCAACCCTCCATTCCAAGATTTGGATCGCACGATTTAAAATGCGGTACGTTTCTATTCTGGAACGACTAGGAACGTGTTCCAAATCTGAGAACTTGGCGATCCCTTTTCTATGAGCATAAAATAGCCTGAAAATTTGAAAATGAAGAAAGAAAAATGGGAAAAGATGTTGAAGGAAGACTGCAAGCATACTAGAAGAGAAATTCAGCAGCTATGGATATCTTCCAGAACACTATCACAAAGAGGAGGGGAGAGAGAGGGAGCTGGAAGGTGGAGAGAGGGTCAAAGTTCTTAAAGAATGGATTATTTTTATGTTTTTACTACTCTCACACTCATTCGGTGAAAAGGACTATTTGGAACGGAAAAGGAGCCGCTTCTATCTGTTAGAAAGTAAAAACACACATCGGTTGTAATTAACAAATTCTGATTGTTGGGAACAATACACACATCAATTACTTTGACAAAACAATAATATTTGAATTTTCTTTTCTTTTAGAAAGCGAAAGATATTGGGTTTGATTTTCATGAATTGACAAAACAATAATAATAAGTTGCGAATTTTCTTTTCTTTTGGAAAGAGAGAGATATTAGGTTTGATTTTCTTGTTCATGAAAGAAAGTATTTGTTGTATGGGTTTTTATTAAAGCAATTTAAGTAAAGGCCACAATGTTTTGGTCAAAATAAAGAGGGAAAAAGAGTCATTAAAATTAAACTTTAATTTTACATTAACGATCCGAAATTATGAATTTCGTCCCAAAAACCATTTCAAGTAGCCCATTCCCTTCGGTTCATTACCTATTCTCTTCGGTTCCGTTTTTAGGGATTTCAAGTAGCCCATTCCCTTCGGTTCATTGCCTATTCCCTTTGGTTCCGTTTTTAGGGAAGTAGCATTCCATATTCTATGAATTTCGTTCCCAAGAATCATTTCAAGTAGTCTATTCACTTCGGTTTTATGAATTCATTCCCAAATACCATTTCAAGTAGTCTATTCCCTTCGGTTTCCTTTTTAGGGGTCCTGTTTTTAGGGAAGTGGCGTTCCACATTCTACGATCCTGGTAACTATGATTGGAAGTTTCAGGGTTGTCTGCCTCCATTTTCGATGCTTTTGAAAGTTATTGATGATTTTCCTGTACGTTAGGAGAGTGATCATCATCCACTCTTGCACTGGGGGAGAGAGGGGGAAGAGGACTTTTTTGGGGTAAAAAAGACGAGACAATGGTACTTTTTTCATTACAAATTGGAACGGTGTTCCCTCCATAATTGGATGACAATGCCGCAAAGAGCAAACACAAATGAACTGAAATAGGAAAAATAAAATACACAAAGGACATCTACTTCTCATCTCATTACAATCTCAAATATGAATTTTTGAGTTATTTTCACAAAACATGCAGCCAACCCTTTCCCATATTCAGTACGGCCTCGCATTCATCTCATTGTCTGGTTCAGTCCTCAATAGCCAAGGGAACTGATTCAGCCTGAAGGTAAACCATCACACAAATAGTAAAGGTTAGGCAACTTTCAGTAAAACAATCTGGGAACCTAATCAACCGAAAACAACCTATTCGCTAGGTTTTATTACTAATTAATTAGCGAGTGCAAAGGAAACGTACCAGCTTCCTGTACTTGAGGGCATAGAACATTTCAAGGTATCGACGAGCCTCACGGCGGTCAAGGTTCGAGACGTACTTCCAGAAACCGTAGACACCAGCAAGTGTAAGCAGCCTGTCGGAGTAGATCTGCCACGTGTATCTGCAAAGGTACGTAAACCAAAACAAATGCTTAGCAACTAGTACATCATCAAACAAAATCCATTTCAAGGGCAATTCTGAATTAAGTTCTTTGCTTACTTCTCCTCAATTCTCCTCAGTCCGCCCTTGGAAATTTTCTCCCAGTGAGTAGGATCAACCTTGCATTTCTCAAAGAAATCAACAAGCAGCTCAGCCGCCTTGTCACCGTGGTATGGGTCGATGTGGAATCCTGACTTTCCATGGACTATGATCTCAGCTGGGCCACCATGGCAAGTAGCAAATGTGGGCAGACCACAAGTCATAGACTCCACGACAGTAAGCCCAAATGCCTCATAGAAAGCAGGCTGGACAAATGCTCCCCTAGTATCGGCAATGTACCTGTAAAGCTCACCATTCCTAACCCTGTTCATCTGGGCTGAGATCCACCTGAACTGCCCATTCAAGTTGTACTCCTCGATCAGTCCGTACATCTTCTTCATCTCTTCCTTCTCTTCTATGTCCTTGGATTCCTTCCTCCGATCACCAGCAACAACCACAAGGTTCACAAGCTCTCTTAGCTTCTGGTTCTTACCGTACCACTCCACTAGCCCGGTCATGTTCTTTACTCGGTCCAACCTCGCCATTGAGAATATGATTGGCTTGTTACGGTCCTTAAGCACGCATCTGTTGTAACACCGACAGTGGTAACAGTTAAGGCAAATATCACAAATTTATATGTTACTCAATCTCCGATCAAACTTCACTGTTTTTTGAAAAGTTTGAATGATAGTTTATCTGAGGAGAGATGAAAAGCCGAGGATAGATAAGCGAAGTTTACATGTGCTCTTCATTCTGGACTTCGCTGAAGAGCAGCTCTTCAATTTCAGGGTGGAGGGAAGTCAGTCTCTTTTTCTCCTCTGTATAAGGGAAGTAGATTGACATGTCAGCGCCAGGTGAGACGATGTTGAATTTGGGGTCAAAGACATCAATTCCATGAACAACCCTGTAGAGGCCGGGAAGCGTGAAAGCCATATGACTCTCATATTGTCCAACTGTATCTTTGCTGCAACATAAGAGAATCACAAGGATTACTGCTTTGATGAGAAAATGGAGTTTCAACCGAATATTAATATGGTATTACTGGTTGAGAGAGCTTACTTTCCGGCAATCTCTTGGAAAGTACTGGTGATAATAAAGTCTGTGTGGTTCATAGCAATTAAATCAGCAGTGAACTGGCAAGAGAAGTGGTACTTTTCCTCAAATGACTTCCAGTAGATGTCGGAATTTGGATACTTGGTCTTCTCTAGAGCGTGAGCAATTGTACACTGCAACCAGCATAATGAAAAGAATTAGCCCTTCAAAAGACAACGGCAAATCTACACTTGGCAAAACTAATTCATACTATATCACAGGCCTTGAATCAGACCCCTAACCTAAAATAAGGCAACCTGACTTGAACTAACAACCAAAGATTGACCCAACCAATAGTGATATTGCTTTGTTGAAAAATATTGGACAAACGGATGGGAAAGCCAAACATCACTTGAACTTGAAACCACCATAAGCCCGACCCTAATGACCCTTTTCTTAGGTTAGGCAAATCCAAATGCCAAATAAAAGAGTTCAGTTTGGCAGCAAACCTGTGTAACTCCAAGCTTGTGGGCTAACAGTGAGGCAACAAGGTTTCCATCGCTGTAGTTTCCAATGATCAAGTCAGGCTTGGCTTGCAACTCTCCAGCAATCTCATTTGCAACATCCTGTTTAGGAAGATCTCCTTAGTACCAAATTCAGAGCAGAGCTTGATGCTAAATTAGATGCAGCTTGGTGTTCTATAGATTACCTCAGTGTAAGTCTCAAGGTATGGCCAGACTTCAAATCGAGAAATCCATCTCCTGACAATTCCCTTCTCAGTTCTGAAGGGTACACGAAGGATGTGCGAATGCTCAGTTCCAAAGACCTTCTCAAGACGCTGACCACAGGTGGTCCCCACAGCATCTGGGAGTAGACGGGTCACAATAAGGATGCGAGGAATGATGTCGAGGCCTTGCTGCTTGATGCGTTGAAGCATCTCATGTTCCAAGGCACGGACTTGATCTAGAATATACACAACCTGCGAAATAGGAAAAGAAAGAATTGGATTAAAATGACAAAAAATCTAAGGAGCTCAAGAGGCATACAATTCTACAATCATTCAAAAAGAGACTGTCAAAGTAACCATGAGTGGAAGGCAAAGGATCTAAGAATACCTGGCCACCAGTGTCAGGGTAACCAAGGACATTGGCTTGGGCAAAGTAACCATGGGGTGAGAGGATAACAACATTGAAGACCATGGGGATCCTGCCGAGGAATTTCTCAAGGGTGCAAGAGTCAGGAGCCTCAAGAAGGTCAAGGAGAAGCTGGATCATGTCCAGCACTCTCTCTGCAGTGTCACCCCATCCTCTCTCCAAACCGATCTCCTGAAACTTGTATTCAAACTCAGAGTAGGGAGTGTCTGCAGGTAGTGTTGTTAGGAATTCCTCTGCCTTCCTCAAAACACCTTGAAGGGAATCAAGGTTCTGGATTCTGTCATTCAGCATCATGGTCTGTAAATTAACAGCAATGTCATAGTGAGAAACAATCACTTAAAGGAGAACATGATCATATGGACTTATTCACTAGCATCTCAGACAATCAGGACAAGAACGGATTACTGATAATTCTAAACCAACAAAGCAGAATCATAACAGAGACCTCATATCTTCATTCTTTAATTCCGACTGTATAAGGTGAAGTACCAAGAATCATATCATACGCGAAAATGATTTGGATCTGACAATGAAAACGACTGAACTTTGATTATCAATCACTTTTGAGGATAAGATAAGCCCATCCTAGGAGGCATAATGCATATGTTGAGTTCAACTTCTACTTCTTTCATTGAGTAAAAAGAACTTAGTGCTTCTCAAACCTGGCTCTCAATGGAAGCAAAATCAATTTGGTTGAAAGGCTATGGGCAGAGTGGCATACATCTGGCTCTACACATAAGCCCCGGGCAGGACTGTAGGGCATTGGCTCAGTTAGGTTTGTTCAACAAACTATCAAGTGATTTTGGTATGTTCAGGCTATATATCAGAGACAAAACTAGAATATATATCTTGCCACAGAAGGTCCGGGAAAATTCAAATGTACGCAACCTTATCCGTAGCAAGGAGAGAGGCTAATTTCACTCCATGCAATAGAAACAATCTACTCTACAGCTTGCACAAAACAAGATGCTCCTAATCTTAACATTCCATGAGATTGACTGACATCTAGCAATCGATCTGCATATGTATGCAGAGAATCAAAGATCGACAGAGAGAAAGAAATTATACCTTGCCCTTGTAGTGGTGCATCCTAAGGAAGTCAAGCAGAGGGCGCATGCTCTCCTTGTCATGGAACATCTTGGCAGAGAGGTGCCTGTTGAGGAACTCGACACCGTTCCCAATCGATTTCGAAAGGGTGGGGCGGGGGAACGACGCCGTGAATGGCTCAAAGTCCAGCTCCAACACAAAGTTTCCATTCAATCTGTCATTCCCAAACCAAGAAACAAATGTCAATTTCATAATTAATGTTCAAATTAATTTTTAAACAAAAGGATAACTAAGGCTGAAACTTTGAATCTTTAAACTTACGTTCCATCAACCAATTCCTCCTTGACATGAAGGAATTCAGAGGGGGTCAATTCCTCGACAGCAAGGGCGTCGACATTAACCCGGATGTACTCCCAAACACCGGGCCTGGGACGGACAGCAAGGGTGATCCATGGTGGAAGCACTATGACTTCTTGGATATGCCTCAAAACTTCGCCAAAGGGACCATCAGCAAGCTTTTGTTTGTCTGATAGTGCTTCATACTCAGACAGCACTTGGTGGGGTTGCAAAATTCCCTTCCCATGACTCACAATTCTACCAAAATTATTGTAAATTGGCAGTTATTAAAGCTACTGATATTCAGAGTACCAAATGATGTTACTAAGTAAAGCAATAGTGAAGCTGGAAATCATACAAATTGAAGAAGGCATACTGCTTGGGGGGGGGGGAAGGGTAGAAAATTCAACTGATTTCATTATCTAGAAGACACCCCCCTCCCCCAAAAAAAGAAAAAAAGAAAAAGTGAGACAGAATCCTAGTCCACAAAAGGCGCACTAGATGATCTCTGAATTAAATAGGGACAGACAAGATCTAGTGCTAAACCATCAAACAAGTTAACAAACCCAGAAAATCACATCAGAATCTAGAAATCACTAAACTTTTACCCACAAATCTTAAATAATATCAACCATTTTAGTCAATAAAGTTCGTTATATCCGGAACACGGACTGATCTCACCAAATAAAGCTAATGAAGGAAGAAATCATACAAAATCACAACACGAAAGTGCAAAATAAGCAGAAAATTGAACTGATTTCGTGATCTGTAAAGGAGGGGGAAAATCCCACTACATAATTCCCCCTTCCCCAACAACCACCCCCCCCAAAAAAAAAAACAAAAAAAGAACCCAGAAGCATCTCTGAATCAAGCAAATAAGTTCGATTATACCTGGAAAGAAAGTTGAGGATGTCATTGCGTTGAGCAGTAAGTGTTTCGTCCAAACGCTCCTTAAGGCTGGGCACTCTTGTCAAACGACCTGCCATTTCCTCTGTTTTTCACCTGCATGCAACACAAATTCAACTCTTCACGATACATAAATGATAAAATTTCTCCTCTTTTTCTTTTTTCTTATATAATTATTTTTAAAAAGACTCCTCCAGAGTCAAAAAATCAATGTAAGAAGGGCAACTAGCATATTCATTTGGATATCACTAATTTTTATTTTTAATTTTCTGGTTATTTAAATGATTAGTTTAGTTGGGTTTATCTGGAAACAAGAATCAAAGTTTCAAAACCCATTAAAAAACAAATCTTACGCAATCCGACAGGGATTTCAAATTGCAGGACCTCACAGTCTACCTACCTACTCTCAAGTCTCAAGCAACCAAAATGGGCAGGTAAAAGAGAATTTTTTTTCCCAGATCTGACTGTTTGTTGGGTAGGTGAGAGAAAAAGGGTGGAAAAGTTTCAAACTTCACCAAAATCAGCTCAAAAGTTCAACTGGGTTTTCCAGATAAGCTTCAAAAGTTTCGTTGAATCAAACAAAGGTTTACAAATTTCCGCAATTTCCACAAGAAGAAGCTGTAATTGTAACGAAAAGACTGAAAAACAGAGAAAGGGTTTCTGAAATTTTTGCAGAGCACTTTCATTTCCAAGATAAATTCTACCCCTTCTTCAAAAAAAATTTCCCCCCTTGAGTCATTCTTCTGTCAGTAGAAATTGCATGCATGGTCATAAATGAAGCCACTTTCTCAGAGAAAAATGGCATGGAAAAATTCAGCTAAACAGAGTAACTGAAAGAGGAAGTGGAAGGGGCAGAAAAAAAGAAAAGAAAAGAAAATGATTGAAATGAACGAAATTAGAAAGAGGAGCTCAAGGCTCACCAGAGACAGAAAACGTAATGTATATGTAATAAGAATGGAGAGGAAAAGAGAAGGTTATGTGGGAATTTATAGAGGAGCATCTACGAACAGGGTCAGCTTGTTATCAAAGCAATAAAAGAAAATGCAAAAGAAAAGTTAAAAAGAAAAATCCAAACGGACTTTAGGAATCAAATAAAATAACCATTCAAATGCATGCTGCAAAAGGACCCCCAAAGAAAAAGTAACAATAATTTGAGGTAATGTTGAGTACCTTTGGATCATAAAATGATGGCTAACTTGCAGCTTTCTCATGTAGAATCTTATAAAAAAAATTAATGTTTAATCAATTTTATTGTACAATGAGAACTGCTCCATATCAATTTGAGAAGAAAAAAATGAGTATCCTCTAGCCCATTTTTATTATTGTTATTAAGTTTTTTGAAGCAAGAAAAAAACAATACAATAACAGAGCAAACACAATTTAAAGAAAAAGTAAGCTTATTCATACTAGTTTATTTGTAGAATAAATATCTAATAACTTTCTAAGAATTATATTAAATTAACTGATCGAGTTTGTAAATATGGGTCTTAGAGTTTCGAATTAAATTTTATTTTTATTATTTATCGTACCTTCTTTGCATGAAAAAATAAAAACTTGGCAAGAAAAAATGGAGACGATATTTAACTAAACAAATTTTTAAGGAAAGCTGTAAATTTTTTCTTTTTTATTTTCTTTTTAATCCTCCTTTAATTGAAGACAACTTACCATTAACTAATAACAGCAACATTATTCTCGTAATGATTTTCTCTATTCATAATTTATATGGTATAAATCTAACAGATTATTTCAATTGGCATGTGTTAGTAAAATCATGAACCAATTAATGGTATCTACCATCCAATTAAAAAGGTAGTTGACAAGTATGCTAAATTAATGACCGTGGATTCTACAGAGCACCCACTATAAAATTTGAAAGTAATCGAAGTAGTGAAAATTAACTACTACATGTGAATAAAGGAATGAAACCATACAGATATATTAAAGACTATCCTAGAACAAGAAATTTCATCCCTCTTTTGGTATTTTGGACCCTTTCACCATTCTACATTTGCTGTCTGCAAATTTCTTATGCTGTCTACTTCTTAAAAAAAAAAAGAAAAACCTATCAAGTATGAAATATAAATATTTCATGCAATAAACTGGACATGGATAATATAAATATAAATCCATAAGTATTTAAAATTTTCTTTTTTTTGGTAATTTGTTGCACTGTAAGTTGTTATTTTTTTGGGGTCCATAGAAGCCACAATGAGTACTACAATACAATTGTAATACAATGAGAGGGGATGAATCAAATTTGGGACCTAATATATCAAATACCTTAGTCTTCACCACTAGCTAAAAGAAGAACACTGCACCTAGCATCAGCAACTCTATTACTAAACTGCATAATTCAATCCATAATGAACTTTATAAATTTGTAAAAAGAAAATAAAAAGAAAAAACAGAGGAATAATTTCCTTTTTAAATAGTTTGTGGATATGATCAAAATTTGTCAGCATTTTCCAAATACTTTTTGAAGAAAATAAAAGCCAGTGTCTTTCATTGCCTTTTCCCTCTTGCCAGAAAATTATACTATCAACAACAATGTTTGATTTGATAAAAGAGGGAAAAAAATGCATTTGTTTGATTAATTTTTTTTCAACAATTATTATTTGTTTCTTTTTAGTACTCTATATGACAAAAACATCTCATTAATCTATAAATTGTTGACTTTAGAAAAAGGGGTAGGAGTAGAAAAGAAAAGAACATAAGATTTAGTATTATCTCTCAATACTTTATCAATGTGATCAAAGTTTCTAGGAGAACTTGACATACTAGGTATATTAATTTTAATGTATCTATTATTTTAAAATCAAATTTCACTGTGTCTATTTACATATCTTACAAGACTTAAAAACAAAGGAAATTGAGTTATAACTTTGAATTTGATTTAAGTGTTTTGTAATTTTGAACTTAATTGAAGCGTTTTGCTAGAAATCTTAAGATTTCTAGGAGCTCTTAAAATTTTGCATTCAAGGTTAGAACCATTTATTGGGAAAAGTTTAAAATTTGTAGAACAATGCCATAAAATTTGTGGACTGACATTAGAATTAGCCATAGTGGAGTGATATAAAGTTTTCATAAAGCTTTAAAATTAGTCTAAAAATTTTCATTATAAATCTGACAATTTCATAAATTATGGAAACATATATAGTCTACATATATGATGATTTTTATCTTCTATATACAGAGACCATACCATAACAATTAGAATAAAAATTAATAGAAAAATATTTAAAAAAAAGGAAAGGACATCATCAGATAATGGAAGAAATATGCCAAATAAAAAAATAATTTAGGATAAAATTATAAGAATTAAGAACACATACAAAGGTAAATCTTTTGTGATATATTGATTCTAAACAAATGTAACCAAAGCAAAAGCTAAACAATTGCTTCACCTAATTCAACAACCAAATTTAAAAGAAGTTATCTATCAGTGTCACCTATGTTTTCCTATTTATTTTTTGCAATGGGATAAATTCATGGTATATTCTCAATGATAGCCAATCATTCCCAATAAAATAAATCAAATAAAGAAAGGAGAAAAGAACATTAGCACGAATTTCTTTTTATAACAAAAAAGATCGTTAATAAAGAAATAACTTTTTTTCTATGTACGAAAGAAGTACCAATATCTACATAGCTAAAATTTAAATTCTACCATTTGAACCAATGCGACATCGTGAAAAATTATGCAATAGAGCCCTCGCTAGGTTTAGTATTTCTTTTCTTTCAATTCTTATACACGTACATTTCAAATGTCAGTATAATATAAATATGTGCATTTTTGAAAATAACAAAAATTAGACTTAAAATCTAATATATTTTCCAATTTTAGTATTCCATTGGATCAACTTATTTTAAGCACAATAAATAATATATTTGTATACCATGCATACCAACATCAACACAAGAATAAATCAAATAAAACGAAAAAGCACCAATGCAGTGAGAAATAAGATCGATGTTCATACCCAAAGAACGATCAAAATTCTGAACTGTGAAGTAACACTCTGAATGTCAAAATCTCCGAATGAAATGTCAAGAAAACGAAATAAACGGAATTTTCGGACAATAAAAATAAGGGGATAGAATATAATGAATGAAATGAAGTTTGAATGTTTCATGGAGGAGATGAATCCCCAAGAGGATGTTTATATAGGAAAGAATATGAAACCCTTGAAAACATTAGGCAAGACTGCCATTACCCCTGCCCCACATTTGAATTTCTTGCAAATTAAAATGTAAGTATGGAAAAGCTAACCAACGGCAACTTAATTGTGTTGCACAATTATGGGACGTTCCTGTGTTCTTTTCTCCAAAACCTCTTTTTCTTTCCAAAACCTACCTCCTGTTTTCAATTCCCGTCACCTGCCCACAATTTTTCTTTCGTCCCCTACATTTGTACATTAAGCACCTTGTTTTACTGTTGATTATTTTATTCAAGTTGGGAAAATCTAATATTTAAATTTAATTGGTTTGCATTTGGAGAGTGTTATATACCTGTACTATTGTACCATTCAGCTTTATTATTATTAATATATTTTAAAACCTGGAAAGGCTGCTGTGAAATTTCAAATACAAACTGATGGTAGGATATGCTAATCCAATTTGGATAATGGATACGATATTAAAATAGAGTTTTTTTTTTTTTAATGGTATAAATTAGAGGGAGAAAACAATAATGAAATAGGAGTTATAAAATTTAAAGCATGCTGTTCTCGACTTATAAGAAATATTTATTAATATTTATTGCTAAAATATGCTGAATCTTTTGAAAATATGTTGAATTATGTTAAAATATACTAAAACATTAAAGAAAATATAATTTAGTATTTTCAATAAGTTTAAGGCTGTCAATTTGTACTAAATTGTGCTGAATTGTATTGAAATGTGTTGAATGCTTTCTATAAGTATTTACTATAAAATAAAAAGAACATGATTTTAATGATTACTATAAGATTAATGCGAGCTACCACTACAATTATTAAAAATACTTTAAATGTTAGTTATGAGCTATTAGAAGATACAGATTGTAAGGAGTAGTAATGAATATGATTATAGGATTTAGAAGTCAATTCAAAAAAACAGATGGTATTTGAATCAAATTGAAATCTCACTTATGCAAAGAGCGACCCGATCTGAGATTAGCTTGATCTACTGTCTAACCTTGCTTTGTCTTTTTTTGCCTTTTCTTTTTCTTTTTCTTTTTTTTTTGGTTGGGGGTTTGGGGGGTGGCGAGGGACTGGGGAGGTTAGGGTAGTAGGTGGATTTTTTCATTAAAAAAAATAAAATAATGGGAGTGCTTGAATGACATGTGAACCTCTGCTCAGACCAACTTTAATCGTATTGGCGGTCTCTGTTTCACTGATGAAAGACTTTGGCTGTTCTTCCCACTTTTTCTTTTCTTTTTTTTTTTTTAACTTTTGCTCAGTCCATGGAATGACAGCAGGACACGTATTGTGTATGCCGAAAGGACATTTTCGTCCTTCTGACTGGATTTCTCTCTCTTCGCTCGACGTGGATGTCTGCGAGGCTACGAGGACGAAACCGGTTACGTCAAAGGAGGTCTGGGGGAGCCATCGTTTTTGTCCATGGAGCCCATACGTGAAACGTCCCTTTTCTGGCACTAGACCAACCAAACGATTCGTTTTGGTTAATTTAAAAAATCGGGCAAATTTTAGAGGGACCTAATACAAAATTGCTGTACTTTTCCTCTCTCAAACAGAATGATTTGTGCTGACCAACAGAAAAAGAATGTTTTGATTTGTAAGATTAAACTTTGCTAACTTAAATGATCAATATATCAAAATATACGCCAATTTATATTAGGAAATTATCTGTAGAATGTAAATTTTACGGACTAATCAAGACATGCCACATGAAAATAAATAAATACTTTTATTTCGTCCAATTATAGCATATCATGTGTTAAATTAATTATGGTAGTCCATTAAATTAAATATGTAATGAAAATGTATTGCGGTTAATTAAAAGTACCACAATTAAAAAAACCACATGATATGGATGATGTAGAAAATAAATGATTATTTCTTTTAATAAACATAAGGAGGAGAAGCCTAAATTCGACTTCTCTATGAAAAAGGGAGCTATCCTCCTAGTTTAGGTGCGGCATTTTAGAAGAACTCACAAGAGTTCAACAATTTTTCTCTGACAGAAGATAACAACCACTCTAAACACGTGTCGTCTGCTCGTGGAGATCAAACTCATATCTTGATTGAAATTTAACCTCTTATGCCCTCTCTCAAGATAAAATTCATTCAAAGCTATTCAAGGAGCTTTAATCAGATGATTTATTACACTTGTTTTTGTCATAATTATATAGAGATTGTACCCATTCTTTGATATAAATACAAAAATTCAATTTGTTACTCAATTTCTTATTTAATTTATTTTAGGCATGAAATTTATGTTTATAAATTTTTGGCACACTTGGTGGGACAGTTTCTGCCTCTCATCTCTTTCTCTAAACCATGAACTCTACATTCCCTTGAAGGCGACATGGCCCCTAAGAACGCCATCCCTCAATCTTCAAAAAAAGCTCTCCGATCCACATCTCAAGGATTGACAGCCGCTAGTGTCACATCTAGTGGAGTCATAACCAGAAGTATGGCAAAAGCTGCTACTGTAATTGCCATAAAACAGTCACTTAGGACTATACCATCGCAGTCTCATAAGATCCCAAGCCTTGACTCCAACTTGCCTAAAGATGTCAATAAAATCGAAAGTAAGGACCTGTTGCTGGCTTTAAAATGCATCAAACAATTCCTCAATGGATGGATGAGCTCCAAGCTTAGGCCAACCCCACCTTCCAACCTTTTAGTGAAGAAGATCATGGCTACACTAGCAGTGACTCCTCACCAGCATCCCCAAGCAAGTCAGTCGCTCAATCGGACATTGAGTCCTCTGATTCTGTCATTATGCCAGTCATGGTGACAGAGGCGACCAACATAGAAGAGCAGCTCGCGCACGTGAAGGCAACATTAGAGAGGCTCGCTAAGGAGAGTCTAGAGAAAGATGTCCAAATCAAGCGTCAAACTAAGTAGATTGTTGCTCTGATGAAGAAGCTGGAGAAGCGACCACTCGAATCCTTTACCAAAGGTTGGGACGGCAAAGAGTCTGACGAGGAGTTTAATCGCAGTGAAGACTTTGATGACGAACACATAAAAAATAAGGAATCCTCATTGGGCTTGATGCCTGTTGAACATATTTAAAGCCTAATTGCAACTGCTATTAAGGCTCAATTGGAGGGAGGATCTCGCAAGACGCATATGTACACAAAGCCTTATACGAAAATAATTGATGTCCTTCGTATGCCCCATGGCTACCAACCCCCTGAATTAAACCAATTTGATGGTAACGACAATTCTAAACAGCAAATCGCTCACTTCATTGAAACGTGTAGCAATGGTGGCACTAAGGGAGACATTTTGGTGAAGTAGTTTGTTCAACTCTTAAAGGGACCACCTTCGATTGGTAAGCAAAATTGGAGCCCGAGTCCATTAATAGTTGGGAACAAATGGAACATGAATTCCTTAACAGGTTCTACCGTACTCAGCACACTGTTAGTATGACGGAACTGACAAATATTAAGCAGTGAAGGATGAATCAATCCTTGATTACATCAATCGTTGGAGATCTCTCAGCCTTGAGTGTAAAGATCGTTTATCTGATGCCTCTACTGTCGACATGTGCGCTCAAGACATGGAGTGGGACTTGCTTTATGTCTTGTAGATGAGCAAGCCTAGGATCTTTCAGGAGTTGGCCACGAAGGCACCTGGCATGGAAATGATGATAGCAAATGGCCGCAGCAAGTTGTCTTCATATGAGTTCAAGAAGGACAGAGGCACTTCCAAGAAGAGTTCTCAGTCTCCAAAGGCCTACGAAGGAAACTATGACTGTTTCCACTGAAGAACCTATGAGGATTTCAGGGAAGTCCAGCCCGGAGGAGAAGAAGACTTCATTCTCTAAAGAGGCAATAAAGAAGCGTCCTACATTGAAGGAGCTTCAAGAGAGGAAGTACTCGTTCCCTGATTTAAACTTGTTAGAAATGTTGGATGACTTATTTGAAGATAAGATCATCGAACTCCCTAAATCAAAACGGCCAGACAAACAACCCAAAGTACTTTCATTATCACAGGGTCATTAGTTACCCTTTGGAAAAATGCATTACTCGCAAAGAGCATATCATACAACTGGCCAAGAATGGGAAGATCATACTAGACTTGGACGAAACCGCTGAAGCTAATTGTATCTGCGCTCAATTAGAGTTATCGCATTTACGACGAGAAAATCATATCCAACTATATCAAGAGGAAAAACATGATTTGACTCCTTCACCAAGGATAGCGTTGTTCACAATTCAGTTCGGAAGTTTAGAGCCAGTTGTTGTGCCACTGATGGTACAAACTCCTCCTATAGAAATCAAACATACTGTCGATATCCCAGAGGATGATGAAAAGGGTAGACCCTTGTTACTCGGCGAAGACCCAGGAACCAAAAACGGGACCAACAATTGTCCTTACGCCATATGAGGAGACAAGGGAGGAAGAAGAAACCTCAACGCGTAAGAGGTAGGAAGAGCAAAAAAACAAACAAGAAGTAGGACGTTCAACCTATAGACCTACTTGAGCAGGAGCCGCTTACTCCTGTCATGTTGGAAGAGTTCTTTCCAATGGGCTATTTTGATAGAGTCACTGTAAACATGACCTCATGTACTGAGCTTGAAGACGAAGAAGATGGAGAAGAAGAAAAGCAGGGAGATTCTCCAAAAGGGGATGATAAAACTCTGACTGCCTTAGAGGCCTTACCAGCACGTATAGGTTGGAGGCAAATCTTTCACTTGCTGGAAGAGATGTGTTAGCACCCAGAGCTTTATGCTAACAAGGTCAAAAATATTGGAGAATTCTCAAAGAGCCTTTTCCAGTACGCCACTTGCAACATAACTATCACTTTCACTGATGATGACTTGTTGCTAGACTTCAAACCTCACAATCGTCCTATGTTTGTTACTAGTTATATCATTGAGCGAAAAGTCAAGTGCATCTTGGTAGATGAAGGTTCAGGTGTTAACATCATGCCTAAGTCTACAATGAATGAACTAGGAATCATAGTAGAAGAGCTTTCTAAGAGTCGTATGGTGATTCAAGGATTTAGCTTGGAGATCAGCATGCGATCGGCATGATTCGCGTAGAGATAACAATGGGGGAACCATTAACATCTTTAATCTTTCATGTAAATGACTCCAAAACTTCAAACAAATTGTTACTTGGATGCCCATGGCTCCATGAGCATGGAATAGAGGCTTCTACCCTCCATCAATGCCTTAAGTACTACCGTGGTGGCGAGAAGAAGATCAATGGTGATGTCAAGCCATTTACAAAGGTAGAATCGCATTTTACTAATTCTAAATTCTTTGAAGAGGGCACAGCACGTATGTCTTCCATAATCTCCTCCATAGGTAGAGGTGAGCCAAAGGCTACCAGTAATTCCAAGGTGATACCGAAGCATGACGGCGTAAAACAACAAGACTATCATAAGGGAGACGTTGAACAAGAAGCTATCACCCAACTTGCTAAACACATTGCTAAGCAAGTGTTGATTTCTAAAAATCGCATGCCACTCATATAAAGATATATTCCTAAAGCTCATCACAAGGATGGGGAAACACCCTTCAGTGGGTGCACAAGTAGAAATGTCAGAGGTAAGGCCATCAAGAAGGATAGCGGGGCCAACTTAAGCACCCTTAAAGAAAGTGTTACATTGCTAATGCGAAGCATGTACCAACTGAAGATGGGTAGACCCCCTCTGCCTGGATTTGTCTCTTGTTCCAAGACCTTATTAGACGAAGAGGAGAACTTACCAAATGTGCGAACAAAGGAAGAATTTGAGCTGAATGCATATAAGCTTATGGAGAAGGCAGGATATGATTTTAACAATCCTATTGTGCTAGGGAAGCTAGTGGAGGTGGAAACATACGTCCTCAACAAAGCGCAGAAGAAGATTCAAGAATAAGGAGGTCTAATAGAAGTCCCAAAAGTAGGTCTTGGTTATACACCAGTGAAACCGATCAGGATATTAGGGCAATGCAAGGCCAAGTAGAATATGGTTCAACATATCTCCGCTGAAGAAATAGATGAGAGTGAGGATGAAAATGCTCAACCTCCTATAAAGCATTCTATATTTGATAGGTTACAACCATCTGCCTCAAGGAAATGCCCACCCGTCTTCACTAGAATTAGGGGAGGTCAAAACCCTAAGTCTTCTGTGTTATGGAGAGTAAAGAATCATGTGCAACCAAGGTATTCTGCACCTTATAGCAGAAGATGCCTTTGGGAGTGCGAAATGCTATGGCTTCTTAGTCTTCTGGCGCCATTTGGATTTGATTGTACCCTGCAGTACAATCTATAAAAGGACAAGGCTTTGTGCCCCATGGTTGAATCAATCATGAGCTCGGTGACGGGCAATGGAAAATCATCTTTTGAGCAAGCATTACTGAGATCCCAGAAGTCCATACATATGTGAAGTTGCCCATTCTTCTTTTTTACAGGGACAACGTTTGCAATCCAAGTAGGGTATTTTACCTCAGTAATGAATCATGCATGGATGAGTTTGTTGACCTCTTTTTCGATTTCAGGTACTAACTTCAAATGAAAATGTCGTTGAGGCTGCTTTCTGGGCAAAACACCCCTCCTAAGGGATAAGTAATAGATCGCGACTTTGGGATCAAGCCCAGGCATTTTCCTGTAACTTCATGCAAACAAGTCCTTGTACTCCGGGTCCTTTTCGTCCTCAGGTGTGAGCAAATGAACTTACATAGATGGGGTGGGATTTCTTGTCAGTTTCAAGATTCAATTCCTTCAAATCATTAATTGCAGCTTGCACCCCGTCTTCAAGAGTTTCAGGGGTATCTGCAAGTTCTACCTTAACTCTAAGTCTTCACATTCTTAGATTGTGATATGATTAGAAAAAGTCATTTCTTCTTAATCATCTCCTTTACTGATGTCAGAATTAACTGGCTGATCAGTAAAGACCACAGTACGTCTCTTTACCCTTAGTGAACCGTCTGTCTTCACATCAAGGGTTGAAAATCCCTTCATGTGAAAAGCGATAAAACTTTGTACTTCCTTTCCATCACGAAATCAATTGAACACTGAATCCTTTTGTTCTTGGGGTAGTGGGTTCAACGATTCTCTTACTTTCATGATTCTTTATGCCCTTTGGTTTGAAGAATGCCGGAGCAACATACCAAAGGGCAATGCAAACTATCTTGGACGATATGTTACACAAAACAGTGGAGTGCTATGTTGATGATCTTGTGGTCAAGTCAAAAAAGAGATCAGACGACTTACAAGACCTTCATTAAATTTTTGATAGGCTGAGGAGATGTCAACTAAAGATGAATCTACTTAAATGTGCATTTAGTGTCATTTTAGGGAAGCTCTAGGGTTATAGTTTGGCATCGAGGCATTGAGATTGACCAAGCCAAAATCAAGGCAATCCAAGAGATGCCCGCCCAAAAAATCTCAAAGAATTACGGGGTCTTCAAGGTCATTTGGCTTATATTAGAAGGTTCATATCCAACCGTCCTATGCGAAAAGTTTAAGTTTACCCAGCACAAATCGTCAATGTACAATGTACCTGCAAATGAGCTGGCAGAAACTTTCAATAAGACGCTTTGCAACTTACTAAGTAAAGTGGTGATAAAGTCAAAACGTGATTGGCATGAAAGGCTAGGGGAGGCTCTTTGGCATACAGAAACATGTACAAGACGCCGAGCTAACCAACTCCTTTCGCTCTGGTGAATAGGGTCGAAGCGTTATCGCCTTTGGAAGTTCAAATCCCTTCACTCCATATTGCCATACATGAAGGCTTGACCAAAGATGAAAATCACAAATTTCGCTTAGCTGAGCTCGATGCCATTGATGAAAAATGGCTTCTAGCAACAAAAGTTTAAATGCTATCAAGCTCGCCTATCTTGAGCATTCAACAAAAAGGTACGGCCGCATTCATTTCAAGTTGGAGATCAAGTCCTTGTAGTAAGAAGATCAATCATTATCTCACACAAGACTGGAAGCAAGTTCACTTCCAACTGGGATGGTCCTTACGTGATTCGAGAAGTCTACGCCAATGGTGCTTATAGAATTTTCGGTATCGACAAAGTGCAAGTTGGGCCAATAAATGGCAAGTTCCTAAAACTTTAATATCCTTAATGTATTAATACATGTAGGCTCCTAAACATGAGCCTAAGCTGTTCATTCTTTCAAGTTAAACTCCATTATACTACTTCTAACCCACAAGAGTATAAACTATGAACGGTGAAACCAAAAAAAAATTTATAGTTTAAACTACGTATGGCTTGATTCTTTAGGGTTCCCTTCAGGTACATAGGCAACTTTGGTAAGCACCCAAGTACAATCATCATCATCATCATCATCATCATCATCATCATAAAAAAATGAAGTTTGTTGATGCTAAATAAAGAAGTTCATTTGATTGCGGGTTTTATACAACTTGTGAGTTTAAAGGAGAAATATAGAGATTTGGCTTGGTATAAATTCATCTATTATCATAAAGTTGATAATTGTTAAATCCAAATCACAAGGAAAATCAACCAAGACATATGTGCAGTGATGAACAAAAGAAAATTTTCATCTGAGCTTTATTTAATAGATATCAAGCTTACATCACAAAAGTGCAAAGTGCATTACAAGTCCATCTCAAAAAAAAGGGAATTAGCTATGGATTTTATTGAAAATTCTTCAAATCTTTGAAAGATTCCTTTACATAGGCTTCAGTCTTTTCTAAATTAGCTTTCATGGCTGTATTCATCACTTCAGTGGCATTAAGTATGTCAATATGACCCTGCAAATCAATGATTTCCCGCTAAGCTTCTTGAAGTAAATGCTCACTGGCTGTTACCTGACAACTAAGATCTTTCTTTTGATCTTCCAATAGTTAAAGCTCTTTTAGTAGCTCCTCATGCCTTAATTCAACCTGCTTTAACTCAACCACCTTTGCTTCATAGTGGGCGCCTTTTATGTTCAGCCAATGAGAGGCCTTGTCAAGCTTACTTTGTACCTCTATGTGACAACTATCATGTTCTTTAGCAGATGTTTGACCGGAGTAGCTTTGTTATAGGTCCTTGAAGTCACATGCGTGCCTGATCAGCCCTTCAACCTTGCTCTTTAAAGGAGTGACATCGACACCTCTTTGAAGGAAGGCGGCATAAAGGCTGTCAAAATCACCTTTAAGAGAAGGAAGTCCATCAAGAGGGATGCGAGACACCTTGTCAAGTATGGCTTTACTAAACATCCGTGCAACATTCTTATGTACCTCCTTATGTACCTCCTTTATAACAACATCAGCGTTGACGACGGAAATCCCCCTTGTGGAGCCCTCAAAGGGCGCTATGGCCGGGTTACTAGTAAAGGAGCATTGGCTCTATGAATGGACTCGACTTATCATTATCCGGGAAATAAACACCTTTCGAGCCATCTAATCTCAATCCGTTGTCAAATAAATCCTCACCAAATGATGGTATTCGTCCAATCGACGGAAATCATTGACTTTCCGATGGCAGAGGAACATGTGCCAATTCTTCCTTGAAGTTCACATCATCGCTTTCTCCCAATTTAAAAAGATATATACAGAGACAAAGAAGGTGAGATACGCATTTGAAAAGAAAGCGTGTTTCTATGCAAAAAAAAAAGGGAGTATCATGCATTTAGTAGGACTAGGTTCAGCATCGAGGATATCCATGATATTCTCAACACCTTCTAGGGGAAGCATGATTACCATTTCGGGTACATAGCTCAGAAACTCCAATGGACTTCTTGTCTTGTTCATTCATAGTAAGATTAATAATAGATTTAGACTTTTGTCTACATCTCAACAGGTGAAATTTTGAAATATTCTTTAATATCATTTGTTACATGTGGTAATGGAGTAATGCTTTGAATAGGGATTACAGGGACAGGCATCGCTGGGATGGCAACATCTATTTCGAAATCTTGACACGAGAAGAACCAACCTCCATTGCTGGAACAAAAGGCTCTAAGGGCTTTCAGAACGAACAATCCTCAACTTGGGCTTAGAACCAAGTTTGTCTTCATCCTTGGAAATGTTCGTGTCAAATAAATCACTTTGTTTCTTCGTGAAGTCACTGACATGTGGATTGCAAGTTGAGGAAATAAATGTCTTAGACCACCATTCACGAAATGCACGAGTGGTGTTTCTCTCGAGTAAATTGCATCGCCCAGGAAGTAATACTTTAGACCCTATTCTATTGCGTGTGAGCACGTGATGACAACGAAGCATTGTTTCTGGATCAGGAACATTATCGAAGTCTAGATCAGCAGGAAAATTTTGATGAAAATCGAATTGTCTACTGAATTGATCATTGCAGTAGTGTTCCATGACGAGGTTGTCCTCACAAAGGTATGAGACAAACTCGAACAAATGTTGATGAAATAAGCAAAGTTAGCTCTCGATAGCTTGCCTTTATCTAAGAGAGTCTCCTTAAGTTAGTTGATGATGGATGAATGTCAACAAAAGCCTCTCCCAGAACTAATAAGTACTTGGCCTCTTAGAGTTGAATGACTTAGCTTGGCCAAGGCCACTAAACTTTACCATGCTTGGACTGGAGGAAGCCTCACTAGCTAGCTCGTATTTATCAAAGTTTTTAGCTAATCAAGCATAAAGGAAATGGGCAGGAAAATGGCCCCCACCTCTACCAGGATGCGAAGAATAAGAGATCTCATTGAATCCCTTGTAGATACTTGCAAGGATAGCCATAGGGAGGCAGTACCTTACACTTGATGCCATGAATGATGCGATGCTAAAAGTACCAGAGTGTATACAACTAGCATCTCTAACTGGCAAGATGAGCGTGCATAACCAACAGGAGAGAAATGAAGCTAGAAAGGTATCGGTACGTTGGCCTTTAGCCATTCCCAACTCGTCGAATATGACCTAACAATCAGCCCACCCATGGGCTCCTGGATCGATGATAGAGGACAAAATTCCTAGGTGAGGGGTTCGGTTTTCCTGATCAGACTTCCTGAAAATATGGTACTTATTAGGTCCTCAAAATCAAAAGGCAATCCATTGCTCTATGGTTGGCTTGCCCTTGTGACCTTGCATAAGTTTGTGATAAGCAGTGAAAAGATATGTGCAACTCAGAAGAAGCCTATTTGTGAGTTCCCGTTGGGTGGGAACAATTTCATCATAAAGACGTCCTGAAAGTGGTAACTCGAGGAAACTGTGGATATCAAAGATAGATAGGGATACCTCACCTTTATAAGTATGCAAGGTGTTCATTTCTGGACACCAATACTCGCGCACTGATCGGATGAGATTTGAGCACTGATCACAAAGGAAGAGTGACGCATACAAAGCATCAAATAGATGAAAGGTTATGAGTATATCTTTGCAACGAACGAGGATATCTTCTAGCTACTCCCAATAAAGGGACTTGTAAGAAAACTCCCCATGCAATGGTAATCTAGCCCATATTTTATGACCAGACACTATGTCAGAACGTAACAATTTGTAAGAGGGGAGATTCTCTTTTACTTTAATGTGACTAGACAGCAAAAATGTTTCACCTATCTTCAAATTCTCCTTAGACTACCAAGAAAGGCTTGGAGGACCTCCTATGCAGTCGGACTTGCACAAGGACGTTATATAATTGCGAATAGGCAACTTGGTCTCTTCCCCATCTATGTCACTTTCACTTGGTTAGATGTGTAGATAGCGTCGACCGCTAGTGGTTTTGTCCATAAAAATAACCATCCTGTAGCAATAACAGAAATAAAGAAAAATGAGTTGTAAGACTTGTCATTTGGGCAGTCATAGCAATTCAATAATTGAATGGGGACTACAAAAATAAAAAATAAATAAGATTTTGGACATGGAGGCACTAGAGAACAAAAAACCGACAGGAACAAATACAAGCAAGGGCTCTTCAGTAAATAGGTTAACCCATTGATGTATCCAAAAGGGTTACGCATTCAAAGGATAACTGATAATTAAATCAGATAAGCCCCTGGAGAATTTTTGCCTTTGGAAGTTCGCATGAGGCAAAATCAAGGTTAACCCGTTGATATACCCAAAAGGGTTATGCATTCAAAGGTTAACCGATAATTAAATCAAAATTCACTTCTGGAGAAATCTCTCTATAAGAAAATTCAATCTTAATCTGTTGTTGTACCCAAAAGGGTTATACATTTAGAGATTAATCGATAATTAAATCAAATTCGTCTCTGGAGAATTTTTGCCTTTGAAGTTCGTCTTAGGAGGATTTGAAGTTAACCCATTGATGTGCCCAAAAGGGTTATATATTCAAAGGTTAACTAATATTAAATCAAAATTCACCTTGTAGGGAATTTTCAGCTTTGAAAGTTCGCCTTAGGAAGATTCAAAGTTAACCCGTTGAAATACTCAAAAGGGTTAAACATTCGAAGGTTAACTGATATTAAGTCAAAATTCACCTTGTGGAGAATTTTCGCCTTCGAGGAAGTTCGCCTTAGGAAAACTCAATGTTATCTCGTTGATGCACCCAAAAGGGTTAAACATTCAAAGGTTAACCAACATTAAATCAAAGTTTGCCTTTTGGGAGAGTTCGCCTTGAGGAATTTCAGGTTAACGCGTTGATGTACCCAAAAGGGTTAGACATTCAAAGGTTAACTCATATTAAATCAAAATTCACCTTGTGGAGAATTTTTTCCTTTGGAAGTTCACCTTAGAAGGTTCAAAGTTAACCCGTTGATGTACCTAAAAAGATTAGATATTCAAAGGTTAACTAATATTAAATCAAAATTCACCTTGTACAGAATTTTTGCTTTTGAAAGTTCGCCTTAGGAGGATTCAAAGTTAACCCATTGATGTACCCAAAAGGGTTCAGCATTCAAATGTTAACTAATATTAAATCAAAATTCACCTTATGGAGAATTTTCTCCTTTGGAATCGCCTTATGAGGATTCAAGATTAAGCCGTTAATGTACCCAAAAGGGTTACACATTCAAAGGTTAACCGTAATGAATTATTGCATGTTCCAACAAAACAAAAAGCTAGTAGTGTGGCACCAATTTACGTAACAATCATGTATATAAAAATGGTTTGAAGCAATCAAGCAAGAAACTTGCAAATTTTATCTATTAGTATTTAAGTTTGGATGACAAAAATTAGGCGGTTAGAAGGGCATAAGTCTCTCAGAGAAGCACCAAAGTAACACCCCAGAAAAAAAAAAAAACAAGGGCTAAATTAAAGGCAGCTATACGCAAAAGGCATGCAAAAGAGGGATCGAGAAATTACCTTAAGGATCCCCTTAGGTAAACTCTTGATAATGAAGTTCCCCCACTGCCCAGCATTACCCCACTGATTGCTACCACGATTTTCACGTCAAAAGAAAGATGAAAACTTTAGGTAGACTCTAGACAATGAAGTTCCCTCATTGCCCAGCACCGCCCAACTCACTGCCGCCATGATTTTCACGCCGAGAGAAAGAGAGAAATGGGGGGGGGGGAGAGAAATGGCTCTAATCTTGCAAGAAAAATATAAACTTGATATATTTTTTAAATTAAGGAAATAGGAATTACCTTCGTTAATAAATCTTCATATTTTGGACAACAGAAATAAATATTTTGAAGATTGCATCATACAAAATTGCACCAAATATGATGCAAGTCCTACTCATATTTAAAAAAAATAATCGAGACGTCAGTCACGTTTAAATACCAAGGTTGCATACGTGACCTAATATCGAGGGGGCATTTGTAGAATGTAAATTTTTACGAACTAATAAAGAACCGCCATGTGGAAAGAAATAAATACTTTTACTTCAGCCGATTAAAGCATGTCATGTGTTAAAATTAATTACTCCAGTCCATTAAATTAAATATCTAATGAAAATGTATTGCGGCTAATTAAAAAGTATCATGTGGCATGAATGATGCAAAAAATAAATGATTATTTCTTTTAATAGAGTTAAGGAGGAGAACTCTAACTCCGACTTCTCTATGAAAAAGGGAGCTACCACCCTCATTCAAAGGTCAGTATTTTAGAAGAACTCACAAGAGCTCAAGAATTTTTATGTGGCGAAAGACGACAAACACTCTACATATGTGCAGTCTACTCATGGAGCTCAAACTCATATTTTGATTGAGATTAAGCCTCTTAGGCCCTCTCTTAAGATCAAATTCATTCAAGACTATTTAAGGAGATTGAATCAGATGATTTATTACTCTTGTTCTTGTATCAATTATATAGAGATTATATCAATTCTTTGTCATAAATACAACAATTCAATTTGTTACTCAATTCTCGTCTAATTTGTTTTAGGCTTGAAATTTGTGTTTACACTATCAAAACATACTTCATAAAAATATAATCTTACAATTTTTATTGGTAAGTAATCATGGCATATGTATATATAGAGATTTTGTATAACAGTGTCCATTTTCTATAGAATTTTGTAATATTAATTAGCATTTATGGTTGTCCATGTTTGAAATTTTTATAAAATAATTTTTGAAAAGATTTATTAATGACTACTAATGACGATCCACCCATGTAAGTAATGGTAAAAATTGATGATTAGAATATTGCATTAGAAATTACAAAGATACAAAGAGTACATTGTTTTGTTTGACTCTTAACTGGGTCAATTTTAGAAAATTCTCGATGTTAAGATGAGTTGTTACATTTGGATCTAATTAGATGATTTATAGTGTTCTTCAGACAATGGTTATGGTTTTTTATTGTTTGTTTAATGAACTTATAATTAAAGAGTGTGTGTCAAATATCCTAATTGGTAAAGTTTTTGGAAGTTACCACCAAACATTTGGGTTCAAATCCCCCCTATATCGACTTTTACACCCTATATGTATAAAAAAAATGAACTTATAAAGAAAATGTAATGTACATATATCGGTTATCTAAGAAATTCTCTTCGAAAAATGGCATAGTACTTACTTTTAATAAAATGGTGATGATGGATTTAGATCTCTAACATAGCATCAAGACCAATCCAACAACTTTTTACTTTGCCACCCAAAAATATATATTCGTGCTTTCAAAAGTAAAAATAGAAAGAAAGAAGAAAGAAATATGTGACAAATTACATCTTTAACGATGATATGACTTAAGCTGACACATTGAAATATGCAATTGTCGTCCCGATTTTGGCTAGTTGAATCACCCTAGAGGGAGGGGTGAATAGGGTGATGATCAATATTACAAATTAATCGAAATGAAAAGTGGAAAGATAAACGTAGAAAAAACACAATAACTTTTTTACGAGGTCAGGCTCAACCAGGCTTAGCCCCCACCTAGAATTCTCTAACTCTAGTATTAACCCAATTTTATTAGAAGGGATAATTATAACTCTAGAGTACACCTTACTCTAAGTTTCCAAGTCATAAGTTGACACCTTCAACTAGGCTTGGTAGAGCCGACCCAATTACAACTTGAACAATACAAATCAACTGAAATAGAAGCAAGTTAAAGCTCAATGTATGTCAATAAGTGCTTGAGTAATGTTTATTGTAGTGAATGCTTGCTCTTTTTTCTCTTGTTGTATTCAACCTTCAGCTAGCTTCAATATTTATAGCAAAGCTTTGATGAACCCTTAAAACTAGCTGTTACATTGATTTGAGATTGCCTCTAAGATTTCAGTTTCAGCTCAAGGCCTTGAATTTCAATTCAGGGTCCTTGATGATCTTCTATTTTCAACATGCAATGGCTATATCTCTTTTTTTGGCTGATTTGTAATTCTATCCAATGGCTACCTTATTTTTGGGCTGTAGAAAAATTCTCTTGATTGTAATGCCTTCCATGATTAAGCAATTACAATTTTGTTAGGAAAAATCAAATATTTTACCAAGTTAATATCTCTAAACAAATAGGACATCCTATCTCATAATATACCATTATCAAACATGATAAGCATCATAATCAAATTTGAATCACAAATATGATACTATAAAGATTACACATTCAAATTTGAATAATAAACTATCTTAAAGATAAAATCAATCATGTCAATATCTATTTATAATCATAACATATTTAAACAATATAAATATTAAGATAATTCAAATATAACATGATGAATATGTCAATTGATTAATTTCTTTTTATCTTTCATCAAACCATGTTGACAAACTCATTGTGAATTTCAAGAAAGCTAACAATCTCCCCCTTTTTGGTGAAAGACAAAACCTAATAAAAATAACATATCCATACAATTTTGAATGACACACCATGAAAAACTTTCCAAATACTTCTCCTCCTTTTTGGATTTCATGAAAAAGGTAGCACAAGAGGAGAAACAAGAATCAAAGCATAAAAATTTTGACAAGCAGATATAGCTCTCCCTTAACAAATCAGTGACGTATGAAGATGCTCCTCCTTAATATATGACACTCATAAAAATGATATAGAGGTAATACTAATATCAAAGTTAATCACATATGCCAGCATACACTAACTTAATATTCTCATGAGAAGCACATAGATGCAATAAGGGATTAACACGTAAGAGCGTTAATACAACATTTCTCCCCCTTTCAAGAATAAATCAAGATTATAGCAAAATAAAATAAATCTTCCCTTCTGGAGATAGCAATACTATTGATGCAAACACTAAGCATAAAATTATGTGCAACAACTTGATATGACATTCAAAATATTAAGCAAGCATAATAATATGTCACATTCCATGAAAAATATGATGGTTATTAGTCATACTTACCTTCTAAAGATAATTAACCAAATGAAAATTCAAAAATTCAAAATTCAAAATTCCACCAATAAGAAGTAGATCAAACAAAGTAACATCGCTTTATGTTTAGCAAGAATCCAAATATTACCACTATTTAAGATATTTGACATAAAAATTCAAACCCTTGATTTTAGTTATTTACATGCAGTAACATCCTAGGTTCTGTCTAATTTTCAAGGCCTTGGACTGTATTTCAGGGCCTTGAAATCTGGGCAATGACTAAACAAGTGAACTTACTTTATTTTTACTTTTAGCAAACCATAACTTACCACATCCCATTGCGAAGCTCCCATTTTTTCTTGTCCACTTAAATTTTTTAGAGGATTAAATGCTATCGAAAGTTGCTTATTAGTACCTTCATGAAGAGTTAGTAACTTCCCACAAACATGTGCATCCTTTGTTGATTTCTTCAAAAACAATGCTCGTTGATCAAATCTTGATGCCTTTTTCTTCATGGGTTCAAGATTGTTAGAACTAAGAAAAATTAATAAGGTAAAATTTTTCTTCCCTCAATCTTGGCATATTTTCTTGATTTAACACCACAATGAAGAATTTTTGACCGTTGAAAATTTGGTGTGGTATTTAAATCGTAAAAAACATGACAACTTAGAGATAAGCTATAGTTTGAAGATTCAAGCATAGATTTTACCTCATACTCACCATTTTTGAGAATAGATGAGCAACAACAATCTTTATTTTTCTCATATTTTTCAAGAAATTTCTCAATTTGAGCATGCTTGACATCATTATGTATAAGTTGTTGAATGGATCATTTACATATTCTTGCTCTTCATGTAGTCGATGATCCTCAACTTGCTTAACATTTCATTCTATGATTATTTCATCCTGCGCCATAAATTCGCTTAATACCACATTTTGATTAGTACCATATAAATTACAAAGAGTCTCCCAAATTTTCTTGGCACTATCACATGTGAGATAAACTCATAAATATCAATAGTAAGAGCACAATATAAAATGTGTAGGACTTTAAAATTTTTGGATATCCGCTTGTAATCATCCTCAGTATATTCATCTTCTGATTTCTCAATAACTATTGGACCTTTTACCATTATCTCCCAATGATCGAGACTCTTGTGCTTGATATAAAGTTTCATTGTTTCCTACCACAAAAAATAATTAGTACCTTTAAAAAGCGTAGGGCAATTAGAGTCAAAATTATAACTAGCAATGAGATCGAACTATTAGACAGTAAAGTCTTGAAAAAAATAGTACTAGCTCTGATACCAATTGTTTGTCCAATTTTTGCTAGTTAAATCACCTTAGTGGGAGGGGTGAATAGGGTTATGATAAATATTGCAAATTAATCGAAATGAAGATCGGAAAGATAAATGTGGATAAAACACCAGAACTTTTTAACGAGGTTAGGCTCAACAAGGCTTAGTCCCCACTTAGAATTCCTTAACTCTAGGATTAACCCAATTTTATTAGGAGGGATAGTTACAACTCTAGAGTACACCTTACTCTAAGTTCCCAACTCACAAGTTGACACCTTCAACTAGGCTTGGTAGAGTCAATCCTTCAACTCTATAATCCCACCCAGTTACAACTTGAACAATACAAATCAAATGTAATATTAGCAAGTTAAAGCTCAATGTATGCCAATAAGTGCTTGAGTAATGTGTGTTGCAATGAGTGCTTGCTCTTCTTTCTGTTGTTGTATTCAGCCTTCAGCTAGCTTTAATATTTATAGCAAAGCTCTGATGAACCCTCAAAACTAGCTGTTACACTGATTTGAAATTGCCTCCAGGATTTCAGCTTCAGTTCAAGGCCTTGAATTTCAATTCAGGGTCCTTGAAGATCTTCTATTTTTAGCGTACAACGACTATATCTCTATTTTTGGTTGATTTGCAATTCTATCCAATGGTGACCTTATTTTTGGGCTGTAGAAAGATTTTCTTGATTGCTATTCCTTCCATGATTAAGCACTTATAATTTTGTTAGGAAAAATCAAATATTTTACCAAGTTAATATCTTCAAACAAATAGGATATCCTATCTCATAATATAGCATTATCAAACATGATAAGAATCATAATCAAATTTGAATCATAAATATAATATCATAAAGATCACATATTCAAATTTGAATAATAAACTATCTTAAAGATAAAATCAATCATTTCAATATCTATTTACAATCATAACATATTTAAACAATATAAATATTAAGATAATTCAAATATAACATAATGAACATCTCAATTGATTAATCTTTTTTTGTCTTTCATCAAAACATATTAACAAACTCATTGTGAGTTTCAAGAAAGCTAACAACAATTATATCAATTACCACCATAAAATAATTAAGGCCCTATTTGGTTGGGAAAAAAGGAATGTGACTTGATAACTTTTAGAAAATTCTCTTGGATAAATGGTATAGTATTTACTTATAATAATATGGTAAGGATTGATTTAGATCTCCAACATAGGGTCACGACCGATCTGCAACTTTCTGTTTTGCCACCAAAAAATGTATATTCCTGCTTTCAAAACATACCCAAAAAAAATAAAGAAGAAACAAATATGTGACAAATTACATCTTTAACCATGACATGACCTAAGCTGACACATTAAAATATGCAATTATATCAATTATCACCATAAAATAACTAAGGGCCTATTTGGTTGGGGAAAAAAAAGGAATGAGACTTGATACCTTTAGGTATGAAGTTCTAATACTTATTGCTTGGTTGGCAAATTAAAGGTATGAGACTTGATTTCATCAGGTATCAAGTCCCCCCCCCAATTCCTTAGCAACTTGATTTCCCCGGCTTTAGAAGGGGTTTCAAGTCCCATACCTAAGTGGAATCAAGAGACACCTCCAAATCCTCATGAGAGAAAGAGAAAACGCGAGGGGGGAGAGAGAGAGGAGTGGCAACGAGATCCATGGCCGCCGAAGAGAGCCCTATGCCGGAAACACCATTCTCACGCCGATAACCACCGTAGCAACCGCCAACCTAGGTTCGTTCTTGGTTTTTTTCGTTGTTCCGCCTCACTCCTTTCGTTCTGCTCTGAAATATTCTCTTCCCTTGCGAATTTTGTTCAGCGAATTTGTTCGCCTTCTCCCTACTTTCGATTTGCTAATTTGTTCACTATCTCCTGATCTTTGTTCACCCACCCCCTACTTTTGAAGTCCCATGCTACCCCTCCTCAGCCCAGATGGAGATAATAGTGAAGATGATGATGAGGATACAAATGAGGAAGTTGAATACATCATGCACATTGAGTCATCTAATGCTTGGACTACTTTTCAAAATACCTTCGCCCAGACAATGCTCAATAATTGGTGAGCTTGATCAAATAGGAATAGATGATGCTTGTCTAGGACCGATGAATAGCATTTTATTTGTTGTATTTGTTGTGATGTATGATGTTAGTTGAGATGGTTGCATTTATTTTCATGTATGATGTCTTAAACCAGTATTATTGTACTTGTGACGATGTGATGTTTCATTAAACTGGTGTGATGTACTTGTGGTGTGTGATGTTATAAGTTGTAATATTATACTTTTTATGGTGTAACATTTTAAATGATAAAGTTGCCCAAAAATTGTTATATTTGTATATTGTATAGGATGGATAGTCAAAGTCAAGGTGAAAATAAGATGGATATCAGTCAAGGCTCTCAAAGTGGAAGAGAAAAAAATGAGCACTTTTGGACAAGAGATGAGGAAAATGGGCTCTTGTTCATGGTTTATTAGAGTTAAGTGCCAATCCTCTTTGGAAGGCCAAGGGAAATTTCAAAGGTTGGGTTTTAGTGAAGTTGGAAAGCATGTTAAATGAGAAATTTCCTAGTCGTGGCCTAAAGGCATATCCTCACATTGATTTAAAGATCAAGTAGTTTAGAGACAAGGATAATGTTATAATTGAGATGCTTCGCACCTCCCGTTTCAGTTGGGATGATACAACAAAGATGATGAAGTGTGAAAGGCAATCATATGAATACTTCTGTAAGGTAAATGCTCTACCATTTCCACTAATTGGTGCCATATTATTTATCTTTTATTATTTCTTTCATGTTTAGTTCATCATTTGTGACTTGCATAACTTTTTTATAGAAATTTAAAATGCCAAAGGATTGTGAGGAGTGCCTTTTCCCTACCTTGATGAATTAGACAAGGTTTTTGGTCCCAATAGAGCAACTAGAGCTGCATCTGATAACTTTGAAGAAGCTGTGAATGACCTACAAAATGAGACCATTGAAATGGACAAGGATGAAGAAAATGATGATGATGAGGAGGAAGATGAATTTGTTCAATCGACTTGACCAACTCTAAAAATTTCGAACAAGGCAAGAAAAGAACCAACTTCAAAGGGTAAAGGAAAGACGAAGGCGTCACAATGTGAAATTGTGGACTTAACTTTATCTTTCAATATTGTGTCTTCTAACTTGATTGGTTTCATAAATGACATAAATTCTCATCTTTTGAACATTGCATGTGCTTTAGGCACTACTCAACAACATGAGAAAGCACTTAAGAATCGTGAAATGAAGCTTGATGATTAAAAAAAGTGCTTGTTTCATGAAGTGATGACCGTTCCCTACCATTACCAAGGATGAAGCAATGAATGCGATGAACAAGTTGGCATATGACTCAAGTCTTCTCCCCATCTTTTACCAATGCCAAGATGAGTGCAAGAAGGATTGGATTATCAACCTTATTCACCCAAATGAGTCTTCATCATTCATGGGTTGGATGTGATCATTACTTTGTTGTAGATGTCACCTCTATGTTCTCAATTGTCATGTAAGATGTAAGGTGAACATGAACCATGGTTTGTGCTATTTTGGATGCGGATGTCATGTTCTACATTTATGGTAGAAGATGAAAACCTAATTTGTGGTAGTTTTGGAGTTAGATGTTTTATGGATGTTAGTAGTAGAACTTGATGTCAATTTGTGACAATTTTGTATTTGGATGCTATGTAGCTAATTTGGAGTAGGTTATGAAGCTAATGTGGATGGAGCTCATGTGCATGTTATGAAAGCTAGTTTTTGCCTTTTTGGAATTTTTTTTTTTTAGTAAGTAGCATGTTAAGAAAAATTTCACGTGATAAAATTAGTTAAGAATAAACAATAATTAATTAAAAAAAGAATCATATAAAAGGCTTGCTATATCAAAGAAATTAGTTTAGGGATATGATTTTTCAATAAATTAAACATCAGGTACACAAAAAATGGAAAAATAACAACTGTTGTATGAATACATTTTATTAAAAAATAGATTTCATCATTTCCATAACTGAACCAAACAATAGAAACTTGGTTCTGATTCCATTCCTATTATGAGACAAACATCCGATTTCGAGAATGAAGTTCCACTCTCATTCATTAAGGTATCATTTCTATTTGCACTTCATTCCTATTCTAGTGAACCAAACAAGCCCTAAGAGCATTTGCATTAGTAAGCTAGATTTTTTTCTCATCAGTGGAGGCCTACTACTTCCACATCAGCATCTGAGCCCATTTTTAGGTTCACAAGTCTTATCTTCTTCAGTGCAAGACTCATCATTTTGGATCACAATATAAAATCATACTCATGAAATCCATTGTTAAACATACTTGATTTATTTTACTTTTCTATTTTGTGTTATTATTTATGTGAACAAGTTGTGAAAAATAGTTTATTCTTCAGTGTAAGACTCATCGTTTTGGCTTACAATATAAAATAATACTCACAAAATCCACTGTTACATACTTGATTTATTTCACTTTTCTATTTTGTGTTATTATTTATGTGAACAAGTTGTGAAAAATAGTTTATCAATTTTCTAAAAAATTGAATAACTAATTTATTTATTTTTTTGCTATGTGAATAACTAATTTATGATAATAGAATTAAAAATTATTGATATAACAATAAAAAATTATTAATATTATTAACACCCCCTTCCCTGGAAAACAATAAATTAAAAATAAAGGCTCTTTTATTGCTCTCCGTTTCCTTTGTTACTTGTTCCCCATGTGCTTTTTGTGTCACACATTCACTCTATCACTATCACCCACAACCCATCTTCTTCCTGTTCTCCATATCCTCCCACCTCTTCCTCTTCTCCATATCCTCCCATCCTCATCTTTTTTTTCTTCTTCATCTTCTCATATGCTACTGCTCTTCTCCATATTCATCTTCATCATCATCATCATCATCATCTTCTTCTTCTTCTTCTTTCCCATCACTTTCTCTCTCTTCCTAGCTTAGATATTCTTGCCCAAAATCAACCCGAAAATGAGGTCGTTTTGCTGAGTTCGAGGGCTAAAGTAAGGCAGTGAGCAGCTTGATTGCCAGAGCTAGACCACAAGGTGCTCGCTCGCTCGGTACATTGCAGCCTTCTCGAACAGGTCATCACCCGTTTGCACGCGTCTTTTCCCTCATAAGCCGAGTGCTGCAAGATGTATTTCACCTGCTCTAGAGAAAGAAAGTTAGAGAGAGAGAGAGTCTCCTACCTCCTTCAATGGTTATGAAACCCTAGCCATCTCCTGCCCGTTCTCTGCTTCTTCTATCACTAATCTTGATTTATCCCTCTGTTCCTTGCATCTGACTTAGTTTTAGTTTAAGATGAAGAAACCTCCAGATCCTGGTGGTTCTTGCCTTTTGCCTGCTTCAAAATCATGTTCTTGGCAATTTCTCACACAGCTAACCTAATTGCACTATGGCTCCTTTTCTGCTCCTCGAAAGATGCTTAATTTTGATTATGTTGAATGCAAAATCGAGGCCTTTGAAATCATCTTACCCGCCTCTGTATCATCTAGGGATTTGAGATGCATCGTAACACTTCAATTCAAGACAGACACGATAATGGTTATTGCTCAAGCTCAAACTCAGTCAGCAGCCGTGGCATTTTTTCGAACTCAGGTGAACATCCTAGCTTCGTTCTCTATCAATGGGAACTAGGTAAGTGCTTCTCTTGCTCTGCAATCTTTGACCCATGACCCTTGCTTTCGGCCTTGTTTGGAAAATTATAACCTTTATTCGAAAAAATCATGTTAGATTGAAATTTGTGCTCTTTCATTGTCCTATTTGCTCTGGTTTTTGTTCAATTTCATTATTCCTGGACCCGAAAGTCTTTAGATCTTTGTGTGATATTTTTTTTTTTGTTTATTTATGGCTTTATGGTCTTAATAGTTGAATTACTTGTTCATTCGTATCTATGTTATGTGAGTAATTTGGGTGCTTCCTGGCTTATGGTCCTTGATACCTAATTACTAGAAGCTGCATCTCCGGTATTGGTGGCTTGTTGTAGGTTCAAGGGGGGGTTCAACAACAAGGGATGGGGCTGGCTTTTCTCGTTTTCGTATTACCTGTTTAGTCCTTAGATAGGTTAACTTCCTTTTGTTTACTCAGACTTTTAGTGGTTTGTGGTGATATCTCTTTTTCATCCATCTACTTATGGTTTATTGGGAGGTTGATCCTACTTGTTGTAAGGATGTACTGGGGTGTTGCTATGCCTAGTTGGTTTGACTGGGATTCCTCTCCTAGTGACAATGAAAATCTTTATAGTTGTTCAATTATGGCTTGTAGATTTTTGGTTCTTTATTTACGATTTGCATTCCTGTCTCTGGCTAGTGTTTACTATTTTGGGCTGAGCATGATTTGTTGTTGGTTCTAGGCACTGGTATGTACCCCCTTTACTGTGGGTCATTTGGTTAACTCTGCATAGGTTTGGATTTGGGTCTTTCCCAGTACTTTTTATATGGATGCTAGCCAACCTCGTGAAGAGAGGAGACAGCTTTTAGAGTACATGTTCCCTATGTTGAGGTCCCTGAGCAACTGCTACTACACTGAGCCTTTCATAGACCAGTCAAGGATGTTAATAACATCCCTGCGTTATTGGCTGATGGTCGCGTTCTCTTATGATAACCCTCCCTTTGTTCTGCATCTCTATGATGCCAAGGTCTTGTGCCCTAGGCGACTAGAGTTTTGCAAACTCTCCTTGCTTTATAAACAAATCAAGGATGATAATAACATCACTATATTATTACCTGAGATTTTGACACTATATTATGCATATGTCATTCCAAGGGTTTTGGGTTATGTACATGTTTTTATAAGGACTTATTTTAGCTGTGTTAACATTGTTATACTTGTGTTTCTTCATACGAGAGTTGGCCTTTCTTTTTCTTCAGGGCTGCATTAGCCATTGGCGTGTTTCTCCAGGGGGAAGGTCATAAGCACATGCACGATGCTCGAAAGTTCGAAAAAGGGAAATTCCATTTATCACTCTTTTTTTAGTGTAAGTTGCAAGGACTTAGATATTACCATTGGCGGAATTTGTTTAATCTCCATTTGCTTTCTATTTTTTGGGCCGCCTTTATGTCTCTCAAGTATTTATAATAATTATTTCAAGCTGTATGCTTTGTTTACTATTTCTAAAATTTATATATTCGTGAGAGGAAGAGAGCAAATTAGCTTGATTCCCAAGGCCATAATGCCGACCGATCCTATGGATCATTAGATACATATTGCTTAATGTTCTGGGGTCTTATTTGTGGACTAAACCATTCTTTGGGCTCATCACACATTTCATAACTATCTTTAGATTTAATGAACAGACCGATAATCATGATTATGAGTATTGCGAACAAACCACAAAATACACCTTTAACCATTGTTACTAATGAAAATCACTATCTGGAATGTTCAAGGAGCTAAAAAAGCCCAACTCCAGATAGAAGTGGGGTTTATCAATAGAATAATCAAACCTGATATCTTGATTTTGACTGAGACTATGGTAAACAAAAGTAATACTGAACGTATAATCAAAACACTTTTTTACCACAACCATGATACTATGTCACCCCACAATCATGCGGGAGGTATATGGCTCCTTTGGAATTCAGAAAATATTGTTGTAACTATTTTAACAAAGGAAGCACATGCAATTCATTGCAATGTTGTTGAAAGAAGTACATCGAAAAATTGCACACTCACTGTGGTATATGCGCCAGCACAAATTAATGAAAAATATGATTTTTGGAACCATCTTAACCACCTTAATAATGTGATTCATTTGCCTTGTGCATTTTAGGTGATTTCAATGAAATGTTACATCCTTCTGAAAAATTGGGGGAGCGCGTCTGTGTGCCTTTCGACTTCAACGTCTTAATAACTTCCTTGCGCATAGTAAATGTCACGATGCTAATGTGCAAGGAAGTATCCTTGCTTGGAAAAAATTATTACGTGGTAATCTTATTTACGAAAAATTGGATAGAGTTATTTTTGGGGAAGATTGTCTTCACCTTTTCCCTAATTATCTCATCACCAATTGCCCATTTACCTGTTCTGATTACTCTTATGTATTTCTAAATACAGATCCAGCCCATCCTCCTAGGAAGGGCACTAATTTCAGATATCAGCATTCATGGACGCAGTACCAGGACATGCATGCTGTGTTAAGAAAAATTAGAAAATGTCATTGTCAGGTACACCGATGTACTGCATTGTGAACAAATTGAAAAGGATTAAATTAGACTTAAAATCTTCGAGCAAACACACATTTGGGAATTTTAAGCAAAAATTTGAAAAAAAATACTGACAAATTGCTAGCAATAGAGCAAAAGTTAGTATCCCAGCCTAATAATGCAAGGCTTAACAATTGGCCTTTTAGACTGATCAAGTAATGTGAGAAAATGCTTTTGTTTAACCAAAAATACTGGGGTGAAATGACACGGAAGGAATGGTTAGTTAATAGGGATAGAAGTTCTCGTTACTTTCACCAATCGATGAAAGCTAGATAATCACGTTCTTCAATTGTTAAAATTAAAGATTCATCTGGAGTCTGGGTGGACGATGTCACTCAAATCCGAAAGTTATTTGTTCAAGATTTCAATACATGATTTAGGTCAACTCATGGTAACTTGCCTACCATTGAAGTTGATCTCCCGAAAGCGTTAACCCAAGAAGACAATGGCAATTTAGTCAAACCTATTGAGGATTGTGAAATAAAAGATGCAATTTTTCAAATGGATAAATTCAAAGGCCTTGGGCCGGATGATTTTGGTGCAACTTTTTTTCAGGATTATTGGTATATAATTCGCAAAGTGTTTGCCAAGTGATTAAATCATTTTTTCTTGAAGGGAAGCTTTTAAAGCAAATTAATTACACACTCATAGCACTGATCCCAAAAATAGAAAACCCATCATTAACAACCCATTTTCAACCAATTAGTTTATGTAATAGCCTTTACAAGATCATAGCTAAAATCTTGGTTAACCGAATGCGTCCAGTGCTTGACAAACTAATTGAACCTGTTCAAAGTGCTTTTGCACCACATCGGTCCATTCATGATAACATCCTACTGACCCATGAAATCATTAACAAATTTAATTCCATGAAAGGGAAAAATCCTGGGTTGCATTAAAACTTGAAATAGAAAAAGCGTATGATAGAGTTGAATGAAATTTTCTGTTTGAAGCTCTCAAATAGTTGGGATTTCATAAAAATTGGATCAGTTGGATTCGACAATGTGTCACTACAGTATCCTATTCAGCTATTGTTAATGACGAAATATCTGGGTTCTTTACACCGTCTAGAGGATTACGCCAAGGAGATCCGTCATCACCATACCTGTTTTTAATATGTATGAAAATTCTAACACGTGCATTGCAGGAAGTACAAAATAAAAAGAAAAGTGGAATTGGATTCAAAGTTGCACCTACGGTAGAGAAATTACCATGCCTCCTATTTGAGGACGACAGTCTTTTATTTTGCAGAACAAATTTAGAATCATGCCAGAAACTTAGTGCTCTACTTACTAACTTTTGTTATAATTCCGGGCAACTCATAAATTTCCAAAAATTGTCCATCACTTTTTCTAAGAATGCCACTGTGCATGATCGACGAATAGTGTAATCTGTATTTAATATAACACATCAGGATAACCTGGGTAAGTATCTGGAGTGTCCAATTTTTAAAGGGAGGCCAAACATAAACACGTTTTTAGAATTGGTCAATAAGACTACTGCCAAACTCCAAACATGGAAAGCCAGAAACATCACTAAAGCAGATAGAGTAGCATTAATTCAGACTAACTTAGAAACCATGCCGGCACACACAATGCAATGTTTTCAACTTCCTAACTCCACCAGCAACAAAATTGACAAAGTTAATAGGGACTTCTTCTGGCAAAAATCTGATAACATCAAAGTTCTCCTGATGATATCGTGAGATAAAATTTGTCGTCCCAAGAAATCAGGAGGCCTTGGCCTTCAAAAAATAGAAGCAGGAAATAGTGCTTTTTTGAACAAATTGACTTGGAAACTTTTTAATGAACACAATATTTGGGCAGACCAAATGATAGCTAAGTACTCCATTGATGAAAATTTTTTCATAGCCAAACCAAGACCATCGGACTCTTGGGCATGGAAATGTACTCTAAAAAACTGTGAGCGATTTCGTAAAGATATTCGATGGAAAGTTGGGGATGGAAAGAGTATTAATTTTTTGGTTGGATAATTAGTGCGCTAATGATATTCTTGCCACCCTAATGGGAATACGAGATACCTCTAGTATTGATACCTCACTAGGAGTTTCACACGTTATCTCGGCTAACAATGAATGGGGCATTATTAAATTACAAGGTTTAGTTAATGATTCCTGCATTCAGTTAATTTCTGCAACACCATTACCATTTGACCCATTATCTGACTCTATTTGTTGGGGTCTATCAGGAAGTGGAGAGTTTTCCACTAAATAAGCCATCGGGGCAGCCCAAGGACTAGAATTACACAAGTCCCCAATGTGGGAATTCAGCTGGATCTAGAAGTTAGATATCATGACTAAGTTGCAAGTCTTTCTGTGGTAATTATGTCACGCTTCCCTCTCTACTGGGGGAAATTTACTTTATAGAGGATTGAAAATTGACTCACTCTGTCCTCATTGTAACGAGGTAATTGAGGATGTGGAACATCTTTTCTTTGGATGTCATGATGCTCAACAAGTTTGACAACTAGCAATTGACCATCATTGGGTCACTGCTAGATTACCAAATATCTCCCAATCAAAAATACAGCATTAGCTGTTTAATATTAAATAGTCTAAGCCACTAGTTCAGATAGATAGAATTGTAGCGCTCCTGTGGAGCATTTGGAAATCAAGGAATAATAAGGTTTTCCATAATGAAATACCAAATTCTGTAATAGCACTTTTAAGAGTAAAAAGAGCAAGCACGGAATGGCGCACAAGGAATAAACTCACACAAAGCATATAACCATCCAACATCCATCATCCAAACATCAACCGTAAGAAGACATATTGGGTTGCATTAAGGAAGCGACAAGAGGGATACATCAAGCTCAACTTTGTGGATCCAGATCTTCTCATAAAGCAGCAGGAGGTTATGTCATACGTAATTGGGAAGACGAATTTATTCAGGCATCAGCATTCAGCGTAGGAACAAGTTCAATATTGGTTGCAGAAGCAACGACAATGAGGAACAGGATCAAAGCTACAGTCCAAGCAGGATACACAAACATCCACATTGAAGGGGGATAACAAAATCCTCATCCAAGCAGTGCAAGGACACATACAAGCGCCATTGGAATTACAAGTTCTGATACGCAACATCCACACTTACTTTCAATCATGTACTCATGTAATCGTTAAACATATTTTTAGGGACGACAATCACGTAGTCGACTGGTTGGCAAAGTAAGGTCTCACTTTGCATTCCATAGTTGTGTGGAATCGGGTCTCACGTAGAGACTTTCATTTTATCCTCTTTGAGGATAATTTAGGGGGATCCCTTGCGAGAAGGGCTACCTAGATTGTATTACTTACATTTCTTACAGAAAAAAAACATGGTCTAACATAATGGCGGAGATCATAATCATACATGTATCTTTATTGGATATATGTCATCCTTTTTCAAAAAATCTAATTAATTACATTAACAATAATTTTTCAGAATTAGAAAAATATTATAAATATAAAGAAAAATATTTAATAAGGTACTATTTGGTCTTCATCTAATTGGGAGCGCTTATATTATAGTCATAAGTTAAGTGAGTAAAACAAAATACTCAACTTGATACAATAGATTGTTCAAGTATATAAAACAAAATGTTCAACCCCTTAAATTGGAGAAACAAAAAGCAAATAATTTTAAAAAAATTGAAAACAAAAACGTCAGCAGGTTCCAGATTCAAGCCCGTGACCTCGATAACGAATGGCAGCAACAAACACATCAATCGTTGGGCGAGTAAATGACCCATATTTGTACACATTTCAGCACATAAAAAAAGTGTCTAGGTCCATAGACCCAGATCTATGATACCATTTGTCAGTGGGGGATGGGAATTTGTTTCACATTGGCCATTGCGAAAAAATTAAACTAAGTTTGTTCAATGTCTATGAAAGTCAAGAAAAGAACTTGGTTTTTTTTTATTTAAAAAAATAGATATATCATAGATATAAGTCGAAGAAAGAACTTGTGAAGGAAGGGATTTTTTTTAAAAGAAAAAAATCGTCACTGTCTGGTTTAATTTCTAGTGGGTAATTCCTCGGGGACTGGCGGCCATGTCTCATTTAATTGTTTTTCATCAAACTCCACAAATATTTGTCCCGAATTTTTAATTTCTTTTTTCGGGGGGACATGGGCCAAGTAATTAATTGAAAATTCTATTTTCCAACCTAACCAAAAGCAAAAATAAAATAAAACAAATGGTGGTGTTTGAATCAAGACACATAGAGATTAGCTAAATTTATGATGGTTGTCATCGTTGTGTCATGATGACAATTGTTATAATTTTTTGCTTGAATTAAGACTTCCTAGTTGCTGCATCTCCCCCCCCCCCCCAAAAAAAATCTAGTTGTCAAGTTAAGAATAATTTATGATTGAATAGCGTTTAGTTAATTAAATCTTGTATAGGTAGTCCTAAACTTTGTATTCTGCCTTGTCAACATCACAATTGACTCCTTATTGGCAAATAGTTTTATTAGGGTTGACTTGTATTAGTTAAAAAAGTTATATGCTTTTAAGTGAACCCTTAAAAATAATCTTTAATTTCACCATTTTTTATTTGGATCTTGGATTTTTCTTTTCATTAGAGTCAAATTATCATTGGCTCAACAAGGGATAAAGCTCTCGCATCACAGATTTTTTTTCATTCACAAGACCCGAACCTGATACCTTACTTAAGGAAAACGAGTGTCAAACTACTTAAACCAACTTGGGTTGGTATTCCACCATAGTTTATGAATGACACACATGCATAGACTTTGAGGTAGTAGTTTGGTTAAGGTTTCTAGACATTGGTTTCAAAGTCTTAGCAAACTGAGGTTTAAATTGATTGTTTTCAAAGTTCTCAATAAGCATAGTTTAGTGTATTGAAAGTAAAGTCGATTAGTAGTTTGAAAAAGTAAAAACATAAATAAATATTAGCATATTAACCTCACAACCAATCAATATATGTTAGTTCAAGTGATCTGATACTTATTTCTCTAAGGTCTTAAGTTCGAGTCCTGTAACTAATGAAAATTTATCATTGGAGAACTTTCTCCTTATATGGATTAATAGTAGCTCGACTTTGGTAGAATAGAGACTCAACAAATAAAAAAAAATCAATCTCAGAACTAATATTTGCACATCTATAAAACCATGTAATTCAATAATATAATCAAAATTCTAACCGTGCCCCTAATCATATGTTTTGATAAAGTTTAGAGTATCTCTAGTGAAAGAGTATCTCTAGTGAAACCTTGAGCTCTTCTATGGGGGGAAAAAAATGGTGAAAAAGCAGCAGCTAAGAAGCTTTAAAATCTTGCCCAAAAAACCAAAAACTTCAAGACGAGCACGTACAATCTAGTTATTTAGCCCCAGAAGCTAGAGAGAGAAACAATGCCAGCCTGGAACAGAAATAATTCAAGTAAAAGCGTTCAGATGATGGCAGCTAGCACAAATATCACATGAGAAATTAGAACAAAACTACTAAAGTTGGAATTAGGAAATGAATGTAAGAAAAATCAACCATGTGATTTTTCTACTACGTGTTGGATACACCAAAGTCTGATAAGAGTTTAGTACAATTCAGGAAAGCACATCACAATATTTATGTCGAAAGGGTCGTTAGACGAAGACACTACAACACTAACGCTAATTGCGAGAATTTCTGGAATGAACCACCCAATCAGCCATTATTTGCAATTAACTGGACGAACATACATTTCCAAAGTATAGCCATATATCTTAACATTTATTTTAAGTTACAAGTATAACTAAGGTAACATTATAGCTTTACTTGCACGAGACTTGCACGATCAAGATTGTCTACATCTAGATATTTTTAAATTCCGTAAAAGTAGGATCCATATTGAAAGTTATATATTACATATTTTTAAAAAGTTTATTGGTATATACGTGATAGTAAATATAAGCTCTAATACTAATATTCATCAATTTCAATTTATCAGAAGCATCTTTATTTCTATACTGTCTATCAAATGAATTTTTTAAAAATATAAAGGTACTAAGTGCAATGTCCCATCATTATACTACTCAATTGAAGCTTAGGTATATGCATAAGTACAAGATATGCTTCACAATTTGAAATTATTCAACCATTTGAACGAAATGCACAGGTGTAAAATAATTCAATAATATATACAAGTTACTAATTATAAATGCTATAAACACATATGTTACCGATCTTATATCTTTGATAAGTAGTCTAGTGTCTAAATTTACATAGTGTGTACACGCATGTGCACATATACATGTATAAGATTATTGTTAGCTAAGCATTCCAATCATGAAAATGAAATAAATTGTATTCAATGACAAGAAGTCCCTAAAATAGGAAGAACGCTGGACATTGATATTACTAAAAATAATGAAAGAAAATAACTCCTCATAATATTGTTAACTTGTGTCAGACGCGTTTGGCTCTATGCATTTAGACGTGTGTCCCACATAGTTTTAATTTTTTGTGCGTTATGTAAGTGTCCAAGAAATATCAATGTTGCGTCGGAATCAAATACATATCTGACATGAGACATGCACAACACCTGGAAAAATTGTGTGCGCTTCAGAGGGATTTAACTGCGATAGAACTAAATCACCACATTATTTTTTCAATCGCTAGTAAGCTTCAGTAAAGCTTAAAAAAATGATACAGTGATATTGAACCTAATAGATTACTACAGATAGATCACCATGCTACCTCTTTTGGGCTAAACCACAGAAGAATCCGCCAAAAATATAGTAAACTATATGTGAGACTATCTTATATAAATCATATCATAAAAAAGATGCATTTATGGTGACTATTAATAATTAATTGTGTGATTAATTGTTCATTTAGGGATGACTGTCAATGCCGTCATATATAAATGAATTATTAATCACCCTTAAATTTAAAAGTCATTCCAAAACATGTTATTAGTCGCTACAAAACCTCAAAAAAATCACTCGTAAAAAAATCCGTCTTATAATAGCACTTGTATGAAGCCGTCTCACCTTAAAATTTGTATCAAAAATAACAAGCAAACATTCCTATATTGGATAGCCGACTATTTTGCTCCACCCTCAAACTATGACATTATCAATAAGAACTGTCGTCGTGATGTGGACAATCGAATGAGGCATTCCAGCCTCCTAAAACCAAATCACCACTTTGGTCGGTGGTTTAGAAAAGCTACATGACCTAGCTGTCATCAGACGCGGCGGCTTGCACGCCGCGGCTTGCTGTCCGTCCATTAACGATGAGCGCCTCCGGACGTTGATAGCTAACCACTGCATGAAGATTTCAATTTCCAAGCCTGTCTCAAGTGCACATGCACAGGCACTCCATCATTAAATCATGGCTTCAACTTTGCTTAACAATTAGTATTATTTCAAGCACTTCTCATTTTCCCCTTATTATCGCAAGTGCACAATCGGCTTGCAGGAAAACCCTCTTAGAAGGTAAATATTATCATGATCCTCAAGGAAAGGCAATAGTTGTTATGACTTTTCTTTTGGCAGGAACTTTTCCATAATCAAAATCATCGAATTCTTATCAACAATAGAGGACAGTTAAACTAATAGATAAACAATTGCGCATCATCTTGAGAAGAAATCGAATATCTGATGTCTAATGTCTAATATAATATATTAAAATTACTACGTATATTTTTTGAGTGCCATTTGTCATTATGTGATTGGTGGTGTGATATTCCTTTTTTATTTTAATTTTTTATGTTAATATTAACCACCTAACAACGTATTGTTTCATTGAAATTCACATTTTGTACTTAACAATTCATTATTTAATTTGTTTAGATCAATGGAGATGGATAAGATGCATCAAAAAGAATATAATTCATTTAAACTAAATATTTCAAATTCAATGCATGATAAGAATATCAGATATTTTATTTTTTTGGGTATTGGATCATCCATTTCATTAGAATGGAGTCACGGTTGGCTCAATAAGGAGTAGAGCTCTTCCACCACAGATTTCTCCATTCACAAAATTCGAAATCGAGACCTTGCTTGGGGGAATAAGTGTCAAATTACTTGAACCAACCTGTGTTGGTATATTAATACACACACTTTTGAGATGCGTAGACAGTTTGCTAGATGCCTAATAGGTAGAACATAAAATTTGCATGATAATTATGACATAAATTACTGCATTATGTATTTCTTCCTACTTCCTACACTCTACAACTAAGTGATGCATTTATAATACTCTAGATCAATTTATTGGCTACATTTTAAAAATATTTGTGCTTATAATTAATTGCTTCATTCATACCATTTTACCACTCTCATATCTATATAAATAACATTTTGCTAATGCATGTAAAATAAAATAAAAAGAAGAATACAGATCCTTGATATGGTACTCATGATCAACACAATCCAAACACTTGTTGCTTCGGGTTATATTTTGTTAGATGTGCAACTCGTGTAGTTGTAAGTTTTTTATGATTGTTGAAATTAACTCTCAAAGAGATTGATTAATAGAAAATGGCGTTAGAAGAATAAGAGGAACAATGGCTGGCAAACAAACAAACAGACTGAGTTATGGATAAACCACTGCCCTGAAAGCAATTACGGCTCGGCTATGGTGCAAATCGATACAGTCGGTTGCTCCCCAGGGTTAACTCAGCACTCTTGAATGCGTGCACTTTGCGGCTAATAGTTTGGAGTATGCAGTATGTAACTCAGAATACAGAGAAGAAGAAGAGAGGAGAGAAGTGTGAGAACAGGTGTGATGAGCCATGCTGCTAAGGCCTCTATTTGTAGGGGAAAAAATGGCTGTTACGACGCCATTAAAATGGAGTAAAAAGAGGCAGAATATCTGGCCATTAAAAAGGCGTAGAATGAGGCAGAAGATCTGGCAGCATTCAAGGCGAGGCGAAAGACCAGGAAGACTATAACGGTAGGGAGTGATTTATGAAGGATTTTAGCATAATCTGTTATGAAAATGTTAAACAGATTTCTTCTAAAAAGATAGGTTAGGCCCACAACCCACAAGCCGCAGCCCGGGGCGAGCCGGGACCGGACGGTGGGCGGCAGCGTCGCGCGCGCGTGTGTTGGCCCTAGACACCTTCAACTCCATAAAGTATGGTCTTAAGTTATTCAATATAGGTAAGCAGAATGGGATATATGAACCCTTCAAAACACCACCCAAAAGTTCCATGTGGGACAAATGTGAGAGGTAGAAAAGGGAAGAAAAGCTACCTTATTGCTAGTACTCCAACAGTCCCCCACTAATGGCATACAAGTCAAAACGATTTAGGAAAAGAATTCTGGGCAATGGAGGGTCAGATACTTAGGCATCAATATCTTTTGATTTGAATTGACACATTAGTGATGTGAGGCAACAGCCAATAGTCTAACAAGTGAACTAAGTCTTGAACTTATAAGACATCAATTGAGACCCCCACATCACATGTAAACCCTTAATAAACTGCATACTCCGTGATGGTTACACTAGCACTTTTATGGCCATACGCACACGTTGGGTCTCATAAATGCCCTAGAGGGACAGCCTAAGTCTCTTATAGAAGGCGGCCAGGCCTTCACACTTACATAGATAATTCCATTAAGTCTATCTCAACATAGACCACCATAACTATGACTATGGAATTATTAAGAGTATAATATAGCTCAACCTCACAATCATCAAACGGTGAATTCAACAGGTGCTTCTCACTAGCAACTCCCATAATAGGTATGAATCCATTAAAAGCGTAAGATCAACCTCTGAGCACTACCACACGCCATAGGAATAGGGATGTAGTGCATCTTAAAGATTAGTATAGTTTCGTTTGACCACTAATGGGTATCCACCATACCACCTCAAGCCATATGCTTAAGTCCCATTCCCCTCAACGTTTCAAGCACTACTCGCCTTGCCAATCCTTTAGGGAGGGGATCCGCCAGATTCTTCTCGGATCTCACATACTGTAGTGATATGACACCATATTTCAGTAATTGTTTCACCACACTGTGTCTAATACGAATGTGTCTCCTCTTTCCATTATAGACACTGTTGTGCGCCACTCTTATTGCCCCCTGCAAGTTACAATGTAGGAAAATAAGTGTCTCTTGTTTTCTCCTTAGTGGCACGTCTACTAATAGACCCTTAAGCCATTCTGCTTCCTGACCTGCCAGCTCAAGAGCAATAAATTCAGATTTCATGGTAGAACAGGCTATACAAGTGTGTTTCACAGACTTTCACGAAATAGCCCCTCCACCTAAAGTAAGTACATAATCGCTAGTAGAACAACCTTCATCGTTATCAGAAACCCAGTTTGCATCACAATATCCTTCCAACACAGCAGGAAATTTGTTAAAGTGTAAACACCAATCAATAGTACCTCTAAGATACTTAAGCAAACGAAGAAGTGCATTCCAATGTTCTTGGCTAGGGTTATGTGTATAGCGACTTAACCTACTAACAGCATAGGCAATGTCAGGACGAGTAAAATTCATGAGAAACATTACACTTCCCATAATTTTAGCATACTTAGTTTGAGACACAGTAGGTCCTTTGTTCTTTTTCAAATGTATGCTAGAATTATAAGGGTTCTCATAGGTGTTACATCAAAACAGTTAAATTTCTTTAATGCCTTTTTAATGTAACGTGACTGACATAATGAAAAACCAGTGTTGGTTTTCTGTATCTTAATCCTTAAGATCACATCTCCTTCTCCCATGTCTTTCATTTCAAAAAGAGAAGACAACAACTTTTTAGTCTCATTAACAATAAACAAATTTGTACCAAAGATCAGCATATCATCAACATAAAGACATATAAGTACACAATCTGATCTAATCATTTTCGAATATAGACATGAATCAGACAAATTTACAGCAAAGTTATTTTGCACTAAGAGCTGTCAAACTTTTCATACCACTGTTTAGGAGCCTGCTTTAGATCGTAAAGGGACTTTTTCAGTTTACACACCTTGTTCTCCTGACCAGGTACCTCACAACCCTCAGGTTGGGTCATGTAAATTTCTTCCTCTAAGTCACCATTAAGAAACGCTGTTTTGATATCCATTTGACATGCAACAAGATCAAAGATTGCAGCTAAGGCAATTAAAGTTCTAATGGTGGCTATTTTAGTCACAAGAGAGTAGGTGTTAAAATAATCTATTCTCTTTTTCTGGTCAAAGCCCCTAATAACCAATCTGGCCTTATATTTATCAATTGAATCATCACACCTCAACCTCTTTTTAAAGATCCACTTACTACTAATTGGTCTATAGCCCTTAGGCAGATAAGTCAATTCCCATATTTTGTTTAACTCGAGAGAATCTATTTCACTCTTAATAGCTTCTCTCCAGAAAGTAGCATCTATAGATCTTATAGCCTCTTGATAGTGTTAGAATGTATAAAGTTTTGATGATAACAAATCCAAGTGTTGTTGTTGTTGCTCCAAACAGGCTTTCCAAACAGGACCTTACTGCTGTTCTTAATGTATTAAAACTGCTTGACTAATGGTTTATCAAGAACAGGTACTCAAGTTAGCAATGTAAGAACACCTGTGAGGAACAGGTCCTGTGAGGTGTTTTGAAGCATATCCTGAGAAGTGTTTGAAACATAAGATATGTGCAGCTGTGACAAACAGGTTCCGTGCGGTGTTTGAAGCATATTCTGTGAAGTGTTTGCAGCAAAGTCGTTCTACAAGATGACTAGTGGTTACAACAAGATGTCTTGATTTGATTTGGTTTTATATTTTTAGACTCTTGTTAATATGCCAATTAGAAAGTTTTAATTTACCACTCACTGGAAACGGTTTTGCTTTTCGGAAAATATTTCGGATCACCCTTCAGAACAACCCTGGAAACAGGGCGATCAGGGTGTTTCCAGAATAAGCTGCGAAAAACTGCTTTGCACGATTTTTATCTTTTGGATTTTGAGCAGCTTCTTCAAAGATTTGCAAGAAAGATTTTTCTATGGAGTATCTTATTCTTTACCCTAAAAAACGGTTATCAAAAATCTTAAGGGATTTGCAAAATCTTTTTGAATAAAAAGAATATCCAATTTTTGGCAAGTGGATAAGGTAGTTGAGAAAAACATGGGCTAGCTGCTAAAGAACACCGCCTTATGCACGCGGTTCAGGAAGTGTTTTCAGCTCATGTCACCTTACCCCTTGTAGCTAAAGGATTCTATTTTCTCTAGGATTTTAGTTTCCAAAAATTTCATAAATAGTTTTTCCATCCCTTGTGGGTAAAGGATTCTATATTCTTCAGATTTTTTAGTTTCCAAAAATTTGATGAATTGTGTTCCAAGCACTAAAAAAGGTGGCTTCTTACAATCTTGGACACATCGGTTTTTAAAGAGAAAAAATCTGAGTTCATGAGCTAAAACGTTTGAAAAGAAAACCGAGCCTTATGAGTGAATTAATTGAGCTTTCAAAGTTGGCATACTAGGACTTCATTGTACCCTATATTAGCTTAATTGAGAAGCATTGTAATGGGTGTTTTTTTCTTTACATTCTACTTTCACAAGAGTGAGTAGAGTATGTGTCCAAATCAAGGGGATTTTGGACGTGGGGTAACTTATCTTAGGGAAGACAGGTTACGTGTGTTACAAGTTGTAACAAGGTGTGTTACTATTGTAACATGATTAGCCCGTTTAGTGAAGTGTTTAAATCCTACACGAGGTAGGTTGTGTTTTTAACCTCAGTTGGGTTAGAGGTGTTTTCCACGTAAAAATCCTGTGTCCATTATTTCCGCATTCAATTTTGTTGGATTTTCGCTTCTGTTTATCTCAGAAACAACCTGTGAGAACAGGGTCTAAGACTATTTGTCAGCAACTTGCGAAAATCGGACACCACAATTCACCCCCCCTCTTGTGGTTGTGTACTCTCTAATTCAACAAGTGGTATCAGAGCAGGTTCTCCTTTGAAAAGCTAGCACCTTTGAGAGATCCTTGAAGATGAGTACTCCACAAGGCATGCTTGAAGGTCAATCCATAACTCGTCCACCATACTTTAATGGCCAACACTATAGTTGGTGGAAGAATAGGATGGAAAACTACATCCAAGCCGAGGACTATGAGTTGTGGATGCTCATCAAGCATGGACCACTCATCCCTAAGAAAACAACTGAAGATGGAAAGTCAATCCCCAAGGAGCCTAAGGAGTTCAATGCTGAAGATTACAAGATGATGGAGAAGAATGCCAAGGCCAAGAAACTCCTATATTTTGGCCTAGGTCCTGATGAATATACTCGTATATCTGAATGTGAGTCGGCCAAAGAAATCTGGGATGCTTTGCAAGTAGCTCACAAAGGGACCAATCAAGTAAAGCAATCTCGGATTGAATTGCTTATGAGAAAGTATGAGCTGTTCGAGATGGGTGATCGGGAAAGTGTGATGGACATGTACACTCGCTTCACTCACATAACGAATGAGTTGAAATCCTTGGGAAAATCCTTCACCACCGAAGAATTGGTAAGGAAGATCCTAAGAATTTTACCTCATTCTTGGGAAGCAAAAGTAACGGCCATCCAAGAAGCTAAGGACATGAACAAGATCACCCTAGATGAGCTGATTGGAAACCTCCAAACATATGAACTTAGGAAATATTCTCAACAGAAAGATGAGACAAAGAGAGAACGAGGTCTTGCACTAAAGGCCTTAGAAGATGATTCTAATTCTGAGGAGGAGGAGATTGCCATGATGACTCAAAAATTTAAGAAGTTCTTCAAGAAAGTCAAAGAAAACATTAAAAGAAAGGACTTCGGCAAAGCCAGGAACACCCCTCAGGAACAGTTCACTGGGTGTTTCAAGTGTGGTAAGCTGGACCACATTGTGAGAAACTGCCCACTGCACAAGGAAGAACAAGAATCCGAACACTCCAGAAAACAGGGGAGGAAACAGGGTGTAAGCAGCTAAGCGAAAAGGTTCTCAAAAGCTATGCTCGCGGCTTGGGGAGATTCAAGTGAGGATGAGGAAGGGTCTGAAGCTGGGGAAGCTGATGTAGCACTCATGGCAAGGAGTGACACTAATTCAGATGATGGGTCAATGGATAGTCTGACTCAACTCAAGAACAAGGTACGTGGTCTAAATAAATCAACTCTTGAGAAATTAGTATACAATATAATGGATATATGTGCTGAATTAAAAGGGGATGTTCGAGATTTAGAACTTGAAAATGAAACCCTTAAATTAGAAAAGCTTGAAGTTGACAAAGAGACTCTTGCCTTGCATGAAAACATCAATATGCTTAAAGAAACTCTACTTATGAAAGAAGAGACTTGTTCCACTAAACTGACTGAGCTAGAAAAAGAATCTCTTGAATTAAAAGGTAAGGTCGAGTCTTTGCTGAAAGAAAACAGAAACTTGCTTGAAAAAATAAAACACTTAGAATCGGATCTTGCCACAAACAAGCTCTGGAACAGGTCCTCAAGGGCGTTGGAATGGTTAAACACTCATTATAGTCAAAATAGAAGAGGACTAGGTTTTGTGCCTAAGATGACCTACCCAGTGAATAACAAATATGTGGGATTACCTGAAAATATTGTTTGTTTTCATTGTGGTAAAACGGGGCATTATCGATATGCTTGTCCTATAAGAAAGTATGCCATTAAAAAGAACTCAGTGCATGTAAAACAAATGTGGGTTAGGAAAGATGAGATTTACACGTCTAAAGGAATGGGACCCAAGTGGATCTGGGTTCCCAAAACTAACACCTGATTTGTTTTGCAGGCTGAAGTGAGAGAGAACAACCCAGTAAACAACCCAGCAAACAGTGCAGGAAACAGTCTAGGGAACAGGCAGCTGTGGTATGTTGACAGTGGGTGTTCGAGGCATATGACTGGTGAAAAATCCAATTTTCTCTCACTTACAGCATCAGAAGGAGGGAGTGTAGCATTTGGAAATGGCAAATCTGGGACAATTGTCGGTATAGGTAAGATAGGTGAGTCACTCTCCCATTCAATTGACAATGTTTATTTTGTGGATGGTTTAAAACACAACTTGCTAAGTGTGTCCCAACTGTGTGACAAAGACAACCTAGTAGTGTTCTCTCCAACACGTTGCTTGGTTGTAAACATAAACACAGGAGATGTTGTGTTGAGGGGGAAGCGACACAAAAATGTTTATAAAGTGTGTATTTCTACTCTTCCCCAAAATAATTTGACTTGTTTGAGTGCCTTAAAAGATGATGTTATGCTTTGGCACAAAAGACTAGGTCATGCAAGCCACTCTCTTTTGAACAAACTTGTAACCAAAGATTTAGTAGTTGGCTTACCTTCCATCAAATTCAATGATGACAAGGTATGTGACGCATGTGCCAAAGGCAAATAAGTCAAAAATTCATTTAAGTCTAAAAAGTGTATAAGCACTACTCGACCCCTTGAATTAATACATATGGATCTATGTGGTCCAATGAGGATCATGAGCCGAGGTGGCAAGAGGTATGTGCTTGTGATAGTGGATGACTACTCTCGTTTCACTTGGACTTTGTTTTTGGCTTCTAAAGATGAAACTTTTGAAAAATTTCTTGCTTTCATTAAAAAGACTGAAAAGAGGGTAGGACACTCTTTGGTATGCATAAGGTCTGACCATGGTACAGAATTTGAAAATTCGAGCTTTATTGACTATTGTAATGAGCATGGTGTTGATCATAATTTTTCAGCTCCAAGAACACCCCAACAGAACGGGTGGTAGAGCGCAAAAATCGTACTCTAGAGGACATGACTAGAACAATGCTTGTTGCTAGTGGTCTTCCTAGAAATTTTTGGGCTGAAGCTTTAAACACATCATGTTACATTATAAATAGATGCATGATTAGACCTGTTCTTAACAAAACTCCTTATGAGATCCTCAAAGGAAGAAAATCAAATATTTTGCATTTGAGAGTTTTTGGGTGTAAATATTTTGTGCATAATAATGGAAAGGATGCCTTAGGGAAATTTGATCCAAGGAGTGACGAGGTAATATTCCTCGGTTACTCCTCACATAGTAACGCATACAAAGTGTTTAATAAGAGAACCTTGTATGTTGAAGAAAGTGTGCATGTGCTTTTTGATGAAACTAACTCTCTAAGTGGGAATGATGCACAGGAGGAAGACCTCGAACTAGGTCTTGTTAAAAAAGACATGCTGCTTCAAGATGAACCAGGTAAGGATCAACCTGAGAGATCAAGGCCTGAAGCTATTCTTCAGGAAGGTAGGCAGGGTGTGAACCAAACAGGGGGAAACAGGATGGAACCCTGTTCAGGACAACATCAGCCGAACCCTTCTGAGATAATTTCAGGAACAGGCTTCCAAACAGGCTTGGGAACAGGTCCTGAACTTGTTTCACCAAGTATTCCAGCTAGGATGGAGAGCATATCTGTGAACCCACTTTCACCACGATCATGGAAATACCAAAGTTCACATCCTCTTGATCAAATTTTGTCTGATATTAATGCAGGAGTTCAAACTAGATCTAGGCTTAAAAATTTCTGTGCTTTCTATGCTTTTCTCTCAAAAATTGAGCCTAAGAATATTAATGAAGCTCTTGCAGATTCAGATTGGGTCACAGCCATGCAAGAAGAACTCCATCAGTTCGAAAGAAACAAGGTATGGCACCTTGTGCCACGGCCAGAGGATAGAACAATCATTGGAACCAAGTGGGTGTTCCGTAACAAGCTAGATGAGTGCGGAACAGTCACTAGGAACAAGGCCCGGCTGGTGGTTCAAGGCTACAACCAAGAAGAGGGAATTGATTATGAAGAGACTTTTGCACCTGTTGCAAGGATGGAAGCCATTCGAATCTTGATAGCTTTTGCAGCCCACATGGAGATTAAGTTATATCAAATGGATGTTAAAAGTGCGTTTCTAAATGGGTACCTTAAAGAGGAAGTGTATGTCAAACAACCCCCCGGTTTTGAAAGTGATGAATTTCCTAACCATGTTTTCAAACTTGACAAGGCACTTTATGGTTTAAAACAAGCTCCTAGAGCTTGGTATGAGCGGTTGTCAAACTTTTTATTGGAAAATAATTTTACAAGAGGCAAGGTAGACAATACCTTGTTTCTAAAATCTAAGGGGGAACATTTGTTGATTGTCCAAGTATATGTCGATGACATCATATTTGGTGCAACTCATCATGAATTGTGCAATGAATTTTCAAAAATGATGAGGAGTGAGTTTGAAATGAGCATGATGGGTGAGCTTAATTTCTTTTTAGGCTTGCAAATCAAGCAAACTTCAAACGGCACCATGATCCATCAACAAAAGTATATTAAGGAATTACTTAAGCGTTTTGGGATGGAGTCAGCCAAGCCCATTGATACTCCCATCTCTCCTTTCAACTAGGTTGGTAATGGATGATGGTAGTCCCTCAGTTGAGGAGAAATCCTATAGGGGCATGATAGGGTCACTCTTATATCTAACTGCTAGTAGACCTGACATTGTTTTTAGTGTTGGTCTATGTGCACGTTTTCAGTCAAACCCTAAAGAAACTCATCTAAAGGCTGTTAAAAGGATTTTTAGGTACTTAAGACATACGCCTGATCTAGCCTTATGGTATCCTAAAGGTTGCAACTTTGATCTTGTTGGGTATGCTGATGCTGATTATGCAGGTTTCTTGGTTGATAGGAAAAGCACCTCAGGTATGGCTCACTTTCTTGGACCTTGTTTGGTATCTTGGGCAACCAAGAAACAACTCTCTGTTGCCTTGTCCACAGCAGAAGTTGAGTATGTGGCAGCTGCATCTTGTTGTGCTCAGTTATTATGGATAAGACAATAACTCAAGGATTTTTGTGTTGACATAGGATGCATTCCTATTTATTGTGACAATACAAGTGCAATTAACATTGCCAAAAATCCATGTCAACACAAAAGAACAAAACATATTGACATTCGTCATCATTTCTTGAGAGACAATGTTGAAAAGGGAGTGATCTCAATGAATCTTTGTGCCACTGAAAATCAAATTGCTGATGTATTCACAAAAGCATTGAGTAGTGAACAATTTGAAAGGAATAGACTCGAACTAGGCTTAATTAGAACAACCTGACCAACCTGTTCTCTCGCCCTGTTTGCAAAATTTTAAAGTGACAGGTACAACATGTTAAATTTTTGTTTGCAATCAACTTATGTGCTATGTTTAGCATATGTGAGGTTTGCAACTTGCTGACACTCGTTGAGGTCTAATGAGATTGCCCTTATTGTCCAATGTTACCAAGCAAGTAACCTCAAGAACAAGCATCAGGAACAGGTACGCCTCTTGTTTGTCAAATGTGTGCAACAAATTGAAACTGCTAATCTCTTCCCGAGGCGTGCGCGGCCTAAATAAATGCTAAAATCCGTTGCAAAAACGGGCAAAATCTTTTAAAGATTTCGCACGTCTCTCTCTCCCTTTAAAGCTCTCTTGCTCAAATCTCTCACCTCCACTGAAACTCTCTGAAACTCTGTTCAAGAAACCCTAATCTCTCTCCTTCCTCTGAAAAATGGCGGTCTCCATTAGCTTCGAGAGCTCCTCGACCTTGACCCAAGGCAACCAGACACAGGGCACAGCCTTGCAAATAGCCACAGCCCTGTTTGCACCTACATAATTTCTGACGGCCCTCATGGAAGGTAAAAATACTGAACCTCCTCGACCCATTGCCTATAAACCTTTTGGGTTTTTTGAAAAGTATCGACCTTAGAACAGTGAATTTGAAATTGGAAGACATCCCGTACAAATTTGGGTGGGAATTGATTTTGTTTGGTGAAACGGGCGCATGTCAACCCCAAGAACTTGTTGGGGCATCTGAAAGAGAAATTGGGGCTTTAGATGAACTCTTTCTGTTGGACCATGGGTTAGATGACATCAATTCGTTTGGGCTGTTTCCTGAGCAGGAAACAGGGTCAGAAATAGGGCCTGAAGTTTTTAGGGATGACCTAGGGGAGGATTTGTCAAAAGAAGAAGGGGAAGTAGTGGTCAAATGGAGGAGTCTCCTGTGAAGCCTGAACAAGCCACACCGGTACCACCAACCGGTGAGAAACGTAAACGATAAAAAATTGTGGCTAGGCGTACTAGAATGCCAAGAGCACGACCACCATCAAGGCCTAAAAGCGGCCAGACTGAAGCGCCCTCAAAAAGTGAACCCCCTGTCAAACCAAAACCACAAATCCCCTCTTCGGCCAAACCCACAAACAGACCCACAAGAAAATCAGCCCGAATAGCTTTTCACTCCACTCCTTGTCCTGCCAAACAGTCAGCCCCTGTTATTGAGGAGATTGATTCCTCCTCTGAGCCTTCATCAGATAGCGACACTGAGAACACTGCCTTCAAACAAGGCGCGCCCGTGTTCTCAGAGTCCGCAGAGAATAAGCCTCTTCCTACACCAAAACCATCACCCCTCAAAACTCCCAAGAGAAAAGCCTCCCTCAAGCACGCCTCCACCCACAACCCTCCTACTGAGCCCCAACCTAAACGAGCCAAGAAATCTAACCCGTCTGCAATCTCAGCCAAACTGACCCAATTGCTTCAGAGACGGGTTGTCAGGGGCAAAATTATAAAGGTCAAATATTTTGAGGAACAGGGACTGGGGGTGTTTCTGCACAAGCTGCATGCACAGGGGTGGTATGAGTTGTTTACAAACACCCAGCTGGGGTGTTCTGTACATGAGTTGGCAGAGTTCTATGCCAACTGCACTGTCACCGAAGGAGTGGTGACAAGTATTGTTAATGGGAAGCAGCTTCGCTTTGATGCGAAGATATTAGAGGACATTCTGGGGATTCCCTCCACAAGCTTTGATATATATGTGAGGGAAGACAAGACTATTCTAGGGACAGCCAGGCTGCTGGAACTCGCCCAGAAATTTAGCCAGCCACCAAGCCTGCAAACACCCAAGTCTGTGAGGAAAGGGGACATGACATCGCTCCATCAATTGCTATTTTGGTTTATCATCAAGAATGTCATCCCCAGAGGCCAGGGTCGCAATCTTGCTGATGCCATGGATTAGTGTTTGATGGATCAGATGGACACGGAAGTGCAAATTAACCTTCCTGCCATCATGATTTGACATATTGCAAGAATTGCAAACACCACTAGGGAATATGATCTGGGATACGACTTCTTTCTGACTAGTGTGTTTGAGCACTTTGGGGTGACACTACAGAAGAAGGTGGACGCTCAGTTTATTGATGAAGTAACACCCTTATGGGGTGTGGGTATGCTTTGATTGAAGGGTCTGCCTCAGAACAGGGGACCAGAACACCCCATCCTCCTGTTCCTGGCAGTTTCTCAACCAAGCTTGAGGCTGCTTTGGACGAAAACTCTCATCTTAGTACTGAGCTTAACGCTATAAAGGCTGCCCTGGACGAGGAAAAAGCTCTAAATACAAAACATCATGCAGATCTCCTCGCCCTTCTCTCTTCACTTTCAGTAAAATTTTCTCCTTCTGCTCCTTGAACACCCCTCATGAGCTGTTCCCATCTGTTGTTCTCATAGCCTGTTCTCACTTCTCTTGGTGAATCAGTTTGTACTCTGTTGCACTCTTTTGATGAATGACAGGTTATCTTGTTTTTTGATTGGCTTTGCCTTGCTTGCTTTCTGTTATGAATTGCTTGTGTGTGACTAGGATGGCCAATCTCATTACCGTACCAACACACTTGAGTGTATCGCCTGTTGCCTTTCCTCTATTACCCAAGTGGTGGTGATAGCAAACACCCTCTGTTTGACTGTTCGCCCCTACTTTTTAATGATGCCAAAAGGGGGAAGATAGGATGACTAATATTGTTTTAGTTTTGCCATAGACGAGTTAAATTTCTTACACTCTTTTGATACTGACTGCTTCATGTGAATTGTCGGTCCTATAAATAATTGGCACTAATCACTTCAATTGTCCTTGAAAGTCAATATGGTCACTTGGTTTGTCATCATCAAAAAGGGGGAATTTGTTAGAATGTATAAAGTTTTGATGATAACAAATCCAAGTGTTGTTGTTGTTGCTCCAAACAGGCTTTCCAAACAGGACCTTACTGCTGTTCTCAATGTATTAAAACTGCTTGACTAATGGTTTATCAAGAACAGGTACTCAAGTCAGCAATGTAAGAACACCTGTGAGAAACAGGTTCTGTGAGGTGTTTTGAAGCATATCCTGAGAAGTGTTTGAAACATAAGATATGTGCAGCTGTGACAAACAGGTTCCGTGCGGTGTTTGAAGCATATTCTGTGAAGTGTTTGCAGCAAAGTCGTTCTACAAGATGACTAGTGGTTACAACAAGATGTCTTGATTTGATTTGGTTTTATATTTTTAGACTCTTGTTAATATGCCAATTAGAAAGTTTTAATTTACCACTCACTGGAAACAGGTTTTGCTTTTCGGAAAATATTTCGGATCACCCTTCAGAACAACCCTGGAAACAGGGCGATCAGGGTGTTTCCAGAATAAGCTGCGAAAAACTGCTTTGCACGATTTTTATCTTTTGGATTTTGAGCAGCTTCTTCAAAGATTTGCAAGAAAGATTTTTCTATGGAGTATCTTATTCTTTACCCTAAAAACGGTTATCAAAAATCTTAAGGGATTTGCAAAATCTTTTTGAATAAAAAAAATATCCAATTTTTGGCAAGTGGATAAGGTAGTTGAGAAAAACATGGGCTAGCTGCTAAAGAACACCGCCTTATACACACAGTTCAGGAAGTGTTTTCAGCTCATGTCACCTTACCCCTTGCAGCTAAAGGATTCTATTTTCTCTAGGATTTTAGTTTCCAAAAATTTCATGAATAGTTTTTCCATCCCTTGTGGGTAAAGGATTCTATATTCTTCAGATTTTTTAGTTTCCAAAAATTTGATGAATTGTGTTCCAAGCACTATAAAAGGCGGCTTCTTACAATCTTGGACACATCGGTTTTCAAGAGAAAAAATCTGAGTTCATGAGCTAAAACGTTTGAAAAGAAAACCGAGCCTTGTGAGTGAATTAATTGAGCTTTCAAAGTTGGCATACTAGGACTTCATTGTACCCTATATTAGCTTAGTTGAGAAGCATTGTAATAGGGTGTTTTTTCTTTACATTCTTCTTTCACAAGAGTGAGTAGAGTGTGTGTCCAAATCAAGGGGATTTTGGACGTGGGGTAACTTGTCTTAGGGAAGACAGGTTACGTGTGTTACAAGTTGTAACAAGGTGTGTTACTATTGTAACGTGATTAGCCCGTTTAGTGAAGTGTTTAAATCCTACACGAGGTAGGTCGTGGTTTTTAACCTCAGTTGGGCTAGAGGTGTTTTCCACGTAAAAATCCTGTGTCCATTGTTTCCGCATTCAATTTTGTTGGATTTTCGCTTCTACTTATCTCAGAAACAATCTGTGAGAACAGGGTCTAAGACTGTTTGTCAGCAATTTGCGAAAATCGGACACCACAATTCACCCTCCCTCTTGTGGTTGTGTACTCTCTAATTCAACAGATAGGTTTTGGTATCTTTCTCAATCAAGAAAATAGACACCAATTCTTCGGTTATCACATCAATATCCAAGTTGTTAAAGGTTTCTACTAGGAAAGCAGTGACAAAGTCAGGTCCGAAATTGGTTTCAATTCTACATCTCTTGCTTCTTCTAGGTTTAGTCACTATGACTCTAGCATCAGAACTAGAAGCAGGCAATTTCACAGTTTCAGGCACAGCATCTGATACCACATTGGGCACTTTCTTTTTCAAAGGAAAAACATGCTCAAAGAATTCTGTATCTCTATATTCAAAAATAGAATAATCACTCAATGACATGAATCTATAAGCAGCACTATTTTGAGCATACCCAATAAACACGACATCAAAGGTCTTGGGGCCTGTGTTGGTACATTTATGACTAGGTGAAGCAACCTTAGGCAAACATCCCCACACTTTCAAATAATTCAAATTAGGAGCATGTCCTTTCCACAGTTCATATAGGGTTTGGTCTAACCTTTTGTGAGGGACTTTATTGAGGATAAAACAAGTTGTTAATACAGCCTCCCCCCACATATTATCAGGCAACCCAGAGCTAACAAGCATAGCATTCATCATTTCTTTAAGGGTACGATTTTTTCGTTCAGCTATGCCATTTTGTTGAGCGATATAAGGAGCACTAGTCTTACGTATAACACCATTTTTCTCACAGAAAATAGTTAGGGAGTTGGTATCATATTCCCCACCCTTGTCAGACTTAAGTCTCTTTATTTTTCGGTCTAATTGATTTTCAACCTCTGCTTTGTATTTCAGAAACATTTCCTCAACCTCATCTTTTAGATTTAAGAAGGTAAACTTTGGTATATCTAGGGTAGTCATCTACAAAAGTAACATTTTCCTCCCTTACTGTGTTCTTAAAGTCTGCTAAGTCTGAATGCACAAGTTCAAGTAACTCAGTCTTTCTAGTTGTTATGGACTTGAATGGTTTTTTAGCAAATTTTGCTTTAACATAAACATCACATATCAAACATTTTTCTGCGATAATGTTAGGAATTAATCTCATGTTCCTTAGCTTGTTTATCAAAGCATAATTACATGACCAAGTCTACCTTGCCACAAGTCCATAGACTCAGCAATATAGGCAGAAGAAGAAGCATTTCCATTAGCAGCATCAGAAGCAACATTCAGTACTGAAGAAGTGGTTCGAAGCATGATCAAGGAGTCCCCTACGTCCACCATTCCAATCAGCAAGGGGAAGGTAAAGAAAAGAGTCTCTAAGTTCAAAAGAGACTTGCTTTCATGGTTGATTTTATTTCAACCAGAATTGAAGCAAGAAGAGGAGTTCATTACCTAATCTGATTTGAGGGCAAATCATTTTTATCAAGGGGAGTATGATGCATATCCCTCCATCCCCTTGATTTAAAAGGGAAGCAAATCAATTAGGTAACCTTATTATGCTGGTTTAAGGATGAATAAATCATCCAAGTTTTGTTTAATCATTGAAATTGCAGGGCAAGGGTTAATTCCAGCAGCTAACCCACTTTTATGTGCTAAATTCATCAAGCATCCTCAAGGTTTAAGTCTAATATTTTTTGATGGATTTGAAGTTCAAGAAGTCAGCTTTACAACAAAACAAGTTTCATCTAATTTGGACTTCATTTGCCCATTCAAATTAGCAATTAAACCTAAGGTGTCCAAACTGTCCAGTAGGACCAGATTATGCACGGTTTTGGTTACTTCATAAATCAAGCTATATGATGGCTTAAGTCTTGGAATTATACATTTTTGGAATCCTCATGATGTCTACTTTCAGGTCCAAGCATTAGTTTTCAATCATACCCATAAGAGGATGAGAGATCAAGGACTTTTCCCAAACCGGTCAGATTAGGCTCTAATATGTGCGGTAAAATGTTTAAGCCTAATTACTTAAACATGGTCCAACCTTGATTTCTTTGTTGGGGGGGGGTTTGTACACACCCTAAGGTTGCCCCCCATGGCCTGAAAACCGAATCATCCTCACTTTTGCTAAGCCTAATCCTAGTCCCAAAACCGGCCAGAAACTATCCTTGAACCTGGTTTTACCGTCCCGGTTTATTTTTGCCTTCACCGATGGGTTTCCTTTAACTCAGCAGATTTGGCACACTCTTCAAAGCTTGACACACGTCCGTAGGCATCAATGATGGGCTGTAATACCTTGGGAAGGTCGGGCCAATGAAGAACAAATAGCAAAAAGAATGTCTCTTGCATACTATTGGCTAGGCAAAAGGCAAGGACCACTTTACGGCTAACCAATGGGAGCTCAGCAAAATCTCAGCATGTATTAAGCTTAGTTTAAGAGTCGATTGATGTATAATGAACATTAGTAATGTTTTACTTTATGTTTAAGATGTATTAGATTAGTTTAAGTAAGCTTGTAATCTAGTTTAGCACAAATTAGCTTATGTTAGCTCTTAATACCTTTCCTAACTATTAAGAAAGGTAGAGGGGTGTGTGTGTGTGCTTTCTTGCTAGCTTAGCTCCATTTAAAGAGCTTGCACGCCCCTTGTATGAGAAAAAACCAGATTTGAATCAAAACCCAATTTGAGAGCTTTGTGCTTTCGTGCTTAGGCACACCCCAAATACTAAACTTGCTTATCCTTAATTAGGCCGATTAAGGTGGTGTTCAAGTGAAGTCTTAAGCTTGATTAAGTGGTGATATCTATATCTTAATCATAGTTTAAGGGCCCTAAACTTGAGTTTGGTGGTGTTTCTGCATCCATTCTTCAAGTTTAGTTCTATCTCATTTGGTGTTTTATCTCAAGTGCTCAAAGAGAGTTAAAGTGAGTTTGCTAGCTTAATCTTGAGTTATTAATTCTTAACTTTGATTCTTCTTTCCATTCCACACAACCATAACCCTTCTTACATCCATTTTCATGCTTGACCTAGGCTAAAGGTAACCCTTTTGATTTAACTTGCAACCCAAACACTAAGCCCATCTCAAACTGTGAAACACCACTAGGCTTGACGAACATGGCAGCAAGTTGGCACGGCCATACCGTGCTTATAGGCACGACCGTGCCTCCCTTGAACGTCTCCCTTTTGTGTTGATTTCACTTGCTAGCTTCGTGTACTTGGTAGCTTGCTACTCTCTTCCTTCCATCCCTTGAGACATACATCAATTCACATCAAATTCTCTTTGTTTTCTCATTTAGAATCACTTGATTCTAAGTTTCATTCCTTCCTCACGTGTTTGTTGCCTCACAACCAGCATATTACGTGCCCCTTTTCCTTGGTTTCCCTTGATAGTATCCTCCCTTGGTTTGTAAGCTTTCACTCTTAATTTGAGTATTAGCTTAGACCCTCGGCAGATACATCAAGTACAAAGAGCCCCCTACTACGATACCCCTTGACAACAAAAGCTCCATTACGAAGAATTATAATTTTTCCAGCTTTCTGGTTCATCTCAAAACCAACAATATCAAGAAGACTACTGGAAACTAAGTTTCTATGACGGGAAGGTACATACAGCATATTGTTTAAGCATAGAGATTTTCCAGAAGTAAATTTAAGGAGCACTTTCCCTTTACCCATAACTCCAGCGGTGACAGCATTGTCCATATAGACATATTCGCCATCAGGAGCATTTTCAAAGTTATACATCAGATCCTTATTGGCGCAAAAATGTCTTGTTGCTCCAGTATCCAGAATCCACTCCGTGGAATTCGACATGAGGTTGACCTCCAGTGTTACATCACAGAAAATCTCAGTGTCTTCAGTTAGATTGGCTTGTGCAATAATTTGTCTGGTAGGTTTCTGGTTTGTGTGACTGGCTCCTTTACGAATATTGCACTGATATGCTTTGTGACCTGGTTTGCCATAAACGTAACAGACAACCTTCTGCTTCTGGATCTTGCTGTTTTTTCTTTTCAACTGGTTCTGATGTTTGGATTGCTTCTGATCCTTCTTATTTTACCCTTTAAACCTGTCTCTGTTTAAAGGTACAGAAGATTCAACAAGGTTAGCTTTAGATGAATTGAGCGACAGGTAAGATATCTTATCTTTTAGCTGATTCACCTCTTTAGTCCTCATATGACTGATTAGTTCTTGCAGGGTTAGATCCTTCTTCTTGTGCTTTAGGTGATTTCTATAGTCGCTCCAAGATGGCAGGAATTTCTCGATCAGAACATTTGCTTGCAGAATTTTGCACATCTTTATGCCTTCGTCAGCACCTCAGCACATAAGTTCTTATAGGCATAAACTTGCTCCATAATCGGTTTGTCATATACGATCTGGAACTGTAGCCGTTTGCTAACGACGTACTTCCTTTTTCCGGCATTGTCTGAACCATATTTGGCCTCTAGTTTGGTCCAATGATCTTCGCAGATTTGAAGTTGACAAATAGATCAAACAGAGGATTTGATATGTTGTTCAGCAAGTAATTTCGAGCCAATTTATCGTCCTTTTCTAGCTTCTTCTTAGCAGCCTCATCAAGTGAAATGACAGGCGTCTTTGGGCAGTAGGAGTGGACAGAGAGCTCTTAGTATCAGTAAACTGGGAAGTGTTGTCCCTGTCAAGATGTTCAGAGGATAGAATATAATCAATCTCGAGTTGTTCAAAGCATAGGAGTAATTTCTGGGACCAACGTTCATAGTTAGTTCCATCGAGGGGCTTAATTTTGTAGAGTTCTGGGAGATTTTTCTGGAATGATGCAGCCATTGCAGATTTAATTGCTTTCAAATTTTTAGAGGAATAAGAGGAACAATGGCTGGCAGACAAACGAACAGACTGAGTCGTGGATAAACCACTGCCTTGAAGGCAATGACGGCTCGACTACGGTGCAAATTGATATAGCCGATTGCTCCCCAAGGTTAACTCAGCACTCTTGAATGCGTGCACTTCGCAGCCAAGAGTTTGGAGTATGCAGTATGTGACCCAGAATACAGAGAAGAAGAAGAGAGTAGAAGAGTGTGAGAACAGGTGTGATGAGCCATGTTGCTAAGGCCTCTATTTATAGGGGGAAAAAATGGCTGTTACAAGGCCATTAAAATGGCATAAAAGAGACAGAATATCTGGCCATTAAAAAGGCGTAGAATGAGGCAGAAGATCTGGCAGCGTTCAAGGTGAGGAGAAAGGCCAGGAAGATTATAACGGTATGGAGTGATTCACGGAGGATTTTAGCGTAATCTGTTACGAAAATGTTAAATGGATTTCTCCCAAAAAGATAGGTTAGGCCACAACACACAACCCGCGGCCCGCAACGAGCCCGGACCAAACGGGCGGGCAGCGGCGGTGCGCACGTATGGTGGCCCTAGACACCCTCAACCCTATAAAGCATGGTCTTAAGTTATTCAACATGGGCTAGGAGAGTGGGATATATAAACCCCTCAAAAAACATCCAAAAGTTCCATGTGGGACAAATGTGATAGATAGAAAAGAGAAGAAAAGCTACCTTGTTGCCATTACTCTAACAAACGGTACCAGAGTTTGATGTGCTTGTATTTCTTTTTTAAGCTTATTTTCAAAGTTTAAACACTTAACCGTGAGGCTTGCTCTTACTATATCAGGAAATTTTTAGTTTTTTTTGTTCAAATTTTTATATTTGAACAACCTAATTCATTTGTTCCATTTTTTAACTAATTTATTTTTTTTAATTATGTGAAATGCTTAGTGATCCAGAAAATATGCGTCTATGGACTAGGCTGAGCTAATTACACATAACTTTTCTGGGGTCCTAAGATCTCTACCTAGAGGCCTAATGAGGCAAATGACCCAACGACCCATTAGGGAAATGTCCTATGTGAAATTACTATTTTGCTTCTGGTTACAAGAACTATAAATACCCCCTATTTACGTCCAAAAAGGGGGATCGCTGTTTGGCACATTCTCCCATGCATCATAAATTCTTTTTCTCTGCTCTGTCTTCTCTTGGAACCCCCTGCTAACTTGATTGTCGGAGAGACATTTCCTGGATCTCAATCCGAGGTTGCCCTTTCTACAGATTTAGTGTTCAAGGAAAGGATCATCAGTCGTCCCACACGTGCCATCTCGTAAGCTCGCTCTCGTCCCTCGTCATTCTCAGAAACACCAGAAAGTCCTAAAACAGATTTGGTGCCGTATATGGGGAGTGAGTGGTGAACGATGGTGCTGAGTGATGCAACACAGACACGTTGCTGGAGAGACAAGGCCCCTATAACAAAAGTCCCGGTACCTCCTGAAGTGCAAGATGCCTCGGAAAGTTCTTAGGCAAACACCTGCTCGGTGGGATAGCGCCACCGAGCAGGAAGCCTATGTCATGGTGGACGTGCTTAAAAACCTCATGTCCACCATGACCGACACAATCCTACAGCAAGTGACTGAGCAGGCGAAGAAGGCCATGGAAGCCACGAATTGTGCGAGACCTATACCTACCTTTGACTATGTGCCTACCATGGGATGTGAGCCGTCCCATAGGCACGCTCCCATTAGGTCACATTGTCGTAGTGACGAAGTGAGAGAGATGGCTTGCCCAGAGAAGGATGGACGATCTCTGGATGGAAACCACGACTGGTCCGTCAAGTAGATGCCCTACAGAATAGAAGGGCAGCCACAGAAAGACCTGTGAAATCAACCATGCCCTCTACGCCATATGCTACTCATTCATGGCGCAGTGCCTGGTTTGAGGAGTAGGAGCAAACTTCAAAGCCTCGAGGGGAAGTCTCGGGAAGGTGACACACTCCTAAGCGCCGCTCGGCCAGTAAGCATACTCACAATCTTCCATTAGAAGGCACACACGACCAGGGATCCTACCACCATGGTCAATCCTCACATAGCCCTCCAAGGGCCGGCCTCCCCCGAAGAAGCCCGTCGATAGTGGAGGTGGGACATCACCTTGAGACTCCCATCAAGGTATCTAGAACGGCCGCTCGAGAGGGGCCCTTCTCCACTCCTTTCAATGCGAAAATAATCAACACCCCTCATTACGGAAGGTTAAGGGGCCTAACCATGGACCTGTACGATGGAACCACAGACCCAGAAGAACACCTTGGGGCATATAAGGCTCAGATGTATATTTAGGATGTCGACTACGCCGCATACTGCTGTTACTGCCAACCACCCCTGAATGGGGTAGCGCAGTCCTGGTTCAACGACCTAACTCTAGGAAGTGTTTCCTGCTTTCAGGACTTAGCTGATAAATTCGTCAGCCAATTCATTGCTAGCCACAAGGAGAGGCGAACTAGCATGCACTTATCTAAAATCAAGCAGGGACCGCAGGAGTCCTTAGCAGAGTTTGTCAAGCGTTTCCACCAAGAGGCAGTCTTGATCCCTGATTTGGAAGATGGGGTGGCAAATACCACTTTCTTAAATGGCCTAAAGAGTGGGCGCTTTAAGTTCTCTTTAGCTGAGCAGTAGGAAGCCACGCTAGCTGAGGGTCTGCGAAAGGCTGCAGATTTTATTTGTGTGATAGAAATCTATGCAGAAAGCATAGATGCCTCAAAGAAAGTCAAGGTCTCGGCTGATAGGAATGCGAGGCGAGGAGACAGGAGGCTGAGGCTTGAAGTCATGGACTCACGTTTCACCGTGGATCCCAAGAGCATACTAATGGAAGTGAAGGAACATCTAATGCTGAAGAGACCGCCGCCTATGACTACGACACCGAAACCACACAATACGCCAAAGTATTGTGAGTTTCACGAACAAAATGGGCGCACCACCACTGAGTGTAGGGAGTTGAGGAAGGCCCTTCATCAATTAGTCGACAAGGGGCAGATTGACCGCTTCTTAAAGAGGGGACCTCAATTCCTTCACAAGGAACATCAGCCCACATGCCTAGAGCCTCGAGAGGAGGAGTGTTCCACAGAGTAGTAGCTACCATCGCTGGCGGGTATGCGGAGGGCATTACCTGGTCCGCTTGGAAAGCACAGCTGCATGGAGCACAGCAGGTTCTTATGGCTGAGCAGGGGAGTTGTGTTGCGGTTCCCACAATGCTATCCAGTGGATATGAGGGCCGGTACTTTACCTCACCCCACAATAACCCGCTAGTGGTTGAGTTAAAAATGGCAAGCGCCTTCATTCGCCGAATTTTTATTGATACCGGGAGCTCTGTAGATATCATTGCCTACGATTGTTTGAAGAAGCTTAAACAGTCTATGAGGGAGATCATTCTCCTGGTGCACCCTATTCTAGCCTTTGGAGGATAAGAGGTGAACCCCGCTGGGATGATCCCACTCCCACTATAACTTGGGGACAAGGCAAGGTACGGAACCTAGAGGTAGAATTATTGGTAGTCGATGTCCCCACGGCCTACAATGTCATCTTGGGACGGCCAACTCTGCACAAGGTAAAGGCCATCATTACTTCGTATTTACTTCAACTCTAGTTTGAAGCAGATGATGGGAGCATTAGCAAGTTGCAAGGAGACCAACAGATAGCCCAGGAATGCTACCTTATCAGCATCCAGCCACTAGCAGAGCAATCGATCAAACGCGGGCCTACAAGGCCTCCACCCTCGGATAAAAGGTAGCAGACCGCGCTTCCTCCCCCGATCGAAGCCCTAGTGATACACACCCTAACTTCGGCCGATCCTGAACGACCACCCCCTGAGGCCATTGATGGCGTAGAGGAGATCCCCCTGGACGAAGGACGCCCCGATCGAACGGCTAAGTCGGGCCGAGAGATGAAGGCTGCTACCAGACGCTCCTTAGTTAACCTCCTACAAGAGCATCAGGATGTCTTCGCCTTCAGTCCCGAGGAAAGGTCGGGCGTTGACCATGCAGTGATGGAGTATCAACTGAACATAGATCCAGCTCACAAACCAGTGATTTAGAAGAAACGACACGAGGGCCCCGAAAGGGCCGCGACGGCAACTGCAGAGGTGCATAAGCTGTTAGAGGTAGGCTTCATTAGGGAGTGCCACTATCATGAGTGAATTTCAAACGTGGTACTCGTGAAAAGCATAACGGGACATAGAGGATGTGCGTTGACTTTACACCTGAATAAGGCATGCCTAAAAGACAGATAAATTGGTGGATGCCACGGGAGGGCAAGCATTGTTGAGCTTTATGGACGCATTTTTAGGGTACGATCAGATACCCTTGCGCCCTAAAGATCAAGAAAAGACCGTATTCGTGATCGATTCGGGTTTACATTGCTACATGCTAATGCCATTTGGGCTTAAAAATGTGGGGGCTACCTACCAGCGTCTGGTAAACAAAGTTTTCTAACCTCTCATCAGGCAGAGATATGTGGACGATATGATAGTCAAAAGCATGCTTGACATTGAGCACGACTAAGATTTGCGAAAGACATTCGAGAGTATTCAAACATATGACATGAAGTTCAATCCAAAGAAGTGCATGTTTGGAGTCCGATTAGGGAAGTTCCTAGGCTTCATAACCAGCAATCGCGGGATAAAGGCTAACCCAGACAAAGTCAAGGTAGTGTTAGATATAAAACCCCCATGGAACATCAAGGAAGTGTAGCGACTCACCGGGTGTATCACGACCTTCGGTCACTTTATGTCAAGATCTGTTAATAAATGTCAGCCTTTCTTTTGCATCCTTTGGAGGCGTGCCAATTTTGTCTGGGACAAGGAAGCAGATGATGCTTTCTAGGCGTTGAAGGCGTACCAGGCTCACCTACCCAAAATAGTCAGCGCCGCCCCTGGAGAGACACTACTACTCTACCTGGCCGTCTCAGAACAAGCCGTGAGTGCAGTCCTGGTGTAGAAAGGGCGAAGGAACAAATCCCAATATACTAAGTAAGCCATGCCCTCGTTAGGGTCTGAAGTGAACTATCCCCTAATTGGGAAGTTTGCTTACACACTGGTGATGGCCAGCCGGAAGCTACAGCCTTATTTTTAAGCACAAAAGGTAGCCATCCTCGCTGACCAGCCTTTGAAAAATGTTTTGCAAAGTTGGACGCCTCCAGAAGGCTCTTAAAATAGGCGGTAGAGCTATCTCAAAGCCCAAGCCTTCGTGGATTTCTTGGTCGAAATCCCTGGCCCTCCTCTGTAGAGGGCAACACCTTTCCCCTCTTGGAACCTCTATGCGGATGGCTTGTCCACTAAAGACGGTAGTGACGCTGGCCTAATCATTGAAAGCCCCCAGGGAGAGAGGCAGGAGCATGCCTTGAAATTCATGTTCAAGGCATCTAATAATGAGACCTTGATAACGGGAAGAGGAACTGTGTTACACGGTAGGAGCCGACTCGATTAGCGTGTTCTTAGACTCCCAACTCGTTGTCAATCAGCTCAATGGGGAGTATGAACTATGAAGCAAAGGATGACACCATAGTGGCCTATGTCGATCGAATACGAGAAGTCACTCGGCTATTGAAACATTTCTCAATAACACATATATTACGGTAGGAAAATTGATAAGCGGATGTTTTATCAACGCTGGCTAGCTCTTTAGAAGATGGGAAGCCAAAAAGAATCCAATGGGAGACCTTGATGGAATGAAGCATTGACCCTCGCGAAATCCTTTGGCTAGATAGGAGCTTCACCTGGATGTACCCTATTTGTACGTATTTGACGGACGGAACGCTGCCCCCAGACTTCAAAGAGGTAGTCCGAGTGAAAAGATGGGCAAACTGGTTCCTACTATATGACGGAATCTTATACAAATGGTCCTATGCTAGGCCGCTGCTACACTACATGACCCCGAAAACAGGAAAGAAGGTTCTCGAAGAATTCCATGAAGGAATATGCAGTTCTCATATTGGCGGGCGTGCCTTGGCGATTAGCGCAATACAGACCGGCTATTACTGACCCTCTTTACATAAGGACGTTATGAATTTGGTCCGCAACTACGACAAATATCAGAAATTCGTCCCCATTCAGCAAAGGCCCACCAGCCCCCTGACACTAATAATCAGTCCCCTATCTTTTGCCACCTGGGGAATGGACATACTAGGGCCCTTCTCCAAAGCCACGGGTGAATAGAAGTACCTTTTTATTGTGGTGGACTACTTCTTAAAATGGGTAAAGGCTGAGGTCGTTGCTTCAATCATCGTGGCTGAGGTCCGTAAATTTATCTGAAAGAAGATTATCACCAGCTTTGGCATTCCTCGAGTAATGATCTTTGATAATAGGTGACATTTTGACACGGCAAAGGTCATCAATTACCTCATCACCTTAGGGTGTCGAGCTCAGTTCACAGCGGTGGCCCATCCCCAGATAAATAGCCAAGCTGAAGTTGTAAGCAAAGTCATCCTTCATGGCTTGCAAAAGAAACTAGACGATGCTAAGGGTAAATAGGCTGATGAGCTGCATGGTGCGTTGTGTGTCAATTGGTACGACTGAAAAAACGGCCATAGGGGAAACACCTTTTTTGGTGGCATATGGGTTCGAAGCTTTGCTATCTATCGCAGTAGCACTCTACACCATCATCTTACCAACTTCCAAGAAGAACTCAATAACGAAGCCCTCTGAGAGGCCCTCGATTTACTACCCTCTGTTCGGGGTGATGCCCTTCTGAGAGAGACACTCTACAAACTCCGAGTGGCATAGCTCAATGATTGTATTGCAAAACTCCACCCATCAGGGTAAGAGACCTGGTCCTTCATCGAACTGAAACTATGACACGCGTGGGTGAGCACGATAAGCTCACAGCAAATTGGAAAGGACCCTACAAGGTGACAAAGTAGGTGCGGCTGGGAACATATCGTCTTATAACCCTTAAAAGGAACTCCTATCCCCAGAACATGGCATAACAGCAATCTACGGAAGTATTATCACTAACAGTTTTTCCTTAAGATTCATACAATGTACTGATTGCGTTTTTTCTAATAAATACATTGACTATAAAGACGTATATCTACCCATCTAGCTCTGTTAAACTGTTAGCCCCAAAAGGGGCTAAGGGTCCTAAAGCACGTCCTTTCGACCAGTCACTATACTTTAAAGCCCCCTAAGGATCCTAAAGCACGACCGGCCAGTATACCTTTAGCCCCCAAGGGGCTAAGGGTCCTAAAGTACGACCTTCTGGCTGGTTGCTATAGCTTAGTCCCCATGGGGCTAAGCATCCTAAAGCATGGCCTTGGGGCTGGTTTCTAAACCTTTAGCCCCCAAGGGGCAAAGGGTCCTCAAAGCATGACTTTTCGACTGGTCGCTACACCTTTAGCCTCCAAGGGGTAGACGGTCCTAAAAGCACGACCCTTGGGCCAGTTAGTGTACCTTTATCCTCTTCGAGGAGTTAAGGATTTTAACAGCCTTACAAGACGACTGTGATAAAGAACCAACTTCCATCACTTATTGTTTCCCTTAGGGGCCGGAAGCTATAGAGAACCAACGGTTGCAAAATAGATACAAAGACAAGTGCATAGACAGTAACAAGTAAAACAACAAGTGAAGCAGCAAATAACAAAATTGGGGACATTATTAAATATGAGCAAAAAATACAAACACCAATGGAATCAACAAGCCAAAAATGAAAAGTAAGGAGAAGAACAAAAACAAGCGAAGACCCTTCTACATCAGATGGCTCGGTCCTCATCATCACTGGCCTCATGCGCCGCCGCCTCGTCATCATCACCATCATGAGTCGCGGCCTCACCATCTAGGGGCACGGTATCCTCAGCATCCCCAAGACCGCCCTCCTTGGATATGCGTGGTACACACTCTACCAGCTCAAGATCCTCACCCACCACCGAAGCCTGGCGGCGGTCTTCGATGCACTTGATATACGCCTCGAAGTAACCCTCTTAGGGAAAATCATTGGGAGCTAAGGTCTCTGAAAACTCATGAAGGAACACCATACGATCTTAATGGTGTGACTATAGCCCTACTGCTTAGCCTTGGTCACTGTTTCATTCCCAGCAATGGGTTTGACCTCTATCTTAATAGAAGCCTCCTCCAACTGATACCGCAGCTCCTTCTATTCGGCCTCCCTGGCCTCTTTCTCCTTCTTCAGTTTCTCGCAGTAGTGCTTATACTTGGCCGCCGATTCCTTCGACTTGTGTCGTTCCTTCTGGAGGCCACCAATCTGCCCCTGCAGTAGGCCATTGGAGCTCCGGAGGTCGCGAATTTGCTTCTCCAAAGCGGAGACGAATGGCATTAACCTCACAGCCTTCATCGCTTGGGTGAAGGCCCGATGAACGACAAGCAGGTTTAGCCAAAGAAACAAAAAGACGGCAAAGAGGACAGAAGTAAAGACAGACGTGCCCTTACCTTAGCGATGGCCACCTGCTCCTTGATGACTTTGGGTGGCTCCGCAGAACCAGAAGGGGCCAAGTCCCATGACTTGGCAAGGCGCTTCACCAGAGCTGGGAGGTTAGCCCCCAAGAAGTCCACAGCTTGGGCTGTTATGTTCACAAATGCCTCGCAACTGGTGCATGAGCAGCTCGTTGGCTCCCCCGAGAGCCACCTTGAGAAGGAGACCTGATTTCCTCATCAGAAGTTGTCCACTCCTTGGACGCCCTTCGCAAAGACAGCTCCTCAGTCCTCGCACCCTTAGAGGGAGGCAGGTCGGTCCTTTTAGAGGGAGGGCTAAAGCTGCGGCCACCTCATGCCCCTCATCTGGGCACAGAAATGCTTGCGGGCATCTGCGCGAGGAAGGATCATTGATACGGTCGGGGGTTTTCGACTGTGCAGCGTAATCTTCGATGTCTAACGAAAATGCAAAGTCAATACTTAACACGTGAATGCTGAAAAGAAAAGGGGATAAACAACCAAGCGGCCTATTGAGACAAACAATCTTCGCCTTAGCTTTTATGCGACGACACTTTTCCTCCTCACGGCGCCATTCATTCTTAGTTGCTATCTCCTCTTCGGTAGCTTGCCTGCTCTCAAAGGGCGAGAGCATCTCCCAAACTTGCTCTGCATAAGATAAAAGAAATTCAGGTCAGAACTAGGGGAAGAGTAGCACAAAGATAAGACATAAAATACCCTTGGAGTAATTCTTAAGTATAAAGAGGCCGGTGGTACCAAGAAAGAAGTCGTTCTCGAAGTACGACAATTTAGAAGCCAGTTGAGGGGCTCCCTATCACTCGACTTGATCCGTCGACGCTCGGGCTCTTTTCTCGCGTCCAGTATTTTGGACATGAACAATGGAAGTGGCCTTAGATGATCGTCTTCCCATTCATAATATTGAAAATAATGTGCCATCTTTGTTTCTTCTGTGGTCGGCTCCCCAAACGGATTACTTACTGGTTTTCCATTTGTCTAATCAGGAAGGTCTCCCCAACCCGTCGCGCGGTAAACGAAGATGAAGTCGTACTTTTAGTTTTTTAACTTGGACTTCCTTTTAATAAGCATCATGAAACCCTTCCTATTGTTAAAACTATACCAAATAGTATCCTCGGTTTCACTCGGGGCCTTCTGAACGGTATGAATCAATCTGAAGGCCCGACCTATATAAGATAACCTACGCAACTCACATGTCACAGTAAAGGAACAAACATTGTGCCAGGATGTGCACATAACTTGTGTATGTGCCAACTTGTACTTAATCAAGATCTCCACGATGACTTTATGAAGTGGAAACCGTAGGCCATAGGAGAAGGCCAATCGGTAGATCGATATACATCCCGCGGGTAGCTGATTTACAGTGGCATCAGGATCAGGAATGATAAACTTGTATCCAGCAGGGAGAAGATATTTCTCCTCCAACGTTGGCTTCTTAAGGGTGCGCACGTGGTTTAGGGAAATGAGTGCTTGGCCAAGAAGTCCCTGGGAAAACTGTCCCTTTGGTGATAAATTCTTAGGCCGGCTCCTTCTAAGCACAACCTCTCCTGGAGGTGGAGACCGATGAACAGGAGCTAGTCGAGCAGCTCTCACCTCCCCTTACGGAGGTGCTAGCGCTAGTAGGACAAACTTCAACAGTTAGTCTATGAGAGTCCAAGGTGGAGTGAGAGTTACCTTCCAGGTATTCTTCGGCCATGAGTTGCAGGAGGGTCTTCAAACATACGGTGGTCTTTATCCTTGCTAGCCAACATTCCTAAACATCAGTCATGCGAGAAACAGTTACGTCAATTTTCCATGGCTAAACAACCTCCTCCTTAATACTAAGGATGCTAAGAGTGGAAGAGTACTCGTACCTAGACCAGAAAGGAGTGCCGGACTCATGTATAGGCACAGCGTAGGGAATTTTCTTAGGTTTCCTAAATTGATTTTTTGGGTGAATGCACGCTACCACACGGCCATCAATTTAGGCCAGGAGGTTAGGGAACTGAGGGTGACGACCCTCCATTCAGGGGCAAGTAGACCCATCAGGGACGGTCCCACTTGATGAGCATAAGGATGACATGCAATAATTAAATAATATAATACAAATGCAACCTTCAAAGGGGTGCCCGAAGACACGCGCCAGTGAGAATTGAAGGCAAATGAAGACAAAGGTTGAACATGAAGGTTGAAGAAGAAGGTTAAAGATGAACAACCCCTTTAAAGATTCAAATGAAGAGTTTGAAGACTCTACAGTGAATTTGAAGGAGGACGAAGAAAAGGGTGGAATCTCTCTCTTTAAGAAACCTGCTTCTCTCTCTGGAAAGTTTGAAGGCGTGATTAGAATGATTTCCCCTAAGAAACCCCACTCCATTTATATAGAGGAGGGAGAGGAGAGGAAAGGATAACACAGCCCCCAAGGCATGCGCAGAGCCAAAACGCCATTCAGTCCACGCCACGTGGCATTCAAACACTCATGACTTTTTCATAACACCTTGCCTCCAAGGGGCTTGAGGGCTTACAGTGCGGCCTAGGGGCCGGTCGCTATACTTTTAGCCCTAAGGGGCTAAGGGTCCTACAGCACGGCCTAGGGGCTGGTCGCTACACCTTTAGCCCCTCCAATGGGCTAAGGGTCCTACAGCACTACCTAGGGGCCCATCGCTATACCGTTAGCCCCCAAGGGGCTAAGGGTTCTACATCACAGCCTAGGAGCCAGTTGCTATACCTTTAGCCCCCAAGGGGCTAAGGGTCCTACAGCACGACCGAGGGGCCAGTCGCTATACTTCCAGCCCTCCAGGGGCTAAAGATCTTACACTACAGCCTAGGGGCTGGTTGTTATGCCCTTAACCTTTAAAGGGCTAAAGACCTCTGGCATGGCTTTGGACCATCCGCTAAGTGTTTTAGTTGCCAAGGGGCTGCGTGATGTTGCGGTGAGGTCTAGAGGCCAGATGCCATACCTCTGGCCCTAAGGGAAGTCAGGCGTCTTATAAGCACGACATATGGACCGAATGCAAGTTATGCTCACCCCCTAAAAGGCAGAAGGTCCTAGAAACAAGGTCGAGGGGCTGGTCTCTTACGATTCAGCTTACGACTAACCGACAGACATAAACATGTATGTAAAGGCAATATTACTCAACGAAGAGGTTGCACTTCATTAACAAAACCAACGAGTACATAGAGCTTAAAAAAAAAAAAATAGAGAGAGAGCGTGAGAGAGAAAGTGATCAATGCTACAATAGAGCCTAAGACTACTCATCCTACTGAATGGGGGAGGCGCATCGTTAGACCTAGAGCTCTTCTCCTGGTTACTCTAAGGCGCCGACCCCGTTCTTGCTTCGAATGACCTAGGTTGGTTGGCTGTTATTAGGTCAATTCTATTGGCCTGCAGCCACGATTCAAAGGTGGACCATTGTAGGCCCGTGAGGGCAGATTTCAGGTCTTCGGCTAAGCCCCAACTTAAGACGCCTAACTCAAGGGCCTCGTTTACCACCATAGCATAAAAGACGACCTGTACTAGCTCCGGAATCTAAAAGTCGCATGCAGCATCCTCAGCATCGTCCAGAAGAAAGTATGGGCATAAGTCACGGTAATCCTCGGGAAGCACTCGGGGAGGGCGAGCGGCTCTCCTCAAATGCCAGTTGAATTCCTCCAACACATGGAGGGCCATCTCCTCAGTACTGAGAAAATAAGGGAACACTGTGATGGAATGCTTTTTTGCAAGGCAACTAGATCGTGAAGGGTAGATAACAACTGCAAGTAATCCCCATTTTATATATCACAGGTGGGGGACTCCCTATGCAACAATTGCACCTCGGGAACTGGGTCACCTCGGGATATCCCCCGGCGCAGGAACCGAAACCCCAGGTGTCACCTAGGGATGGGGCACCCTGATGAAAGGCTTCCTTTTCGAGGTCTGCAAATAGTCTCTTTGGCACGGGCTCACTCCACATTTTGCCTGACTACCCATCCAGTCGAGCAATGCATGTAAAATGTGAGAAGCTAAATGATCCAGAAAATATAGGATTTTAAGTGGGCCCCATATATACATCTATGTACCATGCTAAGCCAATTACACTTAGCTTTTCTGGGGTCCTAAGATGCCAACCTAAAGGCCTAATGAGGGAGACAACCCAACGGCCCATTATGGAAATGTCCTACGTGAAATTACTATTTTGCCTTTGGCTACAGGGACTGTAAATACCTCCTACCTACCTCGAAAAAGGAGATCATTTTTGGCACATTCTCCAATACATCATAAATTCTTTTTCCCAGCTCTGTCTTCTCTTAGAACCCCCTATTAACTTGCTCGTCGGAGAGGCGTTTCCTATATCTCAACCTGTGGTTGCCCTTTTTGTTGGTTTAGTGTTCGAGGAAATGATCATTAGGCGTCCCATATGTGCCATCACGTAAATTCGTTCTTGTCCCATGTCATCCTCAGAAAAACCAGAAAGTCCTAAAACACTTGAAAAAAGAACATATCATCCATATCATTGGAAGATAGTTATAGACGTCTCTAACTATATATCCTAGATGCAAGGTATTTGTATTTATCAGAAGACAATTACAACTATGCTCTAACAATATGTGCTCAATGCTTAATATTTGTATTAATCAAAGTATATGTAGTCCCTCAAAGAAAGCATTGCACATAGATCATTGAAGTTAGCCCATTGTTATCATGCATATATTTTTGTCCTTTTCTTCTATTAACTTTTAAAGGTCCTAAAAGCCAATGTTAGATTACCCTAGAGTGGAGTGAATAGGAGAATATCTTAAAAGTTAAGACTTTATAAAAAGTTCAATGTACTTTGAACTTGTGCTGCCAATGTTGAAGAATACAACCTTGAAGGCTACTCACCAATGTCAGAAATAGACAAAACTAATGATGTTCACCCTTCTAAATAGGGTAATTATTGCCTAAGGCACTTCTTCCCTTATGATTTAATCACCTCCACTTCTTATTCAGTTAAGAAGTGCACACCAATGATCTTGGCTTTACACATTGTTTAGCTTTACAAGCTCACTTGACTAAGGAACCTCAGCTAGCACACTTGCTAAGTATTGACCTATGAATACCTAGTTGCCTAAGTAAGCTCCTCAACTGCTTGTTACAATCGTCCCTTATAAATATTCAAATGAATAACAAGTACACAAGAGAGTATTAAAGATGATTGCACTTGATCTCTTATCACAATGTAATTCTTTCTCATGTCGTGATACTTGCTTGGCTCCATATTTTATAGAGTTCAAAACCATTTTTGACCGTTGGAGTAATGCTTTCAATTCTTCAATGTTCTTTATCCAAAATCAAGCATCTCTAATCAAACCTTAGTGTTTCCAAAATTAGATCTTGATGGGCAAAAATAATGGATTTGATTGCTGAGAGAAGAGCTTGATTTGATCCCCAAAGATACCAAAATCAATCAAAATAATTTACCAATGAACTCAAGATGCATTTAATGCAACTTTCGTGAACTTGATCAAATAAAATCTTTATAAGATCATGGTTGGTAAGCAACGATATATTGTATTATAAAAATATAATCTGTTTAGATGTAAATAAGAGATTTCTTCTAAAGATAGCAGTATATGTCAAGGATAATATATATATATATATATATATATATATATATATATATATATTATATATATATATATATATATATATATATATTATATATATATATATATAAATATAGAAAACAATTGTGCTAATATCAAAGTCAGAGATTCTGACTTTCACATTAGATTCCTACAGAAACAAAATGGGTTGGTACATTGGATTCCTATAGAAACAAGATGGTTTGTTGTGACTTTGACATTGGATTCCTATAGAAACAAGATGGGTTGGTATAATATAACATAACTTAATGTACTCAAATTGAACTTCTATCTTTCACTTAAAACATCCAATGTCCTTGAACTGTGACATTAAAACAATTAATGACATTACTACTGACATTGAGGGAGCTTTCAATCTCCCCCTTTTTGATGAAAGAGAAACCTTTAATTTGAAAGTCATATGGCATATCATGTGTGTGAGCATATTAAGCAACTAAAGCAAAATATAGCAAAACGTAGCATATAATCTTAGTAGGATAAAAGGCGCCTTTAGTCACCTAACTGTGAACGCTATAAGCTTTCAAAGCCTTTCATATAGGCTTTGATCATTCATCATCAATGTGAGTCCACACTGTTTCTCCCCCTTTTTGACTTTCATCAAAAGAGGCGGACTTACAAAAAATGTTTGGCAAGCTTTGTTAAAACAACTAAATTCTTAAAAGACAAAAAATGAAATTATTTTTAAGAACGAAAACAAAAAGAGACAGAACATCATGCTTGGTCAGTGGAGAATGCATTTGAATGGGGGGTTGAAGCGCTCAACGTTGGTTCCTCTATAGCATATAGCACACCAATCCCTTCCTTAATGTTCTCCTCTTGGCCCACTTCAACTTAGGCTATTTTTAATGTCATTTCCAATCTCGCCACATTGGCCCTAAACTCGTCGTTGTTCACCTTCAAAGACCCTTCCTTGACTTTCAGATATGAGATAACATTGTTAAGCTCACATGCACAGTGAGTTAAATCCTCATAAAATCTTTTAAGATCAACCAATGTTTTCTTATTCTCAGCTTGATGACCAGCCTTTAGACCGGTGAGCTCCTTGCTAATCTCCTTAATGTCCTCTTTGAACCAATCTGACTAGGGAGGAGGAATGATTTTGAGATAGGGTTGAGACTTAGGGTTTCCAATATCATTGGCAAAGATCTCTTCCTCATGTTTCCAATGTCTAGAAGGAAAATGTTTAAATTTAAGGCTTTTGAGGGTGTTCCCATTTATGTAGGGATCTAACTGTTAAGGTGATCTTATGCCTCAATCGAGACTTGGAAGCCCTTGAAGATATGGCTCAGGAGATTGGACTAGGGTAAGGGAAACTTCTATGAAAAGTTGCAGGACTTGGTCATATGCTCGAGGATAAGTTCTGCAAAATCAACATACTACTCCATGATACAGTAGAGGGTTTCAAGGAGGGTGTCCTTGGTGGTCTCTTTGGATTACCCTCGAGGGTATGTGGTCCTAACTAAGATGTAGTATAGCATCCATGGGTCTAAGTATAGGGTCATGTAAGATTGGTTGGATTTCTTGATTTTGGTAGATTAGCATACTTTTGAAGACAGAGTTTACGGGGTTTGGTCGCTGATATTGATGGAGGAAATTTGGAGGGTTCAAGGTTTAGATTAAAAATCCTCTCAGTAGAGGCAGTTGCAAGGCTAATGGTTGTACCTTTGACCTTGATAGTGTAATAGGTTTTCCCCCGCCGAAGCTCAACTTTTTCGCAATTGGCATAGAAAAGCTGAGCTTACTGTGGGTATACTTCATCACTAACATCAAATAGACTCATGTTGTAATAATCCGACTCTAACCCATATTTATTTATTTAAATCATATTTATTTATTTAATTAATCATGTTTATTCATTTAATTTATCATGTTCATGGATTTAATCACTCATGCTTATTTGCTAAACCAAATCATATTTATTAATTCAAATACACTCAATTTATATATTTATCAAATTACCTTATCTCATTTAAATTTTCTGCTTTCATTTATCGTATTTAATCATCCTGTTGGGGGATATTTCATTTGGATTTCATTTTGCAATTCAAGTTCCATTGGTTGTTAATTCAAGTTTTGTTGATTAATTAAATATCAGGTGAACCGATAGTAAGGCTCGATAATTATGGTTGAAGAAATTATTATCATTATCATCATCATCATCATTATTATTATTATTATTGTTGTTGTTGTTATTATTGTTATTGTTGTTGTTATTATTATTATTATTATTATTATTATTATTATAACCTTGTAAAAATTTAATTTTGAGTTACATAAAAATGTTATTGTTACGAAGCATTTTATTTCCGAATCCAACTTATTTCGACCCAACTTGAAGCCCAACAAGTTTGCATTCTTTAACCTAACTAATTGTCGTGGTTAAGCTTTAACCATGGTTATCTAAATAGTCACTTTTCTAGATAAAATTTCGGCCAAGTGTTTGGTAAGTCAAAAATTCACAACAAAAACTCCAAACCCATTTTCTCTCTCCTCCCTCTCTCCTCTCTCTCCCTCTATATGGGTAGCACTGTTCCAGCACTATTCTGGACAGTTTTCGGCCAGCTTCTCATCACCTCCAACCTCCCTCAACATTCTAGTACCACTAGCCACCATCCCCACTTCTCAAAACAACCAAGCATCACTACCATCTCTACTTTTTCCAAGCTCAAAGTGAGTAATCTTAAACTTGATCTTGTTGATTTTGGTTTTATTTTTGTTCTGATTCTTGTTTTGATGTTTGTGATAATTGATCATGATGTTTTTATAAGAAATAAGAGTTATTTTGGTGTTGATCATGGTGGAGTTAAGCTTGAATCATACTAGGGTTCAAGGATGATCATGTTCATGCAAGCATAAGTTAAATGGCTTTTGAATCGCCTTAATCCGAGGTCTGCGGAAAACGTTATGGTCGTTTTATCAAAACTGTGCAGAATGAGATCAAAACTGACACACTTGTATTCTGACCCCATTTTGGGAACCCTATTGTGGGAATCATATTTTGCATTTTCAATGAAAGTTTTTCAAGACTTCTTAATCTTTTCATATTGGGATTTTAGGTCTCTATTTGAGGTTATGGGTGAAAGTTATGAATTTTTGAAGTGAATTGACCTACTTTGGTGTAAATTAGATTGTTATTGCAATTTCTGTACAACGCATACTTAAAGGAAAATTCTGAAAATTTTACTGTAGATTGTCCATATTATTTCGAATTTTTTATAAGATTTCATGAATTTTAGTTGAGTATTTTGAGTTTGGTGATTTTTAGAAGCATTTTGAGTAATATGTAAAAAGCAATAATAAAGATTGAGTGAGATTGATCATGCACTGATTTTGTGTATTTTGGGTCAAGTAAGGTCATTTAAGGGGGAAATAAATATTCATGGACTTTCATGGAGCTTTTAGCTTGATTAATGAAAAAGAAGAAGAGAAGTATAAAATTTGAGAGCTTGTTTATCAGCTTTGAATCATTTATGGATTTTTCACAGAAAATACCAAGGTTAGTGAGCTTAATAGCTTCTATTGAGTTCAATGATTTATTTGGGGTGGAATGCTATATCTAATGGATTTATGAGTGAAACATGAGAAGTGGGGAGAGTTGTGACTCAGAAATCATATTTATCAGACCAAGTTATTAGAGTTTATTCTATTTTGAACCAAGATATATCTCTCTTGGTTTCAAACCTCTATTACTTGCTCAATTTAGAATATATCAAATGTATTTATCAAGCCAATCTAGTGTACTCATTTTTATCTTGAACCAAGCTATACATCAGCGAGCCTTAAACCCGTATCAGCAACCTATTTCAAAAAAAGTCACAACCACTCTCTCAATTATCACTATCAAGGCTTTTTCCTTTGGAATCTCATTTATCTTGTTGTGGACTATTTTACTTTCACTTACTTTATATTAGATTTAATTACTCGTATCAATTCAGTTTTGAAGTTATATTAAAATATTCAAGTTATGTATACCATTTAATTACTCAATTTCTGATACACTTATTTTTACTTACTTAATTATGTGAGTAAGGATCATTTACCGACTATATATACTTACAATGATATTTATGAAATAGAGTCAAGGCCTAGTTATCGTTCCCTGTTACGCATAAGTGTTATCAAGTCAGATGATATTTATGAAACAGCTGACTTTTATCAAGTCAGATGATATTTTTAAAGACTCAAGGTACGTCTATTGCTTGTATCTTCAGAAAGCATAACATGTTTATAAGTTACAACTCTTAATGAGTTTATTAATGAATCAGTTTTACAGTAATTTGCCATTTAACTTATGTCCCTGCCAGTTATCATCTATACGGCGTCAGCCCATCATTTACCCACATGGCTTCAGGCCAACTCTTGATCGAATTGGCAGGTGTACACCTATGTATAGATCATATCATTGTAAGGGGTTCACATTCAGATAATAATGAGCAATTCAGTTTTATATTACTTTCATTTTCATTGCTATTGTAAACTAAATGAGTTGCAAAAGCGGGTACCCATCAACAAAATTTCTATGCTTATTTTACAATACAGGAATGCATGTACTGAGTTTTCGCTCACATTTTTGAATTGTTTTAATGTTTTGCATTTTAGGTGATGAAGTATCACATGTTTCTCCTTTTAGCATGCTCTTTTGGAAGTCATCAGATGCTTACGGTGGATTCAGCATAGCATGAATGTTGGAATCAACCTCAGGGTTAACTTGGGTCTATATCAAATATACTTGTGCATGTGGAGTGCGAGTTAGCATATAGTATGATTAAGTCGATGGTATTGAAGTTGAACCATTATGGACTTCGGTCTTGAAGTGTTTCAGTTAATAGATTTTGTGATTGTGATCATGAGTTGTCAGATTAAATGATTTTAGCAAGCCTTGTCCTGATTAGGACGGTGGTAGTGCCTTCTATTATTAAGCCTTCTATTGTTAAGTCTTCCATTGTAGTTTTCCATAAACTATGTCATTAGCAGTTTGGTGGCATTACAGATTGGGTATCAGAGCTAAGGTTTTAAGGGCCACTGTGAGCTATCAAGTGTTTATGAGTTAGCTATCAAGGTGTGTATAAGTTATGTTGGACCAGTTAAATGAGCTATTGACTATAAGTTCATATGTATAGGCATATATAGAGGAATCATTTCCATTTGGGTGACTCAATCATTTGGTAATATCCTGAGATTCAAGCATTAGCAAAGTGGACTACGGAACCATTTGGGTCACCTGTTAGTGAGGCATGCTCTCATTTATCTGGGAGTTGTATTGTATGTTTCATTTCTCTTATTTGTTTAAATTTTTGCAATCGTGCACTTTAGGTGTGTAACCCATTGAGTTATAAACTCCGGCGTGTGGCCGTTGAGCTATTGAAGTGTTTCTCTCCATTTTAGGTATCTATTGTAAGGCTTTTTAGTCAATTTTTAGGCGAAACTCTGTCTGTTTTACCCCAAGATTTGAGTCTTATTGAGGCGTATTAATATACCTAATCTTGGGTATAGTGATGGTTGAAACCCGATGTGGGGATGCCATTTGCAACTTCTTAAGGGATTAATATAGTGTCAAGTTAGGTGTAAACCTCTAGATGAGGGAATGCCTTGTGGGGCCATATCTTTAAGGTGAACCAGTATGAGATGAACACTACAATGAGTACTTATGTATGGTGATAACAATTAGTAGTTTATGATGTGCTACTTGGCATTATATGTGTGGTACAAGTAAGATTAAGCTACCATGTATAGGAATTATCTGGTCTTGACACTAAGATCTTACATCAGCAATGCTCCTATTACTTCCTGTCATTGACTTATTTCTGCCATAGTTACCTTGAATTGCTCAGAGGTATCATTTCTTTGCCACTAACACTCTCTTGATTTGTAATGGAGTGTTTATGGAAATTCTCATATGTGGTCTGTTGGGGACTTCTTCAAACATATCTGAACAACCTTTCTTATAGGCGATTCAAAACCTGACAATTATAACCGTTTAATTCTCTGTTTCTATAATAGAGCCTATAATGATCCCCGTATGCATTACTATGTGATTTACAATTTTTCCTAAGCATATTTGATCCATTCTACTTACAGTTCAATCACCACTATGTCTATATTTTTACTGTCACCTACTTTAACTCTTTGCTTCTATTTTGGCATTATTCATTTATTGCTTGCAAAGCCTTTGGTTATTTTAGACCCAATCATGGAACGCCTTTTCAACAATTAAATGTATCTATATTGTTCGGGTTTTTATAGCACCGCAACATCATGTTGGCATACTACTCCATGGCCATGACTGCATGTCATTACTCAGGTTATTTTCATAATCCTTTCTTCACTAGTATAGCCTATCTTATTAATGATAAATAACGATTTGTGCTATTTTCATCTGCCAGCTGTTTTGAAGTTTATATGCCTACTTAAGACTTCCATTTACTGCAAAATGTGTTATTGATGGATGTCATCATGTTCAGTCATGAGATTGACTCCTTCATCTTAACGTATTGTCTTTTCAAACACCAGATGAATAAAATTACCCTTTTGGTGCTGTTGACCCATATCTTCGTCATTTTACTCACATACCGATACCGTATGACTTTTCAAAAGCCGCTTTGGTAATATGTTAGATTTCTTCACCTTCAGTACTTAATACTGCCTCTCAATTTCATGACATCGTTCATTTACTTTACTATCATGACCATCATGAATAAACTGCATGTCTTGTATATGCAAGATATTTGCATGCCTTACCTCTTTCACTACGAATCTTTGTCCTTTCTTTCATTCAACTTACATGCCTGTCTTTTATAACTAATAAAGAAATATCTTTGCAAGAGTTCATGGTGTGATTGCACCTCTTTACACTTTAGTTAGTCCCCCTGCCTTTGAAATTTACTGAGCCAGTAAGCAGTTAAATGTGCTATCTTTTATAAATATATCTCTATTAGTATTGCTGGAAATATACTCATTGAGCATTCAATCCAGTTTGATTGGCAGATCTTGTTATCATTATAGAGATGAACTGATTGTGTACTTATAGAAGATGACTTATAAAGATCTTAAGGCTAGTTTGAGAAATGTGGAAAGACTAGACATGTGTTTGTATGGACTGAGAGAAGAAAAACTCTATTTTCACCTTAATTACACTGTGCAAGCAAGTAAGTTATCGTGTCAGTAATGCATTGAATGTTAGTGATGTGCCAACCACACTCGACATATACATATCCATAATTACAGCTTGTGAATTTACAGATATTTCGTCTGAGGACTTTCAAGACTGTTTTCTCCTAAGAAACATTGATTTTTAGATCAACCTAGTTCTAGGTGATCAATCCATTTTCAGAGCCCCTATCACATGACCCCCAACAGAGTTCAAGGAACTAAAGATTTAGTAAGATGAGCTGTTCTAGAAGGGAGTTATTAACCAAGTGTGTCATCATGAGAAACCCTAGTTTTATAGGTGTGAAGGAAGGTAGAACCTTATGCTTGTGTACTGCGTACAGAGAGTTGCACATGATCGCTATCAAAAACAAGGTACCTTATAGCTTGAATAAATGATTTATGGGATTAAGCGCCAACAACAGAAGTCTTTTCTAGGAATGATTTACGGTCCGGATATCACACCTAAACCATGCAACCACAGTTTATCTTTTGCAAGAATGCTCTCTTATAGTAATTCTTGAAATTGTTTGCTTGTCTCATTTTCGAAACTTGATGCTATCCAATATTGTTTAATCTCCCTTGTATTTCAACCCGATATTTCCTATTAGCGTGATCTTCTATGTCTTTGCCAATCCATCATAAATGTGCATTATATTTTTGTTCGACCTTATATGATTGTCAACATTCCAGTGTTCTCCACCTTCACCATCTTTATTTCATGATCATGAGTTGTAGTTCACTCTGTTGAGAGCTGATTCATACATCTACCTTACATCTCATTTATTCATGATGATAAGCTTGTATGACTTGTTCTGAATTCAGAATGTAATTTAACTCTCATTGGTATGGGTGATTGCGATTGTCACAATCCCCTTACTCTCTTTATTTTGAACTTCAACTCCCACACATATATCTTACATTCTGATAAATAAATTTTTGCATTCTTTATTTAATCTTATTATTGTACTCAAATTGACTTCATATGAGTAAAGGCATGTTCTTATTGTAGCTTACTGAATCTATTTATCTATCCATTGGCACTTTGCTCATCTAATCCATTTATCTATCCATTACACTTTGCTTATCCAATCTATTTGCCTATCTATTGCACTTTGCTTATCCAATCTATCCATATATTTATTGCACATTACTTGGCCCATCTATCTATTGCGCTTATGTTGTTGCTTATGACTATAAAGTGACCTAGTTGGAGCTCAGTTGCTTGTCATCTTGTTCCAATTCATTAGTTAAACCCGAGTATAGCCATGTCATCTTTCTTCGTGGTTGATTATTTATTAGACCCTTTATGATCCATATTTATAAACCGTAATTCTTGTGGCATTATATTTCAGAATTCATGATACACTTATGTTTATCTTTATTTTAACCACCCCAATAATCTCTCCTTTATTAGCCTTTTCGAATCTCATTGTTCATTTCTTTTGTATGCAATGATTCACTTGGCTAAGAATTTCATCACTCTCATCCCTAACCATGGTCATTTCATTGCCTATTATCGACTGGGAGCAGATCCTTGAGTAGTCTGATGAGAGGAAATCATGTGATGCATTAGGAATGTCAGATGAGGACATTTTGATAAGGACATAATCTCAAGCACTGTCTAATTATATTAGAGTGAGCCAGAAAAAACATTGAGTATAAGGTCAGAGCTTACCCAAACAAGCATTAAGAGGGAAAATTTAAGTACATGTTGAGGTGATACAAGGCCGACAAAAGAATTATGCTGGCAAAATAAAGAAATAACGAAAGTCTCAGATGGGTTATGAAGAATTTCAAAGGGCTTTTCTAGTCAAGGTAGTAAGAGACTGACTATCCTAGGACAATTAGAGACTAGTTATATAGAGCCTTATGATTCATTGAAAGATTAAATTCTGTAGCTTATTGACTGCACCTACTTGTTGAACTCGAACACGTATATAACGTGTCTTATAGCTTGTAATAGTATCAGAGTACTTATTAGGGTGTACAATAGTTTCCATTAGTGGATAAGGTGATAACCAGTAGTGAGTACCTCCTTACTAGCAACAAGGTTCTTTTCTTTCGAAGAGAATATCAATTTTGAATCAAAGTAATTGAGTTCATTGAGGCTATTATGTGAGAAGTATCCGGATCTACTACTGAAGCTTGGGATTAAGCAGTTATATAATACGTAGACACTCTTAGTTGTAGTACATTGGGAAATTATACCTCTTCAGAGAAAAGCAATGGGAACCAATAGCCCATGTGTTTTTAAAGCAGCATTGCATACATTTGGCAAGCGTCATAACTTTCGAGGATGAAAATCTTTAGGAGAGGAAGGCTGTAATAGCCCGACCCTAACCCATATTTTTTTATTTAAATCATATTTATTTATTTAATTAATTATGTTTACTCATTTAATTTATCATGTTTGTGGATTTAATCACTCATGGTTATTTGTTTAACCAAATCATGTTTATTAATTCAATTATACTTAATTTATATATTTATTAAATTACCTTATGTCATTTAAATTTTCTGCTTTCATTTATCGTACTTAATCATCCTGTTGGAGGATATTTCATTTGGGCCCCATTTTGCAATTCAAGTTTCATTGATTGTTAATTCAAGTCTTGTTAATTAATTAAATATCGGATCAATCGATAGTAGGCCTCGATAATTATGGTTTAAAAAATTATTATTATTATGATTACTATTATTATTATTGTTATTATTGTTATTATTATTATTATTATTTTTATAACCTTGCAAAAATTTAATTTCGAGTTGCATAAAAACGTTATCATTACGAAGCGTTTTATCTCTGAACCCAACTTATTTCGACCCAACTTGAAGCCCAACAAGTTTGCATTCTTTAATCTAACTAATTACCATGATTAAGCTTAACCATGGTTAGCTAAATAGTTACTTTTCTAGATAAAATTTTAGCCAAATGTTTGGTAAGTCAAAAATTTACAACCAAAACTCCAAACCCATTTTCTCTCTCCTCTCTCTCCCTCTACACAGCCAGTACTATTCCAACACTATTTTGGCCAGTTTTTGGCCAATTTTCGGTCACCTTCAACCTCCGCTAACATCCTAGTACCGCTAGCCACCATCCCTACTCCTCAAAACAACCAAGCATGACTACCATCCCTACTTTTTCCAAGCTCAAAGTGAGTAATCTTGAACTTGATCTGATTCGTTTTGATTTTTATTTTAGTTTTGATTCTTGTTTTGATGTTTGTGATCATTGATCATGATGTTTTGATAAGAAATAAGAGTTATTTTGGTGTTGATCATGGTGGAGTTGATCTTGGATCATGCTAGAATTTAGGGATTATCATGTTCATGCAAGCTTAAGTTAAAACCATATTCATAGATTAATTTGTATTTAATGTTGTAATCTTTAGTTTTATTGATGATTATGATGATGTTTTTGGTGATTTGGAATGATTTCGAGTGAGGATTTGTGTAAAAAGAGAGGGAAAAGCTAAAACAGTGGAGGCTGAAAATTTCAAAAAAACAGGGCAAACTTCAGGATTAAACCGGTAATGATCGGCCCATTGAAAAATTATGATTTTTGGTGTGTTTTAGTGTGTTACCTTTCAAATGGCTTTTGAATTGCCTTAATCCGAGGTCTGTGGAAAAGGTTATAGTCATTTTACCAAAACTATACAGAATGGGACCAAAACTAATACACTTGTGTTCTATCTCCATTTTGGGAACCCTATTGTGGGAATCATATTTTGTGTTTTAAATAAAAGTTTTTCAAGACTTCTTAATCTTTTCATATTGGGATTTTAGGTCTCCATTTGAGATCAAGGGTGGAAGTTATGAATTTTTGAAGCGAACTGACCGGCTTTGATACAAACTAGGTTGTTATTGCAATTTTTGTGCAGTGTATACTTGGAGAAAAATTATGAAAATTTGACTGTAGATTGTCCATATTATTTTTGAATTTCCTATAAGATTTCATGAATTTTGGTTGATTATTTTGAGTTCGTGATTTTTGGACGCATTTTGAGTTATTGTGTAAAGAGCAATAATAAAGATTGAGTGAGACTGGTTATACACTGATTTTATATATCTTGGGCCAAGTAAGGTCATTTAAGGGAGAAATGAATATTCACGGACTTTCATGGAGCTTTTAGCTTGATTAGTGAGAAAGAAGAAGACAAGTATACAATTTGGGAGCTTATTTATGAGCTTTGAATCATTTATGGATTTTTTCAAGAAAATATCAAGTTTAGTAAGCTTAATAGTTTCTATTGAATTCAATGATTCATTTGGGGTGGAATTCTATATCTAATGGATTTATGAATGAAATATGAGAAGTGGGGAGAGTTGTGACTCAGAAACCATATTTATCAGACCAAGTTATTGTAGTTTATGCTACTTTGAACGAAGATATGTCTCTCTTGGTCTCAAACCTTTATTACTTACTCAATTTAAAATGTATTAAATGTAGTTATCAAGCCAATCTAGTGCACTTGTTTTTATCTTGAACCAAGCTGTACATCAGCGAGCCTTAAACCCGTATCAGCAATCTATTCCAGAAAAGGTCACAATCACTTTCTCAGTTGTCACCGTCAAGGCCTTTTCCTTTGTAATCTCATTTATCTCATTGTGGACTATTTTACTTTCATTTACTTTATATTGGATTTAATTACTTGTATCAATTCAGTTTTGAAATTATATTAAAATACCCAAGTCATGTATACCATTTAATTACTCAATTTTTGTTACATATATTTTTACTTCTCAATTATATGAGTAGGGATCATTTACTAACTACACATACTTACAATGACATTTATGAAACAGAGTCAAGGCCTAGTTATTGTTCCCTGTTATGCACAACTGTTATCAAGTCAGAATATATTTATCAAGCCAGATGATATTTATGAAATAGCTGACTTTTATCAAGTCAGATAATATTTTTAAAGACTCAAAGTACGTCCATTGCCTGTATCTTCAGAAAGCAAAACATGTTTAGCAAGTTACAACTCTTAATGAGTTTATCAATGAATCAGTTTGTACAGTGATTTGCTATTTAACTTATGACCCCGTCAGTTATCATCTATAAAGTATCAGCCCATCATCTACCCGTACTGCTTCAGGCCAACTCTTGATCGGATTGGCAGGTGTACACCTATGTATAAATCATATCATTGCAAGGGGTTCACATCCAGATAATAATGAGCAATTCAGTTTCATATTACTTTCATTTTCATTGTTATTACAAACTAAATAAGTTGAAAAGGGGGTACCCATCAACAGTGTTTTTATGCTCATTTTACAATACAGGAATGCATGTACTGAGTTTTTGCTCACATTCTTGAAATGTTTTCATGTTTTCCATTTTAGATGATGAAGTATCACATGTTTCTTCTTTTAGCAAGCTCTTTTGGAAGTTATCAAATGCTCACAGTGAATTCAGCATAGCATGAGTGTTGGAATCGACCTCAAGATCAAGTTGGGTCTATATTCAATATACTTGTGTAGTGTGGAGTTCGAGTTAGCACATGGTATGATTAAGTCAATGGTATTGAAGTTGAACTATTATGGACTTTGGTCTTGAAGTGTTTCAGTTAATAGATTTTGTGATTGTGATCATGAGTTGCAAAATTAAATAGTTTCAGTGAGCTTTGTCCTTATAGGATGGCGGTAGCGCCTTTTATTATTAAGTCTTCCGTTACAGTTTTTCGTAAATCATGTCATTAATATTTTGGGGGCGTTGCACATGCACCCCAGATTTTCTGATTTTTTAACAAAGGAGAACTTAGCGTTTTATAGAAAATCGAGATCTATAAACTCACATAACACTAACTCCCTCTTAACCACATGGTTATATCTCTTGACCCCTGAATTAGTAAACAACTCAATGGGGAGGCCAAGGAGTCATAGATCATCACAAGATTCAAGTTTGGAGATCGAATTACTAGAATTGGTGGAGATTTTGACCTTAAAGTTAGAGATTGTAGTTCCCTCACCTGACTTTGATAGACGATGCCTAGTGGCATCGTAGGTCCTTTTTGCTGGGGTGGTGAAGGCTTTAGTAGGGCTCCTCCTTTGCACTTGGATGACATAGGAGCAACTAAATCTTCAACAAGAAAGAGAGAAAGAAGAAATTTAAGGGTTTAGAGGAGAGGAAAATTTTTGGAGTTTGGAGGGGGGTCGGGAGATAGAAATGATTAGAGATTGAGTGGTTATACTGTTGAGGCCAAGACACACTCTTTTTATGAGAGAACTGGAACGAGAAAACGAAAGTAAGGGTGGCGGTTTATAAAAAGTGTACGAATTATAGGGATAGGATCAAGGATGGCTTTTGAGAAAGTGCATCATTGCCTTTATAAACATGAGAGAGAGACAATTGATTTCAAAAGATTTGAAAATCCATGGTTTTCAAAATGTGGTTGCTATTGAGGCATTTCATTGATTTAAATCCCTATCTTCCAGCTACTTGCCATAATTGATATGTCAGATAGAAATCCAAAGTCTTAGAGCACATATTTGATCTAGACTTTGAGAAGATATCTTAATGTCTGGTCTAATGCCATTGGTGGTAACATGCAACACTTTATCACATTAGACCTTTTGTTAGGGGATCCTCTCCCTCAACTCATGTATCCATTTTCAACATGTCAAGTTTACTTCAATTAAAATTGAACTGATCTTTATCAAGTGGTTTGGTGAAAATGTCAACTAATTGCAAATGTGAAGGAATAAATTCAAGAATGATATTACCTTGCGCAACATGATCTTGCATGAACTGATGTCTGATTTTAATGTGTTTGGTTTTTGAGTGCTTGGCTAGATTTTTTGTGATATTTGTTGCACTCATATTATCATTCCGAATAGAAACCTTTTGAAAATCAAAACCAAGGTCTCGTAGCTTTTGTGTGATCCAGAGTATTTGAGCATAGCATGCTTTTACTGGTATGTATTGATCTTTAATAGTTGATAAAGCTAGATGGCTTTATTTCTTTGAATGCCATGAGATTAATGATTGTCCAAGGAATTGACAATATCTTGAGGTGCTTTTCCTATCTATCTTATACCTAGCATAATCTATATATAAGCATCCAATAATATTGAAATCTTCATCTCTAGTATACTATAAACCAATGTTTATGGTTCCTGCAAGATATCTAAAACCCCTTTAGTAGCTATTAGAAGTGATTATTTAGGGGCATTTTGGATTCGAGCACATCAGCATATACTAAACATAATATGTGGTCTACCTGCTGTTAGATAAAGTAATGGACCAATCATACCTCTATAGACCTTTTCTGATACTGGCTTACCACTTTGATCAAGGTCCAATCTTGTATTCAATACCGTTGGGGTGCTGGCATGCTTGACTTCATCAAGCCTGTATTTCTTCAAGAGCTCTTTCACATACATACCTTGGTTGATAAATATGTCATCTTGGCATTGCTTGATCTAAAGCATTAGGAAGAAGTTATGTTCCCCCACCATACTCATCTCAAATTCCTTACGCTTCAAATTGAAAAACTCTTGACATAGATCATGGTTAGTAGTACTAAATATTATATCATCTACATAATGATGAGGAAGTCTTCCTCACTTTGTTTTAATGAAAAAGGACTTTATCAATCTTTCCTCGTGTAAAATGATTTTCCAAAAGAAATTTGCTAAGTCCTTCATACCAAGTTCTTGGGGCTTGCTTTATGTCATAAAGGGTTTTATAAAGCTTGAAAACATGATTTAGACATATGAGATTTTTAAATATAGGGGGTTGCTCAACATAAAATTCTTCATTTGGAAAACCATTTAACAAAACATAGTTGGCATCCATTTAAAATAGCTTAATGCCTATGAGAGATGCAAATGCAAATACTATACGGATGACTTCTAATCTAGCCATAGGTTTATCAAAGTCTATCCCTTCCTCTTAGTTGTACCCTTTTGCAACCAATTTGGCTTTGCTCCTCACTACTACTCAAGATTCACCTAATTTCTTTCTAAAAACCCATTTGGTCCTAATCACTAAATGGTCCTTTCGTCTAGGTGTGAGGAACCAAACTTGATTCCTCTCAAACTGGTTGAGTTCATCTTATATAGTCCATGTCCAATTTGGATGTTCCAATGCCTTAGCATAGTGCTTTGGTTCTATGTGAGAAAGAAATGAAATGAATGCACAGAAATTTCTCAAGAATGAACATTTTTCTTGATACTTGTATTGATGTATGTGAGTAAATTGTCTAAAGGATGGGCAGACTTGTACTTGAATCTATTCCTTGGTTAATTGAAGTGGTTTTGAACCTATTCAGGGATACTTGAGGATGACCCATTATTCATGTCATCATCGTGGGGTCTTTCACGAGTATTATGTGACATTGATGGAGAAGCTTTATTGTCATCAAGCTGTCTTTGGTCATCTTGATTTGGACTTTGGCCCTCATTACTAGGAGCACTTTGGTGATGGCATTAGCCCAACGCTCCTTTATCTTCATCATCTACATATTTGCTTAGCTAAAACTCATCAATTGAAGAAGAACTAGTAAGACCGTTGTTAGTTTCATCAAAGATAGCATGAATAGATTTCCCTCAATGAAGTTGGTCGCTTGTTGTAGATACGATATGCTTTACTAACTGAGAAATAGCCAATAAATATACCTTCATCACTCCTTGAATCAAATTTACTAAGGTTTTTCTTACCATTGTTGTGGATGAAGAACTTACTTTCAAAGGCTTTGTAGTATGAAGCATTTGATTTCTTGACTTTGAAAGTTCATTTTCACAGATCATTGTTTTGGCTATATCTTCCAATGTCCTATTCTTCCTCTCAATAACTCCATTTTGCTGTGTTGTTCGTGGTGCTAAAAAGTTATGAGAAATTTTATTCTTGTCACATTAATCAATAAACTTGTCTTGGTCAAATTCTCTTCCATAGTTAGTCCTGACAGCAACCACTAGCAAGTTCCTTGATAACTCCAATATCCTATACAACTTTGCTAATGCATTGAAAGCTTCTGCTTTGTCTTTTAAAAAGATCACCTATGCGAATCTTAGAGTAATCATCCACTATAACAAATATATAAGAACTGCCTCCTAAACTTCTAATGCAAATTGGTACACATAGGTCCATATGCAATAATTTTAGGCCTTTTAAAGAAGGCACACTCTTTGAGGATTTAAAAAAGCATGTACTTGCTTACCTTTAATGCATATACTACATATATGATCCTTCTCATATTTGTAAAGAGGTAACCCTCTTACTAATTCATGCATGCTTGACTAACTTATAATGGTTGTGCAAGCTAGCATGTCCTAATCTATGATGCCAAAGTCATGCATCATCAAGAATGCCTTTAGATAGGACAGATGCATGAGAGAGACATGATAAAGACTTATGGGATAAATATTGTCTAGTCTAGAACCATGCAACACAATGTCATTGGACTTGACATTGTCAACATCACATTGGGACTCATTAAACCAGACATGACTACCTTTATCACAGAGTTGTTCAAATATTCAGCAAGTTGTATTTCAAACTATTGACCAAATAGACATTTTCAATAGAATTTGCATAATCCTTACCAATCTTGCCACTGCCAATGATGTTACCTCGACCATTATCTCCAAAAGTCATTTACCTGATTTTCGTTTTCGAAACTGAGTGAATATTAAGGCATC
>JAKOGI010001347.1:242500-255442 GCA_029747015.1 Carnegiea gigantea
ATGCATGTATGGAAATCTTCCAGTGCCTTCATGATGAGTTGGAGTGTAGGTGGATGAGCCTTGCAAAATATTAGCACAGCGTCTGCGAATAAAAGGTGGGTTAATTTTAGATGTTTGCAGTAGGGATGGTAAGCAAACTCCAGCTGTGAACTTGCTCTCTTCATCAATCTTGAAAAATATTCCATCGATAGCACGAACAGCAAGGGAGAAAGTGGATCTCCTTGCTTAAGGCCTCTCCCCCCTATAAATTCTCCACCCCGGTGGCCATTCATTTGCATAATATATGTCACTGAGGTTAAACATGCCATCAACCACTTCACGAACTGTTGTGGGAATCTTAGGTGGTTGAGCATGTCTTTGATAAAGGACCAATGAACTGAGTCAAAGGCCTTATGGATGTCTAGTTTAATGGTACATCTACGAGATATACCTATTCTGGAATACCCCTGCACAATGTCCTAGCAGATGAGGACATTGAAAAGGAGCTCTCTTTCTTGTACAAAAGCCCGTTGCTGTTCTAGGATCAGGTATGATAAGACTTCCTTCATCCTACTGCATAGTAATTTTGTGATACATTTGTAAATGGTGGTGCAACAGGAGATTGGCCTGAAATCCTTGGCTTAGGTAGGATTTTTTACTTTAGGCAGCAACACTAATTTTGTTTGTCCCAGAAAGGGGGGCATCCGAGAGGAAGCGAAGAACTGGTTCACTGTTTCACATACCATGCTTCCTGTTACATCCCAAGTAGCTTTGAAGAAACCGCTCGAATATCCATCAGGGCCAGGTGACTTGTGATTGGGTATGGAAAAAATAGCCTTTTTGATGTCTTGGTCCGAGAATGGGGCACATAATTTTACTTGATGTTCTGGTGTCAGGCAATTCCCCTTTGAATCACCTCAGGATCTATAGATGTTCTGGTAGAGTGGGAGGGGCCAAGGAGATTCTGATAGAAATTGTGAAGGATCTGGGCCACGGCCTCAAAGCCATGCTGCGTGGTACCTTGGCTATCCTCCAGGGAGTACACATATGTTGCCAACTTTCATTGTTTAGCCCTTGCGAAAAAGAACTTAGTACAATCATCCCCATATCCAATTCAATTCGCCTTGCTCTGTTGTTTGATAAGATCAATGAGAGATGAGACAATATGTACATAATGCTCCCTGACTTCTTTTTCTTGTTGTTTAAGAGCCTCATTTTCTGGTGCAGCGGATAAGCCTTGTTGGATATGCATCAGTTTTTATCGTGCCTGCAGTTGTTGAGTTCGTAGGTCTGCATACTTATCCCTATTAAGATGCATGAGAGCAGGTTTTATCCTTTCGAGGAACTTATGCAATTTCATGCCAGGGGCTGCATCACTCTGTGGCATTGTGGAGGTGAGAATAGAATGAAACTCGGGGTTTCGGGTCCACATATCATAGAATTGGAAGAGCTTAGGGGGTCATTTACATCCCGGGAAATCAAGCACCATGGGATTATGGTCAGAGAGAGCGTTGGGCTTGTAAAGAACCTGGCTAAAATCAAATTGATCATACCACATCACATTAGTAAATACCGTGTCAATACTTGTCCATATTGTTTTGTTTGACCAAGTATAGTAAGGCCCTTGGTATCGCATCTCTTGCAAGTTACAAAGGTCAATGCAATTTGCAAACGGCTTGATTTCAAAGTCCTTCGCTTCTGTGCCTCCCATTCTATCGCCATGGTAAAGGATAGAATTAAAATCTCCCAGCACACACCAAGCCTCATCCATGTGTTGAGCAATGTTTATCAGATCTTCCTATAATGGTTGTCGTGCTTCGGCTTGATTATGACCATACACCAAAGTGAGGAAAAACTGTTTACGAGTATGTTATTAGATAACCTTGCTGTGAATAAATTGATCAGACATGTTAAGAACTTAGACTTGGTATGCGTTTAGTCTCCATACCATCCCTATTCTTCCTTTTGGGTTGAGTTGGAAATTGTGGCACCATTGCCACCCTGGAAAAAGAGAGGAGGCAATCTTGTCCACATTATGCATCTTTATTTTTGTTTCTAACAAACCAATTAAACTAACTTGCTGCTGATGCAAGAAGAGTTTTAGGTCCTCTTGTTTATTACGCCAGTTAAGGCCTCGTATATTCCATAAGCAAATATTATCCATTTGGGGGGGGGGGACCCCTCTTGTCTGGATGATTGAGCAAGGCACACCCTGCCTAGTGCTTCAGAGCTATTCCAGGTAGGAGATGCTGTGTCTGGAACTTGGCGTGGGGGGGGGGAGAAAATTACTATTTCCCGAGTTACAGGAGTGAAACAATCCTGGTCAACTTGAATGGGCTGTTATATTACGTTGGTAGCAGATGGCTCTGTTCTGGCCTCCTGGCGTTTTGGGCGCCATTCAAATCTGGGTTGGGTCTTTTTCCTGCAGGTCTCAACCACATGGCCATACATTTGACAATGATCACATCTTGTTGGCTTCCATTCGTAGGTTACACGCTGCCGAATCAAGACATCTTGGTCATTGAGAAATTCAATATAATTTGGAAATTCCCTGGCCAAATTGATGTCCATGAGCACCCGTGCATATTGAAGGTATGTTTTCTCTTTGTTGTGCTGGTCAGTCTTCAAAGGCACCCCCAATATACTACCAAGCTTGCTGAGACTTTCAAGTCCCCAGTATTTCAATTCCAAACCTGGAAACGAACGTAGATGGGAAGAGAAACAATGGTTTCAGTATGTATATCTAACTCTAGGTTCCATGGCTTAACCAACATTGGCTTCTTATCGAAAAAATAGACTCCTCTTGTGATTACAGTCTGATGATCAGCGATGCTTGCAAATCGCACCAAATAGAGTCCTGGCCTAGCTAGACAGATCTTATCAATTTTCATTGAGGGCCAAATTCGCTTGAAAAACCTCTTCATTACCTCCAAAGGGGGATTCGCCCCCAACACAGAACATAACACAGCCTACTTCCAATATTCAATTTCCAAATTGACATCCTCAGGCTCCAATTTAGCTAACTTTGCCCGATTAATTTTCGTGGTAGGGATAAATTTCAAAGAGGTACCTGCGTCTGGGTCGACCATCGATGCGTAGGTACTGGAGCGCTCTAGTGTGAGTCCTGGGGTGGAGATAGGGTCTGGTTCAGGTAGGAGGGAAGATGATTCTTCCAGCTCTGAAGTTGCCGCCTGATTCTCACTAATTTCCGCGTCGGGCTTTGCGGCCGCCGACTGCCGTGGTCTCCCCGTCGGCCCCCCTTTGCCATGGCTGCGTTCGGTTTCATATATATATATATATATGTATATAGATATAGATATACATATACATATTAATATATATAGATATATATATATATATATATATATATATATATATAGTGTGTGGGATGGGTTTGTGTATATAGTATGTATATATATATATATATATATATATATAATATATGTACATAAATATATATATATATTATAGATACGTGTATAACATTTATATATATGAGGTACAGACACACACGCAATAACAAATATATATATATATACTATATATTTACCCTAGTATATATCTATATATATATATATCTATATATATATATATATACAGATGCATACATAATACATACATGCATACCTACATATTAACATGCGCATAATAATAATATATATATATATATATATATATATATATATATATATATATATATATATAATATATATATATATATATGATAATATATATATATATATATAATATATATATAGAGACTTACTATATATACTATATATATATATAATATAGCACATAAATGGCATACATACCTAAAAACCATGCATATAGATGATAGTGTAGATAGAGATGATATATAATATATATATAGATATATCGATTATATATATATATATATATATATAGACACAACATACATACACTATATATATATATATATACACAACAAACACACACACATATACATTCATTACATATATAGAATATATATATATTATAATATATATATTATATATATTTTATATATATAGATATACACACACAACACATATATATATTGATAAACCCTCGATATTATATACATAATATACATATATCGTATAAAATGGTATATATGTGTAAGATATATATATATATATATATATATATATAATTATATATATATATATACATTATATATATATATATAATATCTAACATATACATATATATATACATATATATATCTATATATATATATATATATATATGGGTGATTAAAACTGGTTAATCAGAAATTTGGTTAACCCAAAATCGATTAACCGAAAAGTCGGTTCGCAAAAATTTTGAATCAAAAACCAAACCGAGACTTTCGGTTAACCGAGTTTTTCTGTTCGGCAAAATTGTGAACCATAATCGAACCAAAAAATTCGATTAGCCGGATTTTTAGTTCGGTTAATCGGACTTTTAGTTCGATTACCGGTTAACTGTTCATTTGAATTGTTAATTTTTAATTTCTACCCTTTTTAAAATTAATTTAACTATTTGAGACACCAAATATTAATTTGCACATTATTTTATGTTTAGTTTTATCTTTTTATGATTATGAAATCTACATTTTAACTAATATAAAATTTAGTATTTTTGTTAAAAGTGAAATTTTGGTTTCGGTTAACATGCAGTTAATTGAATCTCAAACAACTGAATCAAAATCGAAACTGAAATTGCAAAATTTGTTCAGTTTGGTTAACCAAATTGAATGTTTGAGAAAAATCGAACTAGTTAACCCATTTATTGGTTTTCCAGGTTTTTCGGTTTCAGATTTGTTGGCTAACCCCTGTATTCTGTAGATACCCAAGTCAAAGATTCTGACTTTGACATTAGATTCCTCCATAGAAGATGGATTAGTATAATATACTCAATGTACTCATATTGAGGTTTGGTCTTTCACTTAAAACACCCAATGTCCTTGAGCCGTGACATTTAAACAATTGGTGACATTACCACTGACATTGGAGGAGTCTTTAACTTTCTTTTCCCAACTTTAGCAATAGTGGTTATAGTACAAATGTACAATTAATCTATGTAACTAAATACACAGATGGTATTATTTGCTATACCTAAATGAAGATACTCGCAACTTTTCTTTGATTTAGTTAATTATATAAGAGTGAATGTATTGGGGCTATATATAAAATTTTCAGATATTTTAGAAAATTAAACCTGACCATGCACGACAACCTAATAGTATTTCTGTCATTTATAAATCTATGCTTATTTTTTTAATAATAATGCCAAATTCATATATATATACACACACACACACACACATATATATATACACACACACACACATATATATATATATATACACACACACACATACACACACAAATACATACATATACATACACGCACAGTTCATATCATCCTAAAGGAGAGTAAATAGGATGATTAACAAAAAGGGTGACTAGCAAAAATCATTATAATTATGAAATTAAAAGTGGAATTTGAAGTGAGATAGAACATAAGGATTTGTTAACAATGGTGGCCCTTCTAAACATGCTGGTGAAGTTCCTGCCTAAGGTCTCCTTTAATAGGATTTGAACAACTAGAAGCTACAAATACAATTCAACAACTCCCAAGGCCATCAACCTTAATCTACAGATTCCCTTCTCTCGATATGTCTCTCAACTAAGTACTTCTAATTGAGAACTCACTGAACATTGTTCACGTAACGCTCAATCCCAAGGAAGTTCTCCCTACTTCATTTGTTACAACTTCCGTGACAAAGGAATACATGCAAGTGCCAGCTCAGTGTATTATTTTCAATTACTACAGTGCCTTGAGAAAGTTGGCTTGGGTTTGTATTTATAGGTGAGGATGGATCATATAGCTATTGTCTCACAATCTTCTAATGGAGGCACGTTTGATCCTGTAAATGAGAACATTTTGTTTCAAAGCTTTGAACACACTTTCAAAGTCTTGAAACAATACTTTGTTTGACTATCAATTTAGATCGGCAACAACGTTCTCAAATGACAAGAATGTGCTTCAATATTGTCACATCTAGTAAGTAAATATTCCCTGGACAATCTACATAATAACTCAAAATTCTTTAAGAGGCAAAAATCAATCAAATATGATCTCAATATCATATCATATCAATGTAATATCTTTAAAAATACAGTAAATCTACATGCACTAATGCCTAGGTTCCCGAAACTTGCACCGATGCCACATCATGTGAGAATTTTTTTTAAGTATTTAGTTCTAATGTTTAATTTATAAGATTTACACAATTAAAATAAAAGAAAAACAAAATACAAGGGACATCGATGGTAGACATGTGACCAGATCTATTTTCTACAAACATTACTCCTAGCCCAGAATTAGTCTGCTTCCCCTCCAGTTAAGTACACCGCCTAATTCAGCATCCAATCGATCAATATTCCAGCGGCAAAGCCGCCGACATAAAATGAAAAACCCAAAAGAAATTGGGATAAAAGAGGGCAGGATCAACCCTATTGGTGTGCACACTTGAATTTTTCAGTGAACATGGCGTAGACTGTGGTTGCAAATGCATGGGAAATGGTTTTGCCTATGAAGATCTTGTCGTTGCACTTGAAGAACTGGTATAGGGGAAAGGCATCTCGACACTCGACAACAAGAGAGAGGAGGAGGGAGTCGCTGGCGGAATATGGTCACCGGATTGGTTTTGTGGGTGCTGGGGAGGGTTCATAACTATTGACGTTGATACAAGAAGGGGGGCTGAGGAGAGAGTGGATGATTGGAAGTCTCCATACCCAGTACTCAGTTAGTGTTGAACTACTATTTTTTTTTTTTTAATTTGAAACAAAATAATAAACAAGTTACAAGCCACTTGTGCATTGGTAACAAAATCAGTGTCTTACTATAGGTAGGAAATAATCAGTCACATATTTCTTCAATTCAATCAATATCACAAGGGAATTGAAATGTGATCCTACCTAATTATTTAAAGATCAAAAATTAATCAATGATCCAAACAATTATCCCCTTTAAAAAAATAGATCATATAATTCACATTCAAATTTTAAAAAATATATTAAGAATTATATCAGAATAATATCCGCAAAATATTAGCACAATAAAAGAATTGAAAACATACAGCAATACTTGTTTTTTTTTTTTTGGATCAAAGAAGGGGGGATCATGCTATATTAGAATTGATGAAGTCGTACATGTCAATGGATGCCCTATCAAGAACTGTATCAGGGACATCCCTATCTCAAACCCTTCTACTAAAGCTATAGGGTTGTAAATGAGTAAGGTCATGTGCAACCCTATTACCATTCCTCTTAATAAACGACCAAGAGCAAAAACTGAAGAATGCAACAAGAGCAATAATGTCTGTAATTAGAAAACCAATAAAAGTGTCTTGAACTTTCGAGGACTTGAGCAAATTGATAAGGGTTAAGCAATTGCCTTCCACAACGAGGTTGACAAGCCCAGCAACTTTGGCACATTAGAGACCCAACATGCAGGCTTGAGCTTCTTTAATAATGGGTCCTGCAGATCCCTTCCCTTGTTCGACACCGGTGAAGATCACATCACCCAAGTGGTAGCAAATGACGAAGCCAAGCCCCCAGCAAGATTCACCGAGGAGCCCACCATCAAAGTTCAATTCGAAGAGCCCAGTATCAAGGGGAAACCAAGACTGGGGGTGTCAAGGTTTTGGTAGCTTGTCCCTTTCTTGAGCTTCACGAAAGCTAAGGATAAAGGAGATGACTCGTTTGCTAAGTGTGCTTGGGGTCCTGTCAAGAGACCTGCAGAGAAAGCAGCTTGTTGCGTTCCAAACTTCCCAGAGAATGGCCACAAACAGACCTAATTGATCATCATCCAGAACTGTATTGGCATGCATAAAACAGTCCTCCATGGACCTGAACCTGGTCATCCATAGCTTATTATCAAGATCATTGCCCTCGAGGATGGGCGCTGCCAAAAGGCATTCAAGCAAAGCGTGAGTGTCTGTCTCCTCCGAGTGGCCGCAAATGGAGCAGTTCATATTGATGGAGGGGACCTATTTAGCTATATTATACCCAGAAGGGTTAATACCTTTGCAAAGGCACCACCCAAAGAGCTTTATACATGGAGGAACGCGAAGGCTCTAAACTGTTCGCCAAACCTCACATGAGTGACGAGAGGAGCTCCCCAAAGCTACGCACTTGCTTATGTTAATCGTATGGTATGTTGACCGGACCGTGAACAAGCCATCTGAGGTATAGTGCCGTACTAGTTTGTCCTCCGGCCAAGAAGCGCAGAGTGAAATATCGAGGATAATGGCAGCATCAACATGCAGAAAGATGCTTTCCACAAGATCAGCATGCCAAGTAGCATTATGAGTGTCAATAAGATCACACACCCTAGTCTATGCGTACAAGGGGTTTTGTGGAGTGATAACCCTGAAAGACGAGGGTCGAGAAATCCAACGACTATCCTATATATTCAGAGAGTTGCCATTGCCAACAAGCCACCGGGAACCTTTCAAGATAACATCTTTGACTCCTAAAATGCTACGCCATGTGAAGCTTGGCCTAGGACCGAGAGTGGCCTGAAATATATTTCCATGTGGAAAGTATTTAGCTTTAATGATATCAACCAGCAAAGAGGAGTCATTTCGAATCAATCTCTAAAACTACTTAGCAAGCAAAGCGTCATTGAAAGCTTCTATATCCCGAAAACCTAGTCCACTGTCGTCCTTGTTTGAGCATAATTTTGAGGCCCCTAACTAGTGAATTTTCCTCTCCTCCTGCTTATGTCCCCAACAAAAGCGGTTGATACTTGCCTAGAGGAAGTGGCACAAGTCTGAAGAGAACTTGAACGCTCTCATGGAATAGGTCGGGATCGCTTCAGCTACTACTTTGATCAGCACTTCCCTCCCCGCCTAAGAGACAAGACACCCCATCCAAGTAGAGAACCGCTTTTTGATATGATCAATAACAAAAAGGAAGGATTTTTTCTTGGACCTACCGACAACCATAGGTAGGCCTAAGTACTTATCATGCGAGAGGACTTCTCTGATGTCAAGGGTCAAGATAATATCACGTCGACGAGCAGGAGAGACCCCTTTGCTGAAAAAGACATTAGTCTTCTAGAAGGTTACCAATTGGCCCAAAGCAGCTGAATATTTATCTAGTATGTCCTTAATAATAGTAGCCTGACCCAAATCAGCTCGACAAAAAATGATTGTGTCGTCCGCGAATAGCAAGTGAGAAATAATAGGGGTGTTGCTGCAAATTTTGTAACCATGAAGAGCCACCCTCGCCATAGCTTTACGAAGTAAACCAGAGAGGCCCTCCGAGCAGAAAAGGAATAAAAAGGGAAAATCGGGTCACCTTGGCGAAGTCCTCAACTAGGAATAACGTGCCCCTGAGGAACTCAGTTGACCAAAAAGGAGAATGATGCTGATTTGACACAGTGTAAGCCAGTTTAACCCACTGGCTGTTGAAACCTAATCGAGCATAATGGCCGAGAGAGATGGCCATTTGACTATGTCGAACGCTTTGGCCATGTCCAACTTAACTAGCATATCTCTATTAGGATGTCTATCCGATTTCATAGCATGGAATATTTCGAAAGCAATGAGGATATTGTCAGTGATGAGCCCGCCTCATGTGAAAGCACTTTGAGTGTCCGAGATGATATTAGGTAAAAACGGTTTGAGTCTGTTGCAGATGACCTTTGTAACTAATTTATAAGTTACATTGCAGAGACTGATTGGACGGTACTCTTGGATAGAATCAGGGCCAAGTTTCTTCGGGATTAAAGCAACAAAAATATGGTTTAACCTTGGGGGGATGCGATGGCCACCCAGAATTGCAGGAACAGCGTCTATGACATCATTGCTAAGGGTATTCTAGAATTTTTGGAAGAAGTATGGATTCATGCCATCTGGGCCTGGAGCTTTACATGGATGCATTTGGTTTAGGGTATTTTCAACCTCCAATCTAGTGTAAGGCTTACAGATAGCCTCATTCATATCATGTGTCACCGAGGGAGTCACATAGCTGAGCACTTCTTCCATATCTAGCAAACTGGAAGCCGAGAAAAGAGAGGAAAAATATTAAACGATAGTGTTTTCAATGCCTTCAGAACAGGTGTGCCTGATTCCATTATCGTTGACGAGGTGATTAATATAGTTCCTGGCACGTCGCATGGAAGCTCTGGAATGAAACCAATGCGTGTTAGAGTCTCCATACTTCAAGTAATCAGATCGAGCGCACTAACAGCATAGAATTTCCTCTTTTTTCCTCCGTTCTCGAATCTGCTACAGAAGAACACGACGACCGGGAGCATCTCTTTGAGATGTAAGTTACTGCTCCAGTTTAGAGATTTCCATGGTTACATTGCCAAAGAATTCTCTATTCCAGTGTTGGAGCTCTCCAGCGCAGGCATTAAGACGCCCCATAATGTTATCGACCGGGTTAGGTTAACAAACTGAAGACCATGCAGAAGAGATCACATCACCTCATGATGGTTCCATTAGCCACATATTCTCAAATTAAAGTCGTCGCTTTCTATTACAGTCAGTTGCACCCCCGAGGTTTACACCTGAGGAGGATGGGCAAGTGGTCGTAAAGATTAAAATCACTATGAAACACTTGGGCATCAAGAAATAGAAGGAACCAATTGGTATTTGCATAGAAACGGTCCAACCGTTCTTCCAGTACCACTTCATTATGTCTATAATTGCACCACGTAAAATTGTAGCCAGAATAGCTAAGATCAAATAAATCATTATCAATGATAGCATTTCTGAAACTATCAAGGTCATACAATGATTTAAGGGGACCCCCTCTTTTTCAGCATTGTAAAAAATTTCATTGAATTCTCCGCCTACAAGCCAAGGGAGGGCCAAGTAAGAGGCAAGGTCAGAAATCATCTGTCCGATCTTCCATTTCTCGTGCGAATCATTCCAACCATAGATACCCATGAAGCGCCAAGTGATATCTTATCCTTCCAGGCGGATGGTGGTGTCAATGTGATTGAAGGAAGAGGAAAGCAACTGGACGTTGACATTGGGCTCTAGGAGTAAAGCGAGGCCACCTGATCTACCTCTAGCATCAACGAAAGCACCAACAAAGTCACCCAGCCAATGTACAGTATCCTCCATTTTAGACTTGCTGCATTTGGTCTCCGATAAGAAGACCACTTTGGGTAATAGTCTCCACAAAAGGATGCGGAGGTCAGCAATTGCCTGGGATTCACCCAATCCCTAATAGTTGAAACAAAGGATACTCATTGTGATCGACGGGGTTACTCAGTAACCTCCGACGAACTAGAAGCATGAAGCTGGTCACCTAAAGGATTCCCCATCTCTCGAACCTTGTCCACACTCCTACTATCCACACTTATATCACCTGCTTTCCTTTTACAGAAATCGATTGCAGCATTAATCAAAGGGGTGTCATCAATGATCATTTTCGATGAGGAGTCAACAGTTGAATCAACGTTCGACTTTGCATGTGACCCAAGGCCGCGATCTTTGTCATTGAAGACTAATATGTTGCGCACTTTAGCCCTAGCCTTGTTATTGCAAAAGGCTTGATACAACCGTTTTTCCTCTTTGAGGTCAGAAACAGCTGCTCTACCACGGGATTTTAAGAGGGAGGACCTTATCCAATCCCCGTATTGCAACTCGATTTCATCAGTTTGAGGATTATAAAGGGTACAACTACCATAGACAGGGTCAAGCATACCACAACCATAGCAAAAGTCCTAGAGTTTTACGTACCCGATTTTTGTCCACATTGGTTGTTTAGCCACCAAGATCCTAACACCTTGTATAGGTGCTTTATTGATATCAATGTCAACTCGAAAACACAAAGACTTATCCGCACCCATCATCATCATCTCATCACAATCAACAAAGGAGCCAAGCTTGTTGCCGAGCATCTGGGCACAAGCAATCGTTTGTTTTTTGGCTGGAAGATCATAGGCTTTTACCCAGAAGCGGGTTGTAGTGAGACTGACCTTAGATGGCTTCTCAAGCCTAGTGACCTCTTTTAGCTACAAGATCTTCCCATCAAACCACCATGGACCTTCATTGAGAATAAATAGTTTTTCTACAGCGGAGAAGAACTGGAATGCGAAAAGATTGGTGTCAAGGTCCCTGATGATGATCTTTTCTCTGGTTTCCAGACATTCTGAGAACCGTCTTCGTGATTCTGGCATTGAAACTCTTCTCAGTTAGAAGTTTCCCATATAAGCACAATTCAATCTGTTCAGACCTCTCCTCAAAGTCGACATCATCAACATCAATGACTTCATCCTCTTCCTCAGTCAAGTTGAGCCTCTGCCAAACCTCCTTAAGACCAGACGCCATGGATGCAATTGAAGCTTGTTCTGCAAGCAAGCAAGGGAAATCCCAATTAGCAGTGATACGCAGCAAGCGAATAATCCAGGTGTAGAAGAATCAACGAACAGCAACTACAAACCTACAAAAAGGTAGCAACAATCAACCGGCAGCCCTGCAAGGATCGAGGGCAACAACTCTCACACTTAGGGTTTAGGAGCCCGTCGGTGGAGAGAGCAACAAAAAAAAAGTGCCGCAATAATAGCTAATTAAATTTTTTTACACCAGTTCCTGTAAGAACCTAAGTCACATATATTAGAAAATATATGCAAAGAATTACTTTTGATTTTATTGGACAAAACCACAATCTCAAAAATCGCATAATTACATGTCAAATTTATTAGACACTTTCAACTAATTATCCCTTGATTTTACTCATATTATATCCCAATAATACGTAGGCCTTTCATAATAATGTCTAGAAGAACGCGCCAGCATAATTTGGAACCCATATGCAGATATTTCGATAACATAATTAGCGACACAAGATCAATCACAAATATCTTAATATCTTAGCAAAGAATCCATTCAACCCTTTTCATCCCTCCTCAAAATATTATTTAACAAATATATATATATATATA
>JAKOGI010001348.1:0-142500 GCA_029747015.1 Carnegiea gigantea
ATATTTATATACATATATTCTTATATATATATATATGTATACTATATATTTATATATGTGTGTATATCTATATATATGTCATGTATGTGTGTGTTGTGTTTGTGTATATATATATATATATATATATGTATGTATGCATGTGTGTATGTGTGTGTGTGTGTGTGTGTGTGTATATATATATATATATATATATATATATATATAGTATCACAAACTAATTAGTATTTATTTTTAATTTTTTTGCTTCGATTTAGTTAGAGCTGTAATACATTTTAATTTAAATATTTAATACAACTTTTGATACGCCATATAATTATCTAAGAAATTAATTACAGGATGAGACGTGGATCTAAGGTGGTTATCTAAAAGTACAATTTGAAATATTATTCATATTTATATTACTAATAAAATAAAGTTTTAATTATTGATATGCAGATAAGTAATTTGTATTCTATTCCATTAAACACTTTTTAAAATGTTCAATGGTGGTAAGAGTCGCTTACTGTTTTTACTTCATATGTTACAAAAGGTTTTTTGGCAATAAAGCCCTTGAATCATAAGAAGACGTAGGTTTGTCTTCAATCAAATAACATAACTAATTCAAGGAGTCATGATGTGCTACACTATTGTTTGTTGTTAAATATACAAAACACCAAATACTATTACTTAATATCCAATCTGCCAAATGGCAAAAGCTATTTAAAAACCTCATTTCTACTCAAAATGATTCTAATGTGCCAATTTTCTATGCACATCAAATTGTCATGTTCTTCATCCTGAATGATCCTTCTACTTATTTCCATCCAACAATAATATAGTATCATTTCCGTAGCAACTCTTAAGTTTTCTCTACTTTCTTGTCACCCTTATTGCTCTCTTATCACCCTTGTGCTGACGAATAGAAATCTTTGTTTTGGTGTCCAAATTGTCTTTTAAACCTACCTCAATGAACTGAAAATGTGATTCCCTATCATTATAGAAAAACCATCTCAATGAACTCAAAATGTGACACGACACTCTCATTCTGATCAATCTACCCGTAGTAAGCAACCTACTTTGCTAGGTACATTCAAACAAAATAGAGATAATGAAACTTACAAAATATGAATTCACAGACTTCTCTTAAGGTGCTTTTGAGACTACCAAGAAAAAAAAAAAAAGACCAAAGGAAATCCCGCCTCCATCATCGATTTAGAAAAAAAACCACACAAGTGAAAAAAAATTTTTGGGGGGGGGGGGGGAGCATTTGTGATACAAAATTCAAAATAATCTCACTATTGGAGGCAACAATCATTTGATTTTTAAGGTAGCTTGGGGCCTTATATAATGAAGGATTAGCTCTATTTGTTCTCTGCTGGGACTAACACCAACACCAATTTGTCAAAAAGTAAGTCTTAGTACAACGCAACAGACATAAAAAAGGTGGTCATTGGCTCGTTACTGGGACTAACAACACCAATCTGCCAAAAGAAAGTCTTAGCATAACACAATAAATAGAAGAATATGGTCAAGAATTACGATCATCAGTGTCCACATACAACGGTGGATGGCTTCCTTCTTATCTAACAGCTTGTCCATTCTTATGTCATTTTCCCTAGAATCCTTAGAAGATTGTCGATTTATGCCATGAGAGAACAACTATCCTCATTGAACATAATGCATTCTCAATTTTAGAATTCCCGCAGCTCTCTTGCAGTAAAGGGGATAGCAAAGAGAAGCGGGACCAAAAAAGCCAATTAGGGGGACATGTCGTATTAGAAGGCGCAATGATTGTCATTCAACTCATAGCTGAAGGCGTAAATACTTAAGCTTTAATTGCTACGTTTCTAACGATCCTGCACCTGTAATGTTAGTAGTCAATAATTAAAAAATTAGTGCAACAGATCATCGATAACTTGGCTAACTCCAATCTCCACAAAATCAATTACACACCATTATCACCCCTTCACAAATTCACAAAATACCACCAACCGTCCCCCAACTTAACAAATCAAACCTCTGAAATGAGACTGAGTTTAGTATTTTAACACTATGAAGTATGGCGGTATAGCAGTAACATGCAGATCCATACAACAAAATTAGTTTTCATAGTAATTAATAAAGAGAAACTAAAAAGTTAAACTCGCACCAAATGAGTTTACCAATAATATTGAAAAATTAAGCAAAACATAATTAAACCCTCAGCTTTGTGGGAAAACTTGACAAACAACTCATAATGCCACCAAGTTAATGATGTGAAGCAGGTAATTAAGGAGATTGAGTACAATACAAGCAGAAAATAATCATATCCAGAATTGTTGCTTCGAAATTCACCTTTTGAATTATTATATGATACTTTGAAAATGCCATTAAATTACTGTTCAATCTAACAACTAAGAAGGGATGATAAAAAAAACTATGGAAATATTATTTGTAATTATAAAATTGATATAGAATCTAGCAATTATTTCTTTATACAAAAGAAGAGAAATTGTGCCTGGAATAAAAGCCAAAAAAGTGGTTGAAAATTATGAATAATTAATGAATGAAGATACAATTGAGGTTGGATTCTAATTTACAACTATAGATCAAGTATATTTATTCGTATCAATTTGCCCAGTACAACATTAAATAGCAAAAACGATGCCCTTTTTTTTTTATAATGGGGGGTTTTTCACTTGTTTATAAGAGGTCATATAGGATTCGAGTTGAGTACCATCCCCGGTATTATTTATAGTTCTCGAAATTAAATCAAGACAGTTACGGTTTTCTAACATCTAACCAAAGATATAAAATCAATAAGTTCAGACCTGAACTCTTCAACTTGGATACTAACTCCAAATAAAATATCTCTACCTCAATTTGAATCATACCTTTTCCAGTACAGTACACTAATTCAGCCCCTTGCATCCTCTGCTTCTCCTACACATGCTGCTAGCCAAATTTTATTCAATCCCATGCTTACATATGCAGTCAATCTCCTTCATGATCCCTGGAAGTGAAGTCGTCGACGTCAGCTTATTGCTACTTAAAAGTTACCAAATCAAAATAATCTTAAGATGGCCATCAAGAGGTGCTTCTCATATGGTGGTTTGTTTCACGCTTATCTCCTCTTTTTTGTTGTGGGTTTTTTTTCTCTTGCTTTTTGGGATTAAAGTCTCTCGACAAAGTTCCCACTTCCTAACTTAAATTCTTGCATTGCTTTCTTTACAAAAACCAAGGTCAATCTTCCTATGATTCTAAACAAATTTGAGCAAACAGCCTTGTGCCACCAACAAACTACGTAACACATAAAGCATAAGCACATATTAATTTCTATTCAAATTCTTTTCAAAGTAAGCTCCTACACAACTATTTAAAGAAATGCATATCCTCACCAACACGACGACACTACCTTGGAGGGGCTATAACTTGTATATTTATTTTGATACTATTGTGCTTATTCTCATAACACCCACCCGAACTATCAACCTTTCCACTCCCCCATTTCTTCTAAGCGCTTGTAATGAATTAGTGTTGTACTTCACTTGGAACGCACTCTTATGCGTTTCCATTTGTATGTTCGGTTATCCCCCTTCCATAAACCGTTTACATCATACCCATTTCCTGCCATAAATGAAATGTAACTTATAATTTAGTTGGGCACCCACCCTCTTTTGCCCACAAAAGCTATAAGTTTATCATCGTTGAAGATCCTTCTCTAGCATATCCGCCATTACAATGATACAATCAAACTCCCCCGCCCAAAAAAAAAAAAAAAAAAAAATCAAACCACAGAGACAATCTTTGGCAAAATTAGAGGCAACTCTATATTTATATGTAAGACTAAAGCCAGAAAACCCAAATATAGAAACCCTAATCTCAGCAAACACTCAAAATTTGCTATCACAGTATTACTGTCACAATGTTCAATTGAATGGCAAACATAAAAGAGAAAGGATACCGGAAATGACAAAATGACGATTGTACGACATGTAGCATCCTCTACACTTTTTGATCTTCACGGCATTTCAAGTTTTACCTATCACCTGCAAGCGCCAGTGATTCATGAACGTCATATTCACATCCGAATGGAACAATGTTCTCCAATTAAATCAAAATATCATCAAAATTCCAAGAATAGAAAAGAAATTCGAAATCTATTTCGAGAGAACAAAGCAAGAGATCACTCATTATTTTCTTCTTTAATTGCAAGGGTACCCAATAGCCTTCTTCTGGTCCGATGCATCCAAAATGAAGAAGTGGAGGGAGAAAGAGAGAAAGAGAGAGAACTAAAGAGAAGTTATAGAGAGAGAATCAGCAGTTGAAGTGGAAGGGGGAAGAGAAGTGGCCTTGATGGCAGTTTTCCAAGTGAGTACTCAACATTTTTTTTTTCCCAATAAATTGTGAATGACAGTTCCTGAAGTAAAAACTCAAAGTTCTTATTAATTGTATGGTTCTTTAACGGCTTAGATTGCTCCGAATGTTTAATCAACAGTTGTAAATACCTCCATCTCCTAAATTTACTCTCATGTTAGTCAAATAGATTCTCTTTTTATTACATTATAGATGTTTCAAATTATTTTTAACTCTTAAATGGTTTCCTAAAACATTTCATGGTCTCTTGGAATCAGTTTCTTTGTGGGTAGCAATGCTCACATAGGTAATGCTGCCTACATTCAGATCTACCCGGACCCTGTGTAAGCAGGACACATATTGAGAGTTTGTTGTAATTGGTCGGCTATAATGAGGGTGATTTCTTGGATAAGCCTGACATTACTTTAAGTTCTTCTAGAAATGAGGCTAACATTCATGATGATTTTCACTATTTTATTCCTTTGAGGTTTAAATCCCATGTTGATGTACGTTTTACTAACCTTAGGGAAGAGGATGACATTCCCATAGCCCATATGTTCCGACTTATCTTAATCCCAGCACATCTAGGGACACTAATGATAATGTGAAAATTCTCATAACCACCTTAATCCCCTGACCTCATCTTGCGAGTGTGAGAATGGTGAGGAACTTGAGGGTGATTCTAGTTACAAGAAGCAAGCTGCATTTAATGCACTAAAGAACCTATTTGAGGGATTTTGTGAGTCATGTGAGGAGGATAATGTTGCCTTTGTCCCTTCTACTTTTAAGTTAATGTAGTTTACTTCACCTAAGTTAGTTCTTGCCTAGTCAATCTTATCAACTTCCACGCCTATGGCTGACCATGTTTTTCAAACCTTTCAAGTCTACCTTTTTAGAGCCTAGGAGCTTTGTTGCCTAGAATTTTTATTTAAAATTGATCCTTAAGCATATCGAGGTGAAGAGACTTGAGGATTTTGGATGCATTATTGATGCATAAACTTGCATGAACGATACAAGGTCCGTGACTGGGTAGTGTTTCGGTTGGATAGAAAAGTAAACGAGCAAATAAATGAGATATAGCTTATATAAAGTTTTCAAGCTTAAGAAAATGCCACCAAAGGGGATAAAGATAACCACCACCCCTAGGGATAAAGATCCCTAATTAAACTCACCATGAGATTGAAAATCTAAAAAAAGAACTTCAAGTTTTTCAAGATAATTTCTAAGCTCATAAAGCAGTTTATTTCATTCAATATAATCTAAGTATTACAATTGATGAAGGCAGAACTATGCGCCCCTTTACAGCTCTCTCAACAACTAGGAACATCCTAAAATAAAATACAAGTTGCTCCCTGAGTACAAACTAGAAGATGAAAGATGTAACAAGCACATGACACATAGTGTACGCGGGTGTTAAATCAACTTAGGTGTCATATAAACATGAGTCTAATTCAAAAAATACCAAATTAAACTTCTTAATAAGCTATAGATGCAGGAAACCACATCAAAATGAGATAAAAATACAAGTGGGTTGTTGGAATTATGTTAACCAGTCAAAAGACAATTTCCTCTATTCACACAAGACAATAAACTTCTAGAATTCAACAAAACAATCCAACAAATTGCAGAGTACCAAATGATTTCAATACAAGATCAAGAAATTAACAAATGTTTACATAAATCCAAAATCAAACAACAAAGATAATCAAAATTACAAAACAATAAGTCTAAATTAGAGAAGATAAGAGAAGAGAAAAGAGATGCTCAGCCAAGATTGTGCTTGAACCGTCGTCCAAGCCCGGAATGAAATCCTTGCAAATCTTCACTTCAACTCACTCTCCCCCTTCTAATCTAATCTAAATCCTAATCTAATTAACAAAATCGGAGAGAGGAAATGGAATGATGGGATGACGGTTTGTGCTTTCTGCTGTGAACATGGCCTTATTTATAGAGAAACAAAATCAATCTCAGCCACACAATGAGGGAAAACAAACAGGCTGGCAGTTATGCCTCCACCAATGACTATGGCATCCACCACGGGCAGACCGTGGTGCTTTCTGGAGTCGAAATCTTCTGCTCTTCTTTTGCTCCATGGGTGTAGGACTTGGGGTACCTCCATGGTGGCCAATATGAAATCAAATGAAGGTCAATTGCTGGGTCAAATGATCTAAAACCCTACAAAAATCACCGAAGAACCATACACAAGCATAAAACGAGAATAGGAATATAAATTATAACATAAAGTACACAATTCTCCCTAAAAATGCAAGAAAAAAACCTCAAAATAGTTGACACTTTAATCACTTATCAAACTCCCCCATGCTTAAACCATTGCTTGTCCTCAAGCAAACACTAGACAAAATAGAAAAGGGGAGTCACGCCTAGGACTCAAATGCATGACAACCTCCTTAAAGTAGGCAAATCATAGCATATCACAAGCAAGAATGGCAATCAACGACAACCCCAAATAGCACGCTAAACATTTCAAAATTAGGAGGATAAGGTTTTCGAAAAAGTGTAAGGCCACAAGCTTGATATCAAACTTGATTAGCCCCAAAGAACCACAAAGCACATTGTGCAAGCAAATGGAATTAAAATAGAGCCAATTAGACTGGTAGAGCCTCACTTTAGGGAAACATAGATCACTCCCGCTGATGTGTTTAAAATATAACAAAGGTTCACTCAAGACTCATTTCAAAGATGCAATCTACTATGTACTTGCTAAGACTCTCAAATTCTCTACCACTAAAATGCAATTTGCACAAGACAATCAAGAGGATTTTACTTGGGTTGTAATATGGGCTAGAAGGGTTAAGGGAAAGGAGTGAATCAATGCATTTGGGACAATGTGGAGTTACTATGGCCAAACGACTAGGGAGCAACCAACCAAAAGCACCAATTAACTAATAAGTTCACCAACACTCCAAATCCCAACAATTCAAGGAACACACCTCAAAAATGAAATAGAAAATGAGTTGATAAAGAAGGAATACACGTTGTTTATGTATCCAATGCCAATCACTTATTCACTTCTCTTTTTCTGTTTTCTTTTTCTTGTCTTTTTTTAATTTTTTTTTCACATGATTTTTCTTTTTTTTTTTTGGTTGTTTGTTTTTGGAAAATGAAATAAGAATTTCAATTATTGAAAGGCATAGGACCACCAATTGTCAACTCACAATCTAATACATATGCACAACCCAAATAAGAGGAAAACACAACTAAATGTTCAATATCATCAATCCATCAATAAACCAACATACTAAAGCCACCTTAAACTCAATTATCCCCAAAACCACCCACTGCATGGATGAAGTGATGCTCTATAGACTTGAGTTAATGATAGGAATAGGTGTTTGGCCAAGGACTAACATGAAGGGATCACAACAAAGACGGACATAACCTCAAAGGGGCTAGCAAAGGAAATAAACATATGAAGAACAAGGGTAGGCCATCTGGCTATGTGGCTAAAATGACCAAAGAAAGAAATTGCCTCTCTTATATAATCAACTATGCACATGCAAATGTAGTTTTGAACAAGAATGAAGGCAAGTTCTAGAGATGCAACATGAAAGAGTTGCATACATGAAAGAAACATGAGACTAAACATAATGAATTGGTCCAAACAAGGCTCAAAGTCTCACGGGATATCTACCAAAGTCTCAATTAGCTCATAAAATGACTCTCATGTACCAACATTAGTGTTAAGGACTCCAAGGAATGACAAAGTTCTCAATCAAGACAAGGGTCAAAATAAGAAATAATTGCAAACCTTCACAAATTTTAGCACCAAAAGGGATTACACATCAAAAGTTACTCAAGCTCATGAAAGCTATTTTACCTAAAGAAAAGCATCATTGGAGGTTATCTCAAACCAATCCACACCATCCTTACATGTAATCATATATGAAAATCTAAATGCAATTAAATACAACACACTAGTGCAAACAAAAAGGAAATCAAAAACTACATGCTCTAACATGTATGCAAACCAAAAACAAAATGGAAAACATGAAGCTGCCCTTCCCCCATGCTTAGATAAAGTATTATTATTCAAAGGAAAGAATGAAGAGAAGGGAAAAGGAAAACAAAAGAGAATAATCTCACCAGGTTAGGTTTTGGGCACATTTGAGCTAAGGCCTCTACGTAAATAGGCAAAATGGAGCATTAACCACTCCATCACAACTTCAAGACTTGGCTCATCAAATTAGATGTCGTCAAAGCACGTAGGAGCTTATTAAACTCCTGGGACCATAATTGGGAAAATACAAGGTAAGAGGCAATAACCAAAATTACACCAAAGAGATTAAGTATCGTCTTAACCTTATCAAAGGCCTTAGAAAATCATAAGAATGATTAAAGAATATAGTCCACATGATTTTCTTAGGCAAGTCTCTTAGGCATATATAATAAGGATCAATGGAGGGATTATACCCTCTAAAGTAACCTAGGAATATATAATCATCAACATTCCCACCAATCATACTAAACAGGTTATCCTCATAGCCCAAATCAATACTAGTATCATAAATCATAGGATTATCAACAAGCTCAATAATGTAATACTTAGGGGAATAAGAGGGTAATGAACAAACATGTGAAATATGGGAATGATAAAGGGGATTAAGGAGAACAATATTATCATAACCAAGGCTAGGAGACTCCTCATGCATAAACACATCACGTGATCCCTCCAAAGGAGTCTTCTCTAGATCATGTACCTTATCAAAAATATCTTATAACTCAAAGCATGCATCAGTAACACTATACCTAGCAACTCCCTCAAAAGGCTCACCCACCTCGAACCCTGTGCATTGAGCTAAAGGAAAAGATGAATCAAGTAAGGTGAAGACAACATCAGTATTATCCTTAGGTGATGCAAAGTCAGGTTGCCCATAGCATGCATTATAAGGACACAAATTTATATCATGGTCGAAAGATTTACACAAATCACACCAGAGTGGGGTATAATAAGATCTAGTGTAGAATGCATAAGGATCAAACATGAATATCTAAAAACACGACTAACCTTCTCAAATTCAAATTAATTTCAAGCAATCCACTCAAGCAAATAACATGCATCATCAACATTTGTACCATGAAAACCCCAATATTCTAAAAAAATATGATTTTTACTATTCACACCCTCATCAATGATGTCCAATATTTCTCATTTACCCACACAATAACCACATTGGGTAAGAAAAATATTTAAATATTTAAAATACCTCCAAAATAATTCATGCTCGAATTGGAAAAAATGGAAAATGGCCATGGCTTTTATTTCCATTTTTTTATCATATTTAATTTTTAATTTTTTTGGGTTTTTTTTAAAGAAAAACAAAATGCTTAGCCAAACCTATCGAGACAACCCAATATTCGACACAAGTCCCCGACAACGGTGCCAAAGACTTGATAGGGCCGCAAGCACACGGTGGCATTGTAGCAATTAAGTTCGATCCCACAGAGACTAGGTTGATCTATTGGGTTATATTTCGTTAAGATATGCTAAGCGAATCCCAAATTTGCAAATGAAATTGATCTACGCTACTTATCTAATCTAATTGATAAACAATCAAGGAATTATATAAAACTAGCAACATCTCAATTCATGTATCAATCAAGGATTTCTTCCTTACTTGGTTGTTTTAAAACCGATAATTGAAGCATCACGACCCTCTTTCAAGGTGAAGTGAAATATCTAAATCTAACCAATTACCATTTCTCAAGGGTTCTTGATTCGTTTAGACTCATTAAACATGCGATTACCATATTCATGGTTTCTTAATTGGTGTGCTCTCTCAAGATTCTACACAATCAAGTCAAATCCTAAGATTCTAGTATCAAATTTCACCTTTCAATTCTTCATTCAATACCGAAAACATGTAAGAAAGTGATCAAATTCCTCACAAGACAATAAACTTCTAGAATTCAATAAAACAATCCAATAAATTATAGAGTACCAAATGACATCAATACAAGATCAAGAAATTCATAAATGTTTGCATAAATCCAAGTTCAAACAACAAAGATAATCAAAATTACAAAACATAAATCTAAATTAGAGAAGAGAAGAGAGAAGAGATACTCGGCCAAGATTGCGCTTGATCTGTCATGCAAACCCGGAATGGAATCCTTATAAATCTTTACTTCAACTCGCTCTCTCCCCCTCTAATCTAATCCAAATCCTAATCTAATTGATAAAATTGGAGAGAGGAAATGGAATGATGGGATGATGCTTTGTGTTTTCTACTATGAAAATGGCCTTATTTATAGAGAAACATAATCAACGTTAGCCACACAATGAGGGAAAATGAACAGGCTAGCAGTTATGCCTCCACCACGGACTGTGGCATCCGCCACTGGCAGACGATGGTGCTTGTTAGATCAGAAATCTTCTCCTCTTCTTTTGCTCCACGGGCATAGGACTTGGGGTACCTCTATGGTGGCCAATATGCACTCAAATGAAAATCAATTACTAGGCAAATGGTCTAAAATCTTGCAAAAGTCACCAAAGAACCATACTCAAGTATAAAACAAGAATAGGAATATAAATTATAGCATAAAGCACACAATTCTTCCTAGAAATGCAACAAAATGACCTCAAAACAGTGCACACTTTAAGCACTTATTAGCTATGAGGTAGCAACTTTATTCATGTGCAAAATGACTTTCTAATCTATAGGATAAACTAAAATTCAACCCAAATTAGACCCCAAATAATATGAAAAATTCAGCTCAAAAGTTGGGCAGAAACTAGACTGATTCCAACTAAGGTTGTGCACTGTTTTAATGAGATCAAGGTCCTTGAAATGTACCTTGGACCTAGCATGATTATCATTTCTATCCTTAATGTTCACAAGGATGCTCCTGCATCATCCTCCCCTCTTGAAAAGAATTGACCCTAAATTCTTCGTGTTTGTCTTTGTTAAGATAAGGGGAAAGATCACTAATGTTCAAGGTCGTTGAAACCTCCATGTCCTCAAGTAGTTCAAGCCTGTTCGCACTATCCCCTACCCTTTCAACCACCTTGGATGGAGTCTCACTCCTAGGCATAACGCCATTTTTTTCTTTTCAAAGGAAAGTGTTCCTTCCCTGGGTGAAGCCATCCTAAGGTCTCTTGGCTCCAATGTAGGCTATGAATTATGCTCATTAGCATCTTCTTGTACATTTCATGGACCTTATTTATCTTAGCCCTCCTTGTTCATGGAGTCACTTAATTTCTTTAGCTCTTTCTTCAGCTTGAAAGCTTGCCTTTGATTCAAGGGGAGGTGGAGCAAGGTAGAGCTGGGAAAAGCTGACCCGACACGATTATCGACCCGAACCTGACACGAAGTTAAGTAGGTTTGGGTATAAATTTTCGACCCGTTTAATTAAATGGGTTGACACGTTCAACCCGTTTAATTAAATGGGTTAGGTTCAAGTTGAGATTCTCGACATAAAAAAGTACCTATTTAACCCGTTTAATTAAATGAGTTAAATAATTCAACTCATTTTTTCATTTGTCATTTATCCATTTACTTTTCATTAGATAATTAAGAATATAAAAATTTTTAAAAATTGTGAATTATGACGAATCAGGGGAATTTTAAAGAATAATTATTTAATGTGATATGTAAACTTAATTTCTAACACTATAATTACGCATTAGTTGAAGATATTAAATGTGTAAATAGTTAATTAGGCGATTGAACTTGACTTGTTTATCTTAAACGGGTTAAGCGGGTCAACCCGTTTAAAAATTAAATCAATACAGGTCAAGCTTTTTCAACCCGTTTAATAAACGGGTTAGGTTCAGGTCAAGAAATTTTCAACCCGTTTAAGTTCGACACGAATACGAACCCGACCCAACACAACCTATTACCCAGCTCTAGAGCAAGGTCGATTGGAATGAAGGGTTAAGGCCATAAGTGACCTCAAATGGGGAGTATTTTACAACATATGTAAGAGCACTATTGTAAGCAAATTTAGCATAGAGAAACTTGAGATCCTATACTTTTAGTTTCTAATGGATGAGGCCCCTTAAAAGTGTTGTAAAAGTTTTATTTGACTGGATTTAACTATCCATTTACGAGTGATGGGATGTGCAAAATAAGAGCTTGGTCCCCAAAAGCTTCTAAAGACAACTCCAAACATGGCCCAAAAAAATTAATGTCTCAATCAGAGACACCAGTTTTTTAAACCCTATAAAGCTTAATCACCTCTTTAAAATACAAATTTTTAATGTGGAAGGCATTATCTACTTTGGTGCAGGGTATACAATGTGCTATTTTAGAGAATATATCCACCACAACCATTATAACATCATTTCCCCTTGGGGTAAAAGGTAAGGCAACAAAAAATTCATACTAACATCCTCTCAAGGCCCTTGAGGAACTAAGAGATGAGTATGAAGGCCTTCATGAAAGGTACTCTTAGCTTGATGACAAATAGAACATCTAGACACCATATTACGCATATCACTTGCCCTTTTGGGCAACAAAAAATGTTCATTCAAGATGCTCATAGTCTTGTTAATACCAAAGTGGCCTCCAAGGGATCCACCATATGCTTCCTAAACGAAAAGATCCCTAAGGGGGCATATAGGTATACAAAGCTTGTCTTCTCTAAAGATGAACTCGTCTTTTTCTTGATAAGGTTCCCATATAGAATGTTCTTCTAAAGAGCCTAGAACTCATTATTATGCTTGTACATATGTTAATAAGTTAAAGTCCAAGAATTTTAGCTTCTAGAAAAGAGTGATCCTACTTGATAAAGAACAGCTACAACATTGGACTTGAGACCTTTGTGCTTGGAAGAAAAAGAGAAGGATTGGAGGAACTCCATCTGCTTTGCATGCCTTAGGTTAAGCTTGTGCTAATTGTTGATGTGCTTGAAATCTTGATGGTCTGAATGGAGAACAAAATGACTTGGCCTCAAGCAATGGCTTCAATGATAAAGGGTTCTCACAAAAGCATAGACTCCCTGGTCTTCTGTACTATAGTCCCTCTTAGCTCCATTTAGATTCTCACTAAAGTAAGCTACTAGTCTTCCTCCTTGGATGATGGCAACCCCAATTCCTACACCACAAAAATCATTAAAGTTAGGTAGGGATAGGAGGGGAACCTAAGAAAGCTTTTCTTTGATCATTTACAAGGCCCCTTGAGCTTGTGGAGTGCACTTAAATGCCCCTTTTTTCTTGCAATCAGTCAAGGAAGTAACAAGAGAGCTAAAATTCTTGACAAACCTCTTATAGAATGAGGTTAGCCATGGAAGCTTCTCATCTCTATGGTACTCTTTGGTATAGGCCAACTAGCTTCAATCTTGGAAGGATCCACATGAATGACATCCTTGGAAACAATGTGGCTAAGATATACACACTTAGAATAAAGAGGTCACACTTCTTTAACTTGCCATAAAGCTTATGTTTTCTTAATACCTCAAAGACTTGCCTAAGGTGTTCCTCATGCTCTTCTTCTCCACAGTTGTACACTAAGATATTATAAACGTACACGGCCACAAAATGTCCCAAGAATGGTCTAAGAACTTCATTCATTAACCTCATAAAAGTGCTAGAAGTATTAGACAATTTGAAGGGCATGACCAACCACTCATACAAACTTCCCTTGGTCTTTAAGGATGTTTTCCATTCATCTCCCTCCCTCATCCTTATTTGGTGATAACCAAACCTAAGGTCAATCTTGGAGAAAAACAGGTCAAGGTAAGTGATGGGGTATTTATACTTAGTAGTGTTGCTAATGGCCCTATTATTAACACACATACTTATACTACTACCTTTTTGGGGACTAAAAGGGTTAGAACCAAACAAGGGCTAAGCCTTTCCCCACACAGACCCTAGGTCTATGATTTCTTACATTTACCTTAGCGACTCTTTTGTTTCGATTGGGTTACATCTACCTGTTGATTTGATTAGGAGTGTGGCATCGATAATGAGGTGTATTTGGTGGTCAATGCCACAGATAGTGGGTAAACAAGGATGTAAATTACTTAGGAAGGCATCACAATACTCCTTTAAAAATTTGGTTAGAGAAAGTGAGAAAGGGTCTTTCTCTTACTCACATTTTTCCAACCTAGAGCAAAGCATACATAGTTTCACTTTACCTAAGGAATATTCAACTTGTGTTTCACTGAGATAGAGGCTTCACCCAATTATGTTTCCCACATTAAGGCTGTTTTTGTAGGCTAAGGAAGGAAGTAAAGGAGTCAAGTCCACTAGTCTATTCTTAAATTTAAAGGAAGAAGTGTTATGTAATTCATTATAGGTCACATTCCTATCATGTTGTCGTGACTTTCCAAAGAGAAAATGGTAAGCATCCATGGGTAAAATATCACAAAGCTCATCATCCTTAAAAGTCTTACCTATTGAAAAAGAAATAAGATTTTGATTTCTGAATTTTAGCTCATTGCCACTTTAGAGCCATTGGAGAGAGTATCGATGAGGATGACGAGAGGTAGCTAGATTGAGCTTGCCCACAAGTGTTGGAGATGTCATGTTTGTACAAATCCTACTATCTACAATCAACTTGCAAACCTCACCCCTAATAGTTCATTTTGTTTAAAAGATTTGCTCTATTTGGCTGTGCATTTCAAGCATCTCATTAGAATGAAGTACTCTTTGGATCATAATAGCTTTGCCTCAATGAAGATCAAGGTAAGTGACCTACTCTTCAATGCATCCTCTATTTTTTCACTTTTGGCCTCCATGGCTTGAGTAATATCTTTAATCTCTTTGATGTTCATGACACACCTATTTGAACAATTAGCTTGGCAATGTCCAAATCCTTGCCCTTGAAACACTTCTTGCCCTCAAACTTCTGGGATGGCTTCTCACAAACCTCTTTAGCTCTCTATTTCTTTTGTGTTCAACCCTTATACCTATGAGATTATAAACCTTCTGGCTTACCTATAGACCAAACTTGATGGAAAATTTAGAAAGAAGTAACGACTTACTTTGAGGTTTAGAGTAATACTATTTCAGCCTTTATTACTTATCAAGCTTAATGAGCCATTTGCACAAGTCTTCAAAGCTCTATAAATGTTAAAAATCTACCTTAATAGCCACTTGAGGAGCTAAATCACCAAGGATCCTGCAATGATTTGTTCAAACTCTTCTTAAATTCCACTCTTGATTTGGAGTTGTTCAAACTCCCTTACCCAATCTTCTAACCCCATGTTCCCTTGCCTCTAATTGTTTATCTCCAGGTAGACGTCTTGCTTTTAAATTTTTGAAAGGAATTTCTTATCCATCAACTTCTTGAGCTTGCTCAATTATTGATTTTAGACTTGTCATCTTAGCTCATCGTTTGTTCAAGTTTTCATATGAATGCAACGCATACTTCTTGAGTTTCAAATAGCAACCTTGAAGGCATTTTGATCATTATATTGCTTAATCTCATAAATCCTTTCAAGGGCTTGCATTGCTTAAGGTATGTATCTAGGTTAAAACTCCATTCAAATTCTGGTGGCTCAATCTTAATGTCCTTAAGATCATCTTTAGGAACCTACTTCTCCTATGTATCCTTCTACCATCATAGCAATGATCACTCCCTTCTTCATAAGGGCTTTATTATGAGGTTTGGCTATCTTGCTCACTACAAAGGTCATTCCCATTTATGTTTAGTTTTTAGGGCATAAGTTGGTCAAATGTTCAAGGCCCTAAACCTAATTTTATGCTGAGGTATTGCATTTTATGATTATTTTCGCATGGGCTTGCTCTAAGGTTATTTCCCTGGGCACTTTAACTTGTTCAAGAAAGGGATGATGGTTCTCTTCCTCACTCATTTTGAAGGAATGCAAAAGGGAAGAAGTTTAGAACAGGTTATTTATGTAGCTAAAGTGTTCTTCATGGCTAGATGTGCTTGGAATGAGGGTTTTCTTATAGAAAGGGAAGCTAACAGCAACTAAGCGATGAAACACAAACCCAAAAGGATAGTAGACACTCTAAGAAATAGGCATGATACTAGTCATGATGCATAAATTTACATGAACAATTCACGGTCCTTGACTGGGCAGTGTTCCAGTTGGATAAAAAACTAAACCAGCAAAGAAACAAGAAATAGCCTAGCTAAAGTTTCTAGTACTAACCAAAGAAGCCATAACAAAGGGGGCAAACATAAACATCACCCCTAAGGATAAACAATCCCCACATGAGCTCACCACATACCAAAATCTAGATAAAGAACTTTAAGTCTTTGAGAGAGTGTTTAGACTTACAAAGCTATGATTTTCATTCAACATAATTAGAATATTACAACATATGAAGGGGGATCATAAGCCCATTGGTTGCGCTTGTAACAACTAGAAACATGGCATAATAAGTGTAAATCCTAGTTGCTCCTGAAGTTCAAACTAGAAGGGGAAAGATACGATAAGCACTTGATACTTAGTGTACTTGGTGGTCAAATCGACTTAGATGTCATCTAAACATGAGTTTGATTCAAAATATATGAAATTAACCTTTTAAGTAAACTAGGGATGGCTTGAAACGACACCAAAATGAGAGAAAAATGCAAGTGGCCAATGGAATTGTATTAAACGATTAAGAGGTAGTTTCCTCCATTCTCATGATGGATAAAATGAGCTATAGCTGGATTCCTTAGCCAAATTTTGGGGAATTTCTTGATAATTATTTAGGCATATTTTTGTGTGCTAAATCAAAAGTGAAATTTTCCAAAAAGGTGATCAAGAATTGGAGCGAAGTTTGACTTCATGCACTAAAGTTAGCCGATTTTACCATTGAAATTAACTGCTACTTAGAAAGGGCAAATTCTTGGACAAAGGGCAGCTACTTTATTCGTATAAAATATCACTCTCTAATCTTCAAAATAGAGTAGGGTTGACATAAATTGGACCCTAAATGATTTGAAAATTTTGGCTAAAACGTTAGGCAGAAACTAGACTGATTCCAACCATGGCTATGCATTGTTTTCTGCAAGATCAAAGTCTCTTAAATCTACCTCGGACTTGGCATGATGGCCATTTCTACACTTAATGATAGATAAGGATACTCTTGCATCAACTTTTTTACCTAAACAACTCTTTTATGATAATAAAATTTAGGCTAATGACTAATATGCTAGCTAACTATGAGTATGCTTATCTATTTGATGTTTGGACTGAAGGTCTTGATAAGCTTAAATGGGCCTTTATTTACGCTAATTTTATGGCTCGCTTGATTTGGAATATAGTTCATTAATTTTACTATTTATACGTGTGTGAAAGTTGTTTTAGCATGTTTGATAAGCTACTTTATGCTCTAATGGGCTCAGACTTGAGTAGCGATTTGAGTTGACATGGAGTGGCTGATACTCTGCCCGTTTGCACTTGAATTGTCTAGGAAGTATGATGTAGGTGTACACAACACCTACTCTAGTATAATTTTTCTTAATATTCTCTCTTTTTATTTTGTCTTGTTTTGCATATATTTTGTGCTTTATATTTTGAATCTTCTCTTGTGTAGATGATTTTTTATTTTGTTTTTGTTATTTTCTTTTTGGTATTTTATACACTATTTTTTTAGGTCTTACTTTTTCTTTTTGCATATGTGTTTTTCTATTTACTTTTCTTTATAGTTGGTGGATTCCCTTTCACTCCCAACAGGGACACTACATTATGCAAGTGCATGTCTGAGGGCTTCTGTAAATTTTTCTTTAATAAAAGGGGAAAATTTTTCAAAAATATAAAAAAGACTTGTTTGTGGTTTTTGGAGTTTTTACCATTCTGACTAACCATGCCATGTTTTAACTCAACTATAACATTGTGCATAGGTAGATGTATATGATAAAAGTTAGTCTAAAGAGTGTTACTCCACCTTGGTTCAAACCTCTACATTCTAAAGTAAGTTGTGTTAGCCTTGGTAGATGAACCTGTAAGACTTTGAGCCATAGACTAATTCATAAATTTCAGTCTCTTTGTTTTATGTAATGTGTGACTCTTCAATAGGGCATGTCTCTAACTTGCTTGATCTCTCTTTAAAACTATACGTGGCTTATGTATTTGTAAATTGTTAGAGGCATTTTTTGTTTTCAAGCTATATTAGCCGAAAGCCACCTTGTACATCCTTTAGGCCTCTATGTGATTGTTGTTGTCACCTTATCCACTATACCATTTGCCAAAACCCATTTCCCACACATAAGTTGGGTCTAGTGGAGCAATTATTATTCCTTAAGAGGGGTAATTCTTGGGTTAAATAAGCTAGTGCTCTTTTTTTGCTTCTTTTGGGAATGTTGTTGATAAATCCCTACTCAGTTTAAGACATTATTTTTAAGGACTTTGTGCGTGTGAGTTATAATTTAGTTATCCCCATACCATTCTCTTAAGCATTTAAAAAGAGCCAAGACAAAAGAAAAGATGTAATGCTTGACCCCTTGCAAAAGAATGGCTTCAAGGATTGTCAACTAGCCTACAAATCACAACAAGCCTTTCTGGCGTGCTTCATCCTTGCTCACATGCTATCTAGGAGACTTCCCAGAAGATCACCCATCCTAAGATTTGTCCACATCAAGCATGCTTCGCTACAGATTTTCCAAGATTGGGCTTCTAAAAAGAAAGGTGTGCCTTTTGTGGTATAAGTAATTACTTTAAATCCTTTATGCCACACTCAAGGTGTTATAGTCACCCCTACTTGAAGAGTATAACATCATCGTTGTGCCTTACAAACCAACTAACTTACGCATACTCATGACCAGCAGTCCATCCCAGTATCTTTGCCTCACTAAGTGACTGCTCAGAGCTCTCTTGTCCACTAGCACAACTCATGGTCATAAATTAGCTCTAATACCATCTATAATGCCCCGATCTGTCACAAGATGTAAAAAGTTATCAGGAATTGCTTCAAGGATCGTCGATTGGTACCATAAACCACCATAAGCCTTTTTTGGTGTGCTTCATCTTCATTCACACGCTGCCTAGGAGACTTCCTAAAAGGTTACCCATCTTAAGATTTCTCCACAGCAAGTACGCTCAACTACGAAGTTCCTACGAGTGGGCTACTCAAAAAGGAAGGTACACCTATGGTGATATGAGTAGTCACTTCAAATACATTAAGCCACACTCAAGGTTCTACAAAAGAAGAATAAGAAAAGGACCAAAAAAATAAGAGATTGGTATGATGAGATTTTGATATTTTGTCTTCCATCCCATCCAAAGATATTAGGGTTTTTTTTAAAAAAAAATTTTCTTCACAAGCTTGTGAAGTGGTCGAGAAGTTTAAGTTTTGTTGGAGAAGAGAGTATATGCTCCTTTAGCATTTTCGTTTCTTAGTACTACTTGCTCCAAATACTTTGACTTTTCACCCTTTAGCCCAAGCCTATTGTAACCTTTGAAAGTCCTCTTGATTGCATTTTGTGTTTCTGCAAACAAATTTATAGAGAATTGAGAGTATGATCAAGCCTATGCTAGATTTTCATTACACCCTCTTGCCTTGAAATAGGGTTGTCACATCACTAAGACCATTTTTAAAGGATACCTCATGTTAGATTAACGTATAAATTGGCAAGGACTCATCATATATAATTTGTTCAAGTGAAAAAATTAGTTTCTTTATTTTTATTTTTATAAAACAAGCCTCAGCCTACATAGCTACATAATACAATGCATCCGAGTTCACACAACCCTATGACATAAGATTAAATATATCAATCATTATGTCTTGGTAGAGGGCCACTAAGTGCAAACCCGAGCGTTTACAAATGTCATCACATTAGGCTACAATCATGCTCATTTAGCAGATAAGGTTTACATGCCAAATTCTAGAAATTCACACAGGGAGACTACGCACATCAAATCCTTGCAGCCAAACACGTGTCACAAATAGCCTCCAAAATGTCAAGGCTTGCCAATAACCTTACTCTTGTTGTGAATCTCAAAAGGGGAAAGTAGGGGATGAGCAACCTCCGCTCAATAGGAGTCCTCCCCTCATAAAACTAAAATAGTTTTGCATGCATAAGTATATAACAATAATATTACTAACACTAGTCATTGGTAATAATGATATCAAAAATAATCATGAATATCAAATGAGTCACCCCTTACCTTTGAGCACAAATAAAATTACATAACTACTTTCCAACATTAACTCCACCACTCCTCGTTCAGAGATGAAGTCATCACACTTTACATCAAAAATTACGAATTATTCTTGTCACATGACTTTCTTTGGGGAAGAGCTAGTACCCCAGTCTTCAACCGATGCATTTGAGCCAACCTAATATACAACAGTATAGGGATTTAAACTGCTCACTCATACATGTAAATTCCTCGCCAGGAGGAGTCATTATCTAGGAGTGAAAACTACACCTCTTAGGGGTCAAAAAATCACACTCTCTTAGTGGACTTAAACACCGTGCACCTAGATTTGTACTGGTACAGCAATCGAGCCTAAGAAATTAGCTTTTTTGACCTTTTAATCATCTAAATATTAGTTTTAATGACATGAAAAAAAAGGCCATGAAAAAAAGTCCTAGAAAAAGTTAAGTAACATAAAGAACTTAACAATTAGCAAGCTGGGTTGTAGTGGTTTGACTCATTTTTTATCTCTTATGAACATAGCACTTTATAATTTTTCTTGTCTCACCATATTAGCTATGGACACATAATTATAATTTGAAAACACATGTACATGAAGAATCTCATAACATAAATTTTTTTTCTCCCAAAAAAAGGTTGCCCGAGCTACTCAGGACACACCAAGAGCAAAGCCCACTTCTTGGGGCAACCCGTCATGGCTACCGCCAGCCTGCTTGGACACGTTTTTCCTACAAGTTTTGTGTATATTTTTTCTTTCGAGTTTTCTATGAAGCAGCAAATTTATAGCATCACTAGCATGCAATAAAATCAATTTCTAGTATGAGAAAGTGCAGTAAATACCTTGAAGAAGTATCAAGTAATCCACCAACAAGAAATGACATCTAGAGTTAAAATTCCAACCACTTGATGGATACCATCTTTTGGAGTGTTGAACCTCAACCATTGAGCCCATAGAAACCAGCAAGAACCAAGGAGGGCAGGGAAGTATATGCCTTGGTCAGAAGTCCAACAGTGAGATGCCCGATTCACTTGGAAACTAACCCAATGTTATTGACATTTAGGGGCCAACTACTACAGGGATGATTGATACCTTGCCCACCTTCCTTTAGTTTAAGGAGTTATCTTTCAAAAAACAAGTTGCAAGGCTTTTGGATATCATTTGGTTAGTCAATGTTGCATTCCAATAGTGCAAATTAGGTGGCAATCCAGCACAGTCCAAATTGGAGGGAAATTAAGTAGACCAAATGAAGTCCAACCTTTTTGAAACTTTAGGGCACAAAAGAAGACAAAAAAATTTATCAAGTAACATACCCAAAGTTCTCCCAAAGCACCCCCTTTTGGTGCCTTTATCCAACCTAAAGTACGAAGAAATACCCTTTTACTCGGTTATAAACTAGATGTGTGTAAGGGCATTGTTCCTTGGGTTTCTACTTGTTCAACTTGCTACATTTGACTTTCAATGATGTATTAGGATGCTTTGTAATCTTGGATCCTCATTTAGTCAAATCATTAGCCCTAGTGAGGCAGATAAACTCGGATTCGATTAGCTGGTTTGTACTTAGGGGGCTGATTTGATTTCACCACTTCCCTGAGTGTACCTCACGGCCTATAGCTGACTTTAGGAGTATGAAATAGCTGTTAGGAATATTATAAATCCAGCCCCAATTTCATTTTGTAATTAGATTTAAATGAATGCAAACTTGAGTTTGAAAACTCTTTCTCTCAAATCCTAGGATTATATCTTGAGCTTGGCAACTCAAGTGGGCCTCTAGCCCTTTTTATCTCAATTGGAGGGTGATTAATTTCTATAATATAATTGATCTAAAGAGATTGCCCAAGTGTGTTCAAGGGTGGCTCCTCGGATTATCCCTTGCTAAACTCACTTTCTTATCCCATCTAGTTTGATTTGCGCACATTCTGTCCGAGCATTGCATTTTATCCAGATTTACTTTCCTTTGTTTCGCTTGGTTGTCTGAGTGTTGACAAAGCGAGAATACATCAAGTGGTATCAGAGCTTGGCTACCCTCTTATGGTCGTAGCTTCCAAAGCCTAAACACAACCCTAGCCCAACACCAAACCAACCCACAAAGCAACCTTTCTCAAGCATGTCTTCTAGCCTCACCCTGGAACAAGTGGCTGAACAAGCCCTCAAAGAAAAGGATGAACTTGAGGCAAGGTTCAATTACTTCAATCTCAACTAGGCCAACCCATGCAAGAGAAAAAGAAGAACCTAAGGAGCTAAAAAAGCTGAAGCAAGTAAGAAGACTCGGATGACTCCGAGAGAAGCAACCCACTTGGAGATTCTAGTGATGATGGGAATGAAAGAAGGTCCACAAGGCACCATAGACTAAGAGATAGGAGCTATAATGATTTCAAGGTGGATATTTAGAAAATTTGAAGGCCAACTAGATCCAGACCTCTTCCTAGATTGGCTCCAAACCGTTGAAAGTAGAGGTGGAAAAGTCTGACCTGACACGATAATACGACACGAACCCAACCCAAAGTTACTGAGAGAAACACGACCTGACCTGAACCGAACTAATTTCAACCCGAAGTCGGCACGATTTGACCGTTTAGTGTGAAAACTTGTTATTTTTCAGTTTTGAGCAAATCTAATCTATTTTCAAGGCTGATATGAAATTGACTCGTTTATTAAATGGGTCGACCCGAGCTGACCTGTTTTCCAGCTCTAGTTGAAAGAGTGTTTGAGTTCAAAGACATTCCAGAAGAAAAGAAGGTAAAGCTTGTTTCTTTGAAACTTAGAAAGTATGCATCTATTTGGTGGTCTAATGTCGTTTGTAAGAGAGTAAGGAATGGAAAAGGGAAAAACAAGACTTGGGAGAAAATGAAAGCCAAACTTAAATCCAAGTTCTTCCCCCCCCCCCCCGCGTAATCACCTTCAAGATAACTTTTTAAAACTCCACCACATTAAACAAGGCTCTAAGAGTATAGAAGAGTACACTAGAGACTTTGAACAACTTCTCTTGAAATGTGATTTGAAGGAGGATAAGTCACAAGCTTTGATAAGGTATTTGAGTGGGTTAGATGAGCAAATTGCTCACGTGGTAGAGTGGCACCTGCATATTTCCCTAGATGAGCTTAGTACCTTAGCTCATAAAGCAGAGTTATGAAAGAGACTCAAGGGTGAGGGAATGGCCTCCAAGCCTAACCCATAGCTTTTTACCGTTCAAAACCCCCTTATACTACTCCAAAGACCCCCTTAAACACAAGCACGAAGCCTCTACAAGCCACTACCCCTCAAACTCCCTCAAAACTGCCACCAAAACCCGTGGACAAGAAGAGGTGCTTTAGGTGCCAAGGTCTCAATCATTTTGCTTCTGAGTGTCCAAACAAAAAGATGGTGACTTTGGCCGAATACCAATTGTTCAACCATAAATTATAATATTTTATACTCTTTTATCATCTATTAATTGCTCAAAATAAATCATTAAATTAGAATTTCGATAATATGTTTTTGTTTATTTTGTAGGAATTGGGAACTTATGGAAAAATAAATCACTAGCTCAAGAATTGGTTCAAGTAAGGAAAAATGGAAGAAAAGAAGAATTCGATGTCCAAAAATGCAGCCTAGAACAAGCAGCCCACCCCAAACATTTTTTTTCTCCTTCTTTCTCTCTTTCCTGGGCCGGCCTCCTCCTTCTCCCTTTTCTCCACTGGGCCTGGCCCAGATGACTTCCAGACCCAGCCTTCCTTCACTTAAAACATCACATTCCTGCATGTGACCATGGTCTTCCTCCCCCTCCCATATGTGCTTCTTGTTCTTTGTTCCTTCCTCCAAACGCCCGAAAGCAGGGAACAAAGCAGCCCCCCCACAACGCTTCATCTTCTTCCCTGATTCAGCCATAACCAAAGCTTCCTCCTCCATCATTCATTGCACCTCAGCTATTACCCATCCCCTAGTTCTTCTTCTTCATCATCAATTCACGACCCAGGCACCCGAAAAAAAACAAGGCAAATCAGAGCCCCTGGCGGCTGTTCTTCTTCACCTTCCTCTATGAATGCAGCAACCGTTTCATCCTCTCTCTCCTCACCATTTATTGAGTCATCATCACCATCTTAAAGACAAAGGTTATGGAATATGGAGGGACCCAGGGGGGCTCAAATAGAGGTTACAAAAGTCGAAGAGCAAAGCACCGAGAAAAGGCAGGAGCAGTTCGGGTAGCTCAGCGTAGAGTAGAGAGTAGGTGGAGGTTTATTCATCTTCCAGTCTCAATTCTAGCTTACATCATTGTTTCTTTTCAATTCCAAATCTAGACTTTAATCTCACGAAGTGAATTAATCAGACTTTAACTCATTAATTTGCAATTCAGCGTTCACTTTGTGTGAATTTTTCCAGTCCTGTGATTCAATAAGGTGTAGTGATTTGTGTTCTTCTTTTCTTATGCTCATTCTGTATAAAGGTAGGTGCAGTGTAGTTTTCAGATTGCTGTGCTTTTACTGCAAAATTATGGTCTAGTGTTAGTAGAATGCCACTATTTAAAGTTTGGTCCCTCTGTCATAATTTAGCCAGAATTTCATTTGCAAGTTAGATTATTGTTCATAATTTCACGCATTCTTCTTCTTTTCTTTAGTTACTTTGTCTAGTGATGATTTTGGTAGAATAACTTGACTTCGGTTTTGATTAATCTACCATTGAGTCTTAAATTTCGGTAAAACATCTTGGTAGTTTCCCTTAAATATCGAATGTTAGATTAAACTAGTTTATGAGTCATGTAATTTCATAACCCATCTCTGTAGATCGACATCCGAAGCGTTACAACGACGGAACCATGCGCTTGCACAATTTATAACAAGTTTTTGGCACCGTTGCCAGGGATGGTGTTGTGAAATTCGGTTTCAACGAATCGAAGTTTAGTTGTTCGAGTCATTTGTGTCGTTTTCGTTTTAATTTTGTAATTGTAGGTTTTAGTTATGTTTGAGTTCTTAATTTAGTTTTACAAATCAAGTTTAGTTTATTTTTGATTTTTAAATTTAGTTAGTATTTCGATTTCGATTTTTGTTTTTGTCAAGATTAGTTTCATTTTGATTTTTAAAGGTTATTTCTTGCTAAAAAGAAGTACTAACCAATTTGGTGTATGTGCAGCAAAAAGCAAGATTGAACTGATTCCCCCCAAAAAAATCAAAATCAGTGCAGATTTTTCTCCAATTTTGCATTCTGTTTGAATTTTTTGGACAATTTCTTGTGTGATTTTTGCTATTCTGATATTTTACCTAGATTTAGAATAATTGTTAGAGTTTGTGTGAATTTTCTGGAATATTTAGAATTGTGTAGATTTTTCTGTGATTTTTGGAATTAATTTTCTGTTTGCATTTTTCTGCACTATTTGGGAACAAAACAAAATTAGAAAAAATATATTTATGTTCCCTGTGATAGTGCTGAATTCTCTGTATATAGAGCTCTAATTTAGGAATTTTATTTTAGCTTTAATTTTGTTTTAGGTTTTTTATTTATGAAAATGGCGTACATGTTTTGTGTGTCTGCTTCTTTTTGGTCTTTCTTTTCTTTTTGTAATTTAATTTTATTTTTGTTAACTTATTTTGTTTGGCTAACTTAATTATTTGAGTCTCTTATTTTTGTTTTAGTCATTAGTTTGTAAATACTACCTTAGATGCATTTTCTTTCCTTTAAAAAAACTAAAAAATTAAAAACTTGAAAATCCAAAAAATTGAAAAATTCTTGAAATTGAAAAAAAAAGATTTAAGAATGCTAGTTTTTAATTTCCCACAATATGAACATGAACATTTTTGGAGTTGTCTTTTGAGACTTAATGATTATCGTACTCAATTGAATCAGAATTTTCAAAAATGAGAAATTTGCGAGGTCATTGCTGTGGGTCTAAATTCTAAATTTTGGGCTTATGTTGAGTCTATTTATCCTAGAGGTATACTAGGTTTATTATCCAAAACTTAAGACGAGGTATGGAATTTCTTTGAAAAATTAGCTTGGGATACCTATGTGTTTGAATAAGCTAGAAATAATTTTAGATACCCAACTCTTGATGAGTCTGTTTTTCAATCCTTACCCTCATGATCGCTTTATGAATTCACATGACCCCTCCTATTCTTGTGTGTCCCCTATTTTGTGTGATCATCATACTTGTAAATGGCTATATCATGCTTATGTTTATGCTAAATGTGCAAGTGTGGAAAAGAAAATTAATGAATTGACTGATAGAATGTTAGAGACAACGAAAGTGAGAATTGCTGAATATTCTCAATGTTTTAATCAAAGTAGGGAGACTTATGGTGAGCCTGACTCTAATATAGGATCTCCTAAACCTGGAGTTACTCTCTATGATGATTTTGAGCCCTTTTATCAATCTAGGTCTAATTTGCAAGATGTTGAGCCTTTGCCTAGCCTGGAACAAGAGAGTGACCTCCCTATGTCTCTATCGTCTGACCTTGTACCTGAATTTAGCTCACCTACGGGCATCACTAATGATGTCTTAGTTTCTGCTGACTCGCCCACCACTTTGAATGACTTTTGTGAGTTTAAGGAGGGTGAAGACCTTAAGAGTGCTAGTGAGTTAAATATGAGCATCACACCTGACATTGAGCATCATGATAAAGATGATTCAGAAGATATTTATTTACAGGAATCATGTGATGAGGTACTTGAGTCCACTATTTTGGAATTTATTGATGATATTCTTTATATAGAATATGAATCTTTTTCATATGGATTTGATGTCACTATGGGTTTGGATGTGGACCTATATGCTGAATATGAGACATTTTCTTTTGACCCTGTCCAAGCTGACCTCCATTTTGAATATTGCAAGTCAAAATTTGTTGAGTCTAATAATGTTGTCATTGAGAATTTTGATTTAGATCAGACTTATACGCATATTGGACTTAACAGACTTGTGACCTTTGAACCCACTGTTTGCCTAGACTGCGCATTCATGATAACCCAATTTCTCGGCCAATGACCCATTGGCTAGCTACTTTTAAATACATTTGCCTGTTTGATGTTTCGGGCTAACGGTTTGACAAATTGAAGAGGGCCCTTACTTGTGCTGCATGGATGTCATGGATGTACTCTATTTGGCATTGACTCTTTCATGTCCATGGTCTTTATTTTATAGAGAGTTGTGCTTGCTTGTTTGATAAGGTACTTCGTGCTCTAATAGGTTTTGATTTGCGTAGCGTTGTTTCAGCGTGATATGGAGTGGCTAATGCTCCATACGCCTCTATCTAGACACATCTCTGGAGGCTATAGCTTAGGTGTAATTCTGCACCTGACCTGGTATACACGTTCCTCTTTATCTCCTAGTTTTAATTTTGTTTTCTTTTGTATATATTTATGGCTTTCTATAATTTTTGTTTTTGTTTCTTTTTGAGTTGTAGAGTCATGTCCTTTTTGTTTCTTTTTGAATTCTTAGTCTTCTTCTTGTATATTTATTTTTTTTCTTTTCCATTTTTTTGTCTTTTGTTTGTTTCTTTCCACTCCCAATGAGGACATTGTAAGATTTAGGTGTGGGGGAGGGAAAACTTTGAAAAAGTTTTAAAATTCAAAAAAAATTTGAAAGTTTGAAAATCCAAAAAGATTTTTGTTTTGTTTTTGGGGAAGCTTCGTGCTATTTTGATTAGCTTAAATCCCCTATGTTTTGACTATTAGCTTGTATATAGGCGTGATGTGCATGATAGGTCTCCATCCTGAGTGTGTCATTATAAGCCCTACTTCTAACCCCAAATTGTTCGTTATCGATGTGTAATCTAATCCTTATTTATATCATCATCATTATCTTAGGACTTAGTCTTCCATGATTGGCTCTCCCACTTGTCTTTGACACGATTACTTTAGTTTTTTTGTTTGCATTCAGAAAAAAAAAGAAAGAAAAAATGATTATGAAAAAAATGATGAAAAGACGAAAACAAAAGAAGAAAAAAAAACTGAAATGAAGGAAATAAAATGAAATTTGGAATGACAAGTATCTCTTTGAGGCATACGCTACTGGACGTTACCCTTTAAGGCACGTGCTACTGGGTGTTCCCTTTGAGGCAATACTGCTATTGGGAAAGCTTGCTTCCTAGATTAATAAGTCAATAATGTAGTTTGTGTCAGTTAAGTGGGCTTGAATTTGATTTTGGTAATCATAAGCCCTGGGATTATGAGACACTTACACACGAGCACTATGATGGACTCAAAGTCTTGATGTACAATGGGGTGAAAAGTTAGTGCTTTGATGTCATTCATGGGGTAGAGAGCCTTGATGAGTATATTTTGTTTATATGTAGGCCAATATCTTTGCTACATGTAGAATGTGTATATATCTTTCCCCAGTTTTGCACATATTAATTTTTGAAAGAAAAAAAAATGATTTTTTATTTTTTATTTTTGTTTTCTTTTATAAATTTTATGGGTATATCTTCTGCAAACCCTCGCGAGACCTTACTCGGCCACTAGAGGTAACCTAGGGGTTTAAAGAGCTTGTTGCACATGCTAAGTGCAACCGTAATTCCTACGAAAGTGAGTTAGGATTTTGTTTTCTTTTCTTTTCTAGGAGTTTTAGTTTTGTTTAACTCGAGGACGAGCAAACTTAGGTGTTATGGCATTTGTTCAACCATAAATTATGATATTTTATACCCTTTGATCATCTATTAATTGCTCAAAATAAATCATTAAATTAGAATTTTAATAATATGTTTTTCTTCATTTTGTAGGAATTGGGAACTTTTGGAAAAATAAAACACTAGCTCAAGAATTGGTTCAAGCAAGGAAAAATGGAAGAAAAGAAGAATTTGATGCCCAAAAACGCAGCCCAGAATAAGCGGCCCACCCCAAACATTTTTTCCTCCTTCTTTCTCTCTTTCCTGGGTCGGCCTCCTCCTTCTCCTTTTCCTCCACTGGGCCTGGCCCAGACGACTTCCAGACCTGACCTTCCTTCACTTAAAACATCACGTGCATAGCACGTGACCATGGTTTTCCTCCCCCCTCCCCCTCATATGTGCTTTTTCTTCTTCATTCCTTCCTCCCAATGCTCGGAAGCAGAGAGCAGAGCAGCCCCCCCTCAACGCTTCATCTTCTTCCTTAATTCAGCCATAACTGGAGCTTCCTCCTCCATCATTCATTGCACCTCGGGTGTTACCTAACCCCTGGTTCTTCTTCTTCTTCATCAATTCACGACCCAGGCACCCGGAAAAAAAAAACAGGGCAAATCAGAGCCTCTGGCGGTTGTTCTTCTTCACCTTCCTCTATGAACGCAATACCTGTTTCATCCTCTTTCTCCTTACCATTTACTGAGCCATCATAACCATCTTCAAGACAACGGTTATGGAAGATAGAGGGACCGAGGGAGGGCTCAAATGGGGGTTACAAAAGTCGAAGAGCAGAGCACCAAGAAAAGGTAGGGGCAGTTCGGGTAGCTTAGCATAGAGTAGAGAGTATGGCGGAGTTTTATTCATCTTCCAGTCTCAATTCTAGCTTACATCATTGTTTCTTTTGAATTCCAAATCTAGGCTTTAATCTCAAGAAGTGAATTAATCAGACTTTAACTCATTAATTTGCAACTCAGCGTTCACTTTGTGCAAATTTTTCCAGTCCTGTGATTCGATAAGGTGTAGTAATTTGTGTTCTTCTTTTCTTACACCCGTTCTGTATAAAGGTAGGTGCAGTGTAGTTTTCAGATTGCTGTGCTTTTATTACAAAATTACAGTCAAGTGTTGGTAGGATGCCATTATTTAAAGTTTGATCCCTGTGTCTTAATTTGGCCATAATTTCATTTGTAAGTTAGATTATTGTTCATAATTTCAAGCATTCTTCTTCTTTTCTTTAGTTACTTAGTCTAGTGATGATTTTGGTAGAATAACTTGACTTTGGTTTTGATTAATCTAGCATTGAGTCTTGAATTTCGGTAAACAATCTTGGTAGTTTTTTTTAAATATCGAATGTTAGATTAGACTAGTTTATGAGTCATCTAATTTCATAACCCATCTCTATGGATCGACATCCAAAGTGTTACAATGACAAAACCAAGCTTCTTGCAGGGAGCTAAATGAGGAAGGATTGGAAGAGGAGAAAGAGCTTTTCTCGAATGACGCTCTAGAGGAGGTTGAGGAAGGACCGGATGAAGGGGAAATGCTTGTGATTAGGCAAGCAGTAAGTGGCTCAGCTTCCCAAAATGACACGGAACAAAGGAAAAATATTTTCCATACTCGGTGTACCATGAATAGGAAGGTGTGTCCTCTCATTATTGATGGGGGAAGTTGTGCTAATGTGGCTTCCAAGACCATGGTGGAAACTCAAGCTTGCGATCTTACCTCATCCAAGCCCTTACACCATTTAATGGCTCAATCAAGGTAAAGGCTTGCAAATCCCTTCTTGATGTTTACTTACTTTATCCATTAGGAAGAGTCACAAGGATTAGATTTGGTGTGACATTGTACCCATGAATGCTTATCACATCCTTTTGGGGTGACCTTAGCTCTTTGATAGAAGATTTATGCATGATGGCTGCCTAAACACATACACCTTCATCAAAGACCACAAGAAAATCACCCTTACCCCTCTCAAGCCTACCTCTCAAAATAAGCCCCAAGACACTCCAAGAATGGATATCTTTCTTACCACCCTACTCTACTCTCAACTCCATGAGTTTCATGCTTACAAAGAATGGATTCTAGTTAGCCAAGAATCGGCCCAAGCTAAGGAGTTTTCCCATCCTTTGCTTACCACTCTCTTAAAAGCCTTTGCACATGTGTTTCCAAGTGAAGCACCCCACGGTCTACCTCCCAAGAAGTCTATACCGCATAAAATTGACCTCATTCACAGTTCCACACTCCCAAATAAGCCGGCCTACCGAATGAACCCACAAGAAACTCAAGAAGTGCAATCACAAGTTGATAAGCCCCTAGCTAAGGGCTTGATCCGTGAAAGCCTTAGCCCTTGTGACATCCCAGACTTGCTTGTGCCTAAAAAAGATGGTAACATGCGGATGTGTGGATAGTAGGGCAATCAACAAGATCACTATCAAATACCACTATCTCATCCCAAGGTTGGAGGATCTTCTTGATGAGTTACATGGAGCCTCTATCTTTTCTAAGATTTATCTTAGAAGTGGCTACTATCAAATTTGGATCTATGAGGGAAATGAGTGGAAGACGGCTTTCAAAACCAAAAGAGGGCTTTATGAGTGGCTTATAATGCCCTTTGGTTTAACTGATGCACCAAGCACCTCTATGAGGTTTATGAATCATGTTCTTAAGCCCCTCATCGGCAAGTATGTGGTGGTGTACTTCATTGATAAATTGGTGTATAGCCGAAGTGAAGAAGAGCATGCCGTGCACTTGCTTTAAGTCTTAAGTATCCTAGCTCAAGAGAAACATTATGGGCATTTAGGGAAATGCCACTTTTCCTCCTCATAAGTCATATTCTTGGGTTATGTACTCTCGACTCATGGAATTTATGTCGATGAAAGCAATCAAGGCCATCCGTGAGTGGCCAACTCCAACCTCCATCCAACAAGTCCGAAGTTAGCCTAGCCTCTTTCTATAGGAGGCTTGTGAAGACTTTTAACACCATTGTGGCTCCAATGACCAAAACTCAAGGCTAAAAGGTTTGAATGGACTAAGCAAGCTTAAAAAGCCTTTGAGGGAATCAAGCTCAAGCTCACTGGTGCACCTATTCTAGCCCTTCCAAGCTTCTCCAAAGTCTTTGAAGTGAATTGTGATATCTCCCGAGTGGGGATAGGTGCTGTTTTATCTCAAGAGAAGAGGCCCATGGCCTTCTTTAGTGAAAAACTCAATGATACCAAGAGGAAGTGCTCTACTTGCGAGAATGAGTTTTATGCCATAGTGAGAGCTTTACAACATTAAAGGCACTACTTGGTGGGAGGAGAATTCATTCTCTATTCGGACCATAGGGCCCTCAAGTTCATTCAAAGATAACATAAGCTCAATCTAAGGCATGCAAAGTAGGTAGAGTACCTACAATCCTTTCACTTCATGACTCACCGCAAAGCTGGCAAAATGAACAAAGGAGCAGATGGTTTGTCAAGGGGGTATCTCCTTCTCTCTACCTTGGAATCCAAAGTACTTGCTTTTCTATGTGTGAAGGAGTTGTATGCCAAAGATGAAGATTTCAAGGGAATCGTTGAGAAATGCTCCAATCAAGCTTACGACTTGTGTCACTTAGAGAATAACTTCCTATTCAATGGTACTCGGTTATGTATATCAAAATGTAGGCTGAAGGAGCACTTGATTCAAGAACTCCATGTGGGAGACTTCGCCGGGCATTTTTGTGTGGAAAAGACTTGCTTAATGCTTAAACAGCATTACTATTAGCCAAAAATGTCCAAGGATGCAGAGTAATATGTCAAAAGGTGCTCCGTTTGTCAACTTGCCAAGAACCACCTACGGCCTCAAGGCCTTTACTCACCACGTCCTATCCCTTAAGGCCCTTAGGAAGATGTAAGCTTGGATTTCATCATCGGTTTGCCAAGAATACAAATGCATAAGGATTTAATCATGGTGGTGGTGGATAGATTCTAAAACATGGCTCACTTTGTAGCATTCAACACCACCAATGATGGATCCCATATTGCAAGCCTCTAATTCAAGGAGATTGTTCACTTTCACGGCATACCAAGAAGCATGGTGTCAGATAAGGATACTAAGTTTTTAAGTCACTTTTGGCTCACCTTATGGAGAATGCTAGGCACTCACCTCAAGGTTAGCACAACTTGCCTCCTACAAATGGACAGCCAAACTGAAGTGACAAATAGAACTTTGGGCACTTTGCTTTGGGTTCTAGCAAGAAGAGCATTAAAGGGTGGGATGAGTTACTTTACCATGCTGAGTTTGCCTCCAACCGAGCACCTAGTGAGGCCATTAGCCTTTCAAGCGGTGTATGGATACAACCCATGGACTCCATTGGACCTTATTTTAATCCCTAATCCAACTAAGTTTAGTTAGGAGGTTGAGAAAGGGGCTAAGGAAATTCAAGATCTTCATGCCGAGATGGAGAGAATTGAAAAGTCTAATGATCAAGCTAGACACCACGCCAACAAGCATAGAAAGGAGGCTCATTTTCAACCTGCAGACTTGGTATGGATATATTTAAGGAAGGAAAGATTTCCAAGCAAATGCAAGTCCAAACTCACGCCAAGGTCGGATGGCCCCTTTGACATTCTTGAAAAGATTTGTCCAAATTCATACAAAATGGACCTTCCTGGTGAGTAAGGGGTGCTTCCACCTTCAATTCGGCTGACCTCAGTCTATATTATGAGAAGAATGAAGAACTTCCGAGTTTGAGGTCAAACTCCAATCAAGCTGGGGGTATGATGGGGACCACCCTTTAGAGCCCGTTGAACATCAACCATTAAGCCTACAGAAACCAACAAGCACCAAGGAGGTGAGGGAAGTTCATGCCTTGGTATAAGCATCCTAAATCAGCCCAACAGTGAGCTACCGGATTCACCTGAAAACTAACCCAGTTTTATCTACCTTAGGGGGCTAGCTACTAAGGGGATGATCGACTGCCTTGCCCACTATCCTTAATTTTAAGGAATTAGCTTTCAAATGAAACATCTTTCAAGGCTTTTGGACATCATTTGGTTAGTCAATCTTGCATTCCAATGGTGCAGACTAGGCGGCAATCTAGCGCAGTCTGAATTGGAGGGAAATTAAGTGGATCAAATAAAGTCCAACTGATATGTGCTCAATATGTATATCATTTTAGGGCAATTTTGGGTCATTTTTAGGAGAATATTGTGCTTGAAGTTGTTATTTCTTCTCCTATTCTCAATTTGTATTTGGGTATAGTTGTTTGATGCATTTTGTAGGATTTTGAGTCTTTTTTTACCCAACATTTGACCACTAATGGCTGTATTTTGACCTCCCCTATGGTCATCCATGTTATACCATGCCCGTGGAGCAAAGAATGAGCAAAAATCTAGTTCCAGCATAGGCCACGGTTGGCCCATGGTGAGCCTGTAACTGCTGCCTCTTCGTTTTCCCTCGGCTATGCGATTGAGATCGACCGAGCCTCTCTATAAAGGGTGACATTTTGCAGCATTCTCAATCATTCCCAAGAAAAGCAAAAGCATAGAATAGCATAGATTAGGGCTTTAGTTTCTTTCTCAAATTTTGTAGTTTTTAGTTTGATTATTGTATTGGTGTAAGTCTTGAGTGTGTTTGTTCTTGAGACGGTTTTGAAGCCCCTGGTTGAAGGTCATCTCAGCCAATCCCATTTTCGCTCAGATTTCGCCAATCGTTGGTTAGTTTGTTAATCTTTTATCATATCTGAGTAGTTTTCTTTAGTCTAGAGATTTAGTAGTTTGTAGAAGTATTGCTAGATCATGTTTTAATCTATATAATTGTGCTTATTTTCATGACTGGTTTGATTTCGTTTTGTTAAGTGTTTCAATTGTTATGAGTTGATTTTTAGCCGAAATCTGCTTGCGCTCTTGAAAATCAAGTGAAAAACTGAAAAGTGACATTTGGTTGTTGGACTGCTTGATAAGACTTAACGTGATTTCGTCTCGAAAGAGATATCTACATGTTAGGAGGGCTAGTAAGTAATCGAAGACATTGAACTTGGATTAAGACAAATTAGTTTGAAAGAATGACTTTTGCTTAGTTTAGGCAAATTTGGTTGATTTCGAAAGAATATGCCAAATTTTCAGATAGGTTATAATTCCTTAAATTTAACCAATTAGAAGAAAGCACATGTTTATTATTTTTTGTCCAATTTCCTTTCACAACTACGAGAATTCCTAGACCTTTTTTTCCTTATTGATTTAGAAAAGTTTATTTGCTGTTGTTAAATCGAATCCGCTTGAACCAGAATTTTACTTAGCACATTCTGATAGACAAGACTCAGTAAGTGATATTAGTCCCTGAGGAACGATATCTTTTATCTATACTACGACTACCTGTACGCTTGTAGTAGTGGTCACCAACCTTTTTGAAACTTTAAGGCATGAAAGAAGACATAAAAATTTATCAAGTAACATTCCCAAAATTCTCCCAAAGCACCTTCTTTTGCTGCCTTTATCCAACCTAAAGTACGAAGAAATACTCTTTTACCTGGTTATAACCTAGACGTGTGCAAGGGTGTTGTTTCTTGGGTTTCTACTTATACAACTTGCTGCATTTGACTTTCAACGATGTATTAGGATGCTGTTTAAGCTTGGCACCTCATTTAGTCAAATCATTAGCCCTAATGAGGTGGATAAGCTAGGATTAGATTAGCTAGTCTATACTTAGGGGGATGATTTGATCTCCCCACTTCTTTAAGTATACCTCATAGCCTATGGCTGACCTTAGGAGTTTGAAATGGCTGTTAGGACTATTATAAAGTCAGCCCAAGTTCATTTTGTAATTAGATTTGAATGAGTGCAAACTTGACTTTGAAAACTCTCTCTCTCAAATCCTAGTGTTATATCTTGAGCTTGGCAACTCCAGTGGGTCTTTAGGTCTCTTTATCTCAATTAGAGGGTGATTATTTCTGTAATGTAATTGATGTAAAGAGATTGCCAAAGTGTATTCAAGGGTGGCTCCTCGGATTATCCCTTACTAAACTCACTTGTTTATCCCATCTAGTTTGATTTAATTACATTCTGTCTGAGCATCGCATTCTGTCCAGATTTACTTTCCTTTGTTTCCCTTAGTTGGTTGAGTGTTGGTAAAGAATACATTACCAATCACTCTTTAAAATTACCTAACGGAGCATTATTTCATTATCCCACTTAAAAATACAAGATACTCTTGTTTTCATGAAGCATGGCAAGTAGCCAAGTTTGCCCATATATGAAAATTAAAAGGTTTTAAAATAAACTCTTAGGCTCTGATTGGACTTCGAAATTTTTGGTGGAAACAAAAAAATTTGAGAAAGTTACTATTTTCTTGTGTTTAGTTTGGAGAAAATCACAAAGGAAAAAAATATGAAGGAAAGTTAGATAGAAAAATTGCTAGAAACAAGTGATAAAATTTTCCTCATAAAATTGTGAGGAAAGTTTGAGAAAATTCCCAACCTCCACAAACCTTGCATTGCTTATGTGACATCAACATGATTCAAGTAGTTCATCAACATTCAATTTTCTCATCTAAATTCTTGTATTTTTTTCCTCAATTCAAACAAAAGAAAAAACCTCATTTTTTTCCTACTTTTTTTCCTTCACATTTTTTTTGTTCAACTTTTCTTTCCAACAAATTTTTTAAGGACCAAACGGAGCCTTAGAGTTCAAATTTACACTTAATCTTCTTTATCAATAACCACTCATGCATACATATTAATAATCAATTTCAAAAACACAAGAAATTGGCATGTTCATGAAGAATTGTGCATTCTAAATGGGCACACTTTGACACATATGAATTTACTTCACAAAGAACGAGCTTTATCCATGGCTCATATGTCCAACTTTTAGCAATCTACCTTCCTTTCTAACTCCCAACCAACCATGCATACCAATAACCCAATTCAAAAAGCATCAACATTTTACATTTTCATGAAGGTTTAAGCATTCTAAGTGGACTCACAAACACACACACCAAATTCATTTCGTTTGAAACACTATGTAATGGGGAGAAGAGAGGCACCCACCTTGATAAAGACCAATAGAACTAATCTCCTTGTTGATGTTGTTGTGATTTCTACGTCCTTCTAACCTTCTAACCTTCTTATCTTTATCCTTAATGGAGGTGCCCAACAATATTCAAGCTAGAAAGAAAGTAGAGGGTGAAGACGGTGAACACCCATTTTATCTCTTTTTCTCTTTACTTGGAGCTTGTTTGATCATGGAAATGGGTGCGGGTCGGGTCTAAATTTTAGATTTGGAGTGAAGATAATCATGCCTGAGCTTTGACACTTCAAGCTAGAGTCACCATCTACTTCTTCTCTCACCAATCAGACTCTTCCCCCATCATTCTCCTTTTTTCCCCTTTTGTATTGAGTTTGTCTTGCTACTTGCTGGCTTTAGAAGGAGTATACAAAGAAAATTTTCTAATTTGGATTACTTAGCGGCTTCAGGAAGGGAAGAGATAGGGCATAGCATCATCATGACTTTGGGCTAATAGGGTCACTTGCTAATTGTCTCTCTAATTGTTTTCCACAGCAACTTGCGAGTCAAATTACTAGACTCTCTTTTAGTAACGTTCTAAGTATATCAATTAACAATGACAAATCCACATATACACAAACTAACTAGTGCTACAAATTAATTTTGGTGTGAAACCATCTAATTGACTTCCTAAGCAAATAAATAGCATATTTAAATAATAATTTTTTTTGTCATTACATTCCCCCCAGGGAACTTTCGTCCTCGGAACTTACATACCTATGAGTAAGAGACTAGGGTACTTTTGTCGCATCCCGTGCTCTAGCTCCTATTTATGTACCTATGAGGAAGAGACTAGGGTACTTTTGTCATATCTCGTGCTCTATCTCTTATGTTACCTCTGCAACCTTATGATGTTTCTAAAGAACCTTGACGTACAAAATAGTCTTACTCCTTAATTGACGAACTTGTCTATCGAGTATGTGTATTGGCTCCTCTATGAAGGTAAGGTCCTCCTAATCTTGAGTGGTTCATGTTTGATGGAATGGTTGGCATCTGACACATATTTCCTCAAGTTGGATACATGTAAAACATCATGTATCCCTTACAACGATGGTGAGAGAGCAAGCTTGTATGGTATTAGACCTATCTGCTTGAGGATTTAGAAGGGCCTATATATCGGGGGTTGAGCTTTCCTCGTTTGCCAAATCATATAAGGCCTTTGAGTGGTAATACTTTAGAATATGTGATCACCTTCCTCGAACTCCAGTGGACTTCTTCTAAGATCTGCCTAACTCTTCTGTCTGCTTTATACCATGTGTAGTCTCGCTTTAAAGATCTTGACTTTCTCTAAGATTTCATTAATCATCTTAACTTTAGAAATTGTCCTTTCCCTGACCTCATGCCAACAAAAAGGTATTCTACATCATCGCCCATAGAGTGCTTCATATGAGGTCATCCCAAAATACTTGTGTAGTAGTTGTTATTGTAGGCAAATTCCATAAGCAGCGAGTAATGGTTCCACCTCCCTTTGAAGTCCAACATAAAAGTGCCAAGCATATCTTCTAATATTTGGGTAGTTCTCTCTACTAGCCGCTAGTTTATAGGTGAAAACTAGTGCTAGCATTCAGGGTAGTCCTCTAGCTTCTTAAAATCCCATCCAAAACTAGAAAAAGAACTTGGAGCCATGATCTGAAAGAATGCGAACATGCATACTATGAAGTGGAATGATTTCTTGAATATACAACTCTGCTAGCTTTTCCGAAGTGTAATTGACATTTAACTACTGAGAACTGAGTTGATTTGGTCAGTCGATTAATGATCACCCATATTAAGTCACATTGTTTAATTGTCTTCGACAGGCTGGAAATGAAATCCATGCTGATGTGCTTCTAGTTCCATTTTGGAATAGCTAATGGTTAAAGAAGGCCTTCCTATTTCTTATGTTCTGTTTTATGGGCCAACAAGTAAGGAATTCAGCCATTGGTGTAGCTATATCTTTCGACATTCCTCTCCACCAATAACATTTCTTAAGATCTTAGTAGATCTTCGTACTTTTAGGATGGTTTGTAAAAGTCGAGTGGTGAGCCTCATGAATTAGTTATTTCCTTACTTCCTTCACATTTGGTACACAAAGTCTTCGTCTAAATCTTAGAACTCCATCCACCAACTCAAACTTTTTTATCCTTCCCTTTTTAATTCCATGAATTTTCAGGAACTCAAGGTCTTTGTACTACGTAGCCTTAATTTTCTCTACTAGTGGTCAGGTGACTAGTACCATAGCCATGATTCCCTGTTGCTTTGGTAACACTACTTCAATTTGCAAACTTTCTAAATCCCTAAGTATCTTCTGTTAGTGGTTAATAGGCATGCCATGGATCCAGCAGCCTTTCGACTGAGAGCATCAGCTACGACATTTATCTTAGCTAGATGGTATTTAATCTCTAGGTACAATCTTTTATCAATTCTAACCATCTCCTTTGCCTCATATTCAACTCCTTTTGTATGAACAAGTATTTGAGGCTCTTATGATTAGTGTAGATTTTATACTTGGCTCCATATAGATGATGCCTCTATATATTTAAGGCAAACACCATAGCAATTAGCTCCAAGTTGTGGGTTAGGTAGTTCTCATCATATGGCTTAAGTAGTTTGGATGCGTAGGCATTGAGCTTTCCGTTCTGCATAACTACATACCTGAGACTCTTGTTGGATGCATCACTATATATCATTAAACATTCATTACCCTTGGACATAGCTAAGGCTGGGCCAATCTTTTCTTAAGCTCTTGGAAGCTCCTTTCATACTCTTTGGTCAACTCAAACTTGGTGCTTTTTCTAGTAAGTCTAGTGATTGGTAGAGCAATCTTAGAAAATCCTTCCATAAATCTTCTATAGGGGACATCCATGCCTAAGCAACTCCTTACTTCAGTCACATTTGTCCCTTACCTAACATCTCTTGAAGTTAGATCTTAAGCTCTGCAAGTTTAACAGGCGCCATTTGGTATGATACCTTTGATATGGGAATGGTTCCTAATGCAACATCAATCATGACTCAATTTCATGAGCTAGTAGTAATCCGGGAACCTCTGTAAGTATTTTTGTACTCACAAAAGATTGGAATATGTTCTAGTTTGGGCTCTTCAATGTTTGTAAGTTACATAGCACATAGGTATCCTCAACACCCACTTTTCCGTAGCTTCCATGCGTGCATAGCTAGAATGATTGGAGTAGACCATTATAGTTCGCTACCTCAATACACTAACTCTTCTTCCCTACGTGTTTAGAACATGATTTCCTTGTTATGATAATCTATAGTCACTCGATGTTTTGCTAACCACTTTATTCCTAAGATAACGTCAAAATCTTTAACTTTTAAATAGAACAAGTCATCAGGAAATACTTTGTTGTGAACTTGGATTGGGCAATCTCGGATAATGACATTTGAAGCAGAAGAGGTGGAAACACAATTTGTACCCCATCTCTATTAGCACACAAGATGATTTAAATGCTACGTCGGGGTCACAAATGAATGAATGGCCCCGGGATCAAACAAAGCACAAACATATATGTCTTGAATGAGTAGAGCACCTGAGATCATAACATTAGCATCCTTCTCTGTAGTTATAGCAAACACTCATGCATGAGTTTGGGGTCGCCCTCCTGATCTTTTAGGATTGGTGAGAGATTCTCTAGCTTGAGTGGTGATGAATGGATTGGGTACATGGTCCTAGCCCTTCTTGTGTCCTCTGAATAATGGGGTTGACCTTGATGCATTGAGCAATCATGTGTCCCATTTCTCCACATCCATAGCGTTCTTCTAGAGGCACATTACACAGGTCAAAGTAATGCTTTTTGCATTAGTTATAAAAGGGCTTTCTAAAAACTCTGCCTTGAGATTCTTGACGGGGTCCCCTTGGAATAAATGGCCTTTTCAAGGGACCTTTTCCATGTGAGCTCCCTGCCCCCTATCTTCTTCTTACCCTACATTTGGGCCTCATACTGTGCATCACCTTCCTTTGTACTCTCTCCACCTTTAGGGCTTTCTAGTACAAGTCATGGAAATTAAAGAAGTTGAATGCTGCAAAGTTCCTCTGAATTTCAAAGTTAAGCTTATGCGTAAATCTATTAATTCACATCTGCTTGATTGCCACTTAAGAAGGAGCAAACCACCTAAGTTCATTGAACTCTGGAGCATACTCCATGGTAGGCATGCCATTTTGCTTGAAAAGTAGGAACTGTTGTTCCTTAGCCTATTTTGCTTGAAAAATAGGAACTCACGTTCCTTAGCCCACTTAAAATCATTGGGGCAGCACTTCTCATCTAGTACGTTCTTAAACTATTGCCATGTTAGTTATGGTTGCCCAACTTATGGCTTAATAGTGCTTAACCAAAAATTTTCCTCCTTCTCAAATAGATGTGAAGCCAGTCTAATCTTATGTGGCCCTAGACATTCTATCACTTCAAAGAGGTCCTTAATTTTGCAGATCTAAACCTAATAGATTAGAGGATCATCTTTCCCTTAAATTTGGGTGGTTTCAGCTTTTGGAATCTACACAGAACATCCATAGTAGTGACCTAGGGTAGCACAAAGGAGGGAGGCATCTATGGGCATTCAAGTCATAGTTGCAAGTGAGAATCCACGTAAAAATTGGCACCCATTTTTTCTTGGGTTAAAAAAGTTGTATTATTTTCATAATATATTATTATACACGTAAGTATAGGTTTCGGTATTAATAGTTATCTTTATACGTCAGGTCAATTATAAACAACATTACTAATTATAACAAGAAAACATAAAGTGAAGCATGCTCTATGTTTCATATATCATATCCAATATACTAGGCTCCAAACCTAGCATGGATCGTGATTGCTCATATTGGCGGGCATACACTAAGTATGTAAACTAGTACAAAACATATAATACTAAGGTTAACTACTAGTACTCCTAATTATGACATTCCCAACCTTCTTACAAAGGATACAACTATAACTATTATCCACGTGCCAAGATAAATATAAGAAGGCCTAGATGCAATGTACTACACAAAAGAAAGCAAACATGATAGCTAATCTTCATTAGACGTGTCTTCATCATGAGGATACTCCTTTGAGTTTGCACAGGCCTCCAAGTCACTTATCTCCGGGGCCTCATCCAAATTAGGATCATCATCGTTGATACTCCTTTGAGTTTGCACGGGCCTCTAAGTCACTTATCTCCGGGGCCTCATCCAAATTAGGATCATCATCATTGAACCACTCAAGCTCCTGAGTATCAAACTGTCCCAAATCAATATCATCAAGCTCCTCGTTAAAGTCATCATGCCGAGACTCTGAACAAAATTATCTAAAGCCTTGAACTCTAAATTATAGTCAATGGAATCTATGCCTAAATCCTCACAGTTAAGCTCCTTATCACTAATATCCTCTGAGAGCTCTTGAAACCACTCACCAGCTATCTCGTCCCCAGACTTTTCAAAATCCTCTGGGTGCTCTCAAGGTATGGTTATAGCGCTCACCCAAACTCTTGCCATCTCTATGAGGTGTGGCCCTATGCCTTCTTTGCTAAGCCAATCCTCCATTTCACTAATTTCAAACTCTAAGTGGTACTTTATGACATCACCAAAACTCTTGCTATCGCGCATGAGTTTCTTGACCCATTTCTCCGTTCTAAGAGTTCAAGTCTCAGTGTCTAAGTTTGTCCACTCCACTCTTTGAATTAGGGGTTCTTTAATCTTTAAGAATTTAACTAGCTCTACATGGGTGAAGTAACACCATCGACTACTTCGTGCTCTATCATTAAGGCATCTACTTCATTCTCACCACCTCTCATCTCTAGATAGCAACCAAACAAGTGTCTTAGTACACAAAGGACCTAGCAGGTTATAGTGCTCCCCTTACTTGTTATATTAATGGATGATTAACTATGGAAATGCTCCATTCCACGAAGCATGTTTGAATGGAAGGTAAAAGTAAGTCAAGTAATCAAAAATGTCAAGAAAGATGAATGACATGCTACTACTCATACAGAAGACGCTAAATATAAATTTACACATTCTATTTCAAAACGTATATATAGTCATAGAAAATTAGAATTTGTTCCCAGGATCTAATGTGTAGCATATCATTCATGAATACACAAACCTATGCTCTGGTACCACCAAATGTAATGCCCTCTCGCCATCAAGTAGGATTGTTACATCACCAAGACCCTTTTTAAATGATTCCTAAAGCTAGATTAAGGGATAAGTTGGCAATCATGATATATAATTTGGTAAAGTGGGGAAATTGGCTAGATTTTTAATTATTTTCATAGAATAAGCCTTGGCCTACATAACTACATTATATAATAAATCTGGGTTCACACAATGCTATGACACAAGATAAAATACATCAACCATTATGTCTTGGTGGAGGGCCACCAAGGCCAATTCAAAGCACCTACAAATGTCATTACATTAAGCTACAATCATGCTTATTAGCAGACAAGGTTTACATGCTGAATTCCAAAAATTCACGTAGGGAGACGATGCACATCAAGTCCTTGTAGCTAAAAGAGCATCACAAATGGCCTCCATAATGTCAAGGCTTGCCAAGAACATTACTCATGTTGTGAATCTAAAAATAGGAAAGTAAGGGGATAAGCAGCCACCGCTCGGAGGGAGTCGTCGTCTCCCAAAAGCCAAATAGTTTTGCATGATAAGTATATAACAATAACATTCGTAACACTAGTCATTGGTAATAATGATATCAAAAATAATCATGAACCTCACAACAAGTCACCCCTTACCTTGGAGCACAAATAAAACTACCATAAGTACTTAACAACATTTACTCTACCACTACTTGTCTGGAGATGAAGTCCATACACCTTAAATCAAGATGTATGAATTATTCTTGTCACATGAGTTTCTTTAGGCATGACCTATTATGCTAGTACTTAACTAACGCTTGTGAGCTTACCCAACATGCAATGGTATAGGATTCGAACCACTTGCACTTACATTAAAATTCCAACTCGAGAGGACTAAACCTCACCCCTTCAGGGTTTGAAAACCCACCTTCGTTTGGTGGACTTAAACACCTGACCCTTTTGGTCAAAATAAATTCTTATGTCACCTTCCTAGATTTGTACTGATAAAGTACTTGAGCCCAAGAAATTACCTTTTCTGACTTTCTAATCATGCAATATTAGTTATAAGGACATGTAAAAATAGGGCAAAAAAAAGCTACGTAACAGACAGAACTCAACAATTTCTCAAGTTGGGATGTAGAAATTCCACTCGATATTTTTCCCTCATGAACTACACACATTATAGATTTTCTTATTTCACCACATTAGATACAGACAGATAATCATAATTTAAAACAAATGTACATGGTGAATCTCACAACATAAAAGTTTTTTCCTCCAAAAAAAAAGGTAGCCTGAGCCATTCGGGGCACACAAGGGGCAAAGCTCGCTACTCAACCTACCCGGGGTAGCTTGCAGTGGTTGTTGCCCAGTAAAACAGATGCTGGGATAGCCAAAAATAGGGGTTACCTAGCCCTGTTTTGGCACCCTTTTACAACAGGTTTTTCGTGTATTTTTTTTCTATTTTTCTATGAAATAACCAATTTCCAACATCATTAGCGTGAATAAAATCAATTTCTAGTCCAAGAAAGTCCACTAATTACCTTGAAGAAGTATCAAGTAACCGACCAACAAGAAACGACATCTATATTTAAAATTTCCACCTATCACTCTTTCAAATCACCTAATCAAGCATTTGTATCGTTAACCCACTTTAAAAATACAAGATACTTATGTTTTTATGAAGAGTTAAGCATGCTAAGCAACCACATTTTGCCTGTGCATGAAAAATTACAACAAGAGAATAAAGGCTTAAAAATAAACACTTACAGTTGAAATTGATACTTAATCTTCTTTATCAACAACCATTCATACATATATATTAATGATCAACTACAAAAACACAAGAAGTTGGCATATTCATGAAGAATTATGTCCGCCCACGATGCATTCTAAACTAGCACAGTTTCACAAATATAAATTTACTTCACAATACGACAAGCTTCATCCATGGCTTATAGTATCCAACTTAGCACTATACCTTCTTTTCTACATCGTAGCCGAGCATATATACCAATAACCCACTTCAAGAATACCAACATCTTGCATTTTCAATAATGTTTAAGCATTCTAAGTGGCTCACAAAAACACATGTGTTATGTGATTTGACAATATTATGTAATGGAGAAGAGAAAGAGACCCACCTTGATGAAGTCCAATAGTACTAATATTCTTATTGATGTTGTTATGATTTCTACTTCCTTCTAACCTTCTAAAAAACTTCTTATCTCTACCATTAATGGAGGTGCCCAACAATAGAGAATTCAAGCTAGAAAGAGCATAGAGGTTGAAGAAGATGAACGCCCATTTTCTCTCCCTTTCTCATTAATTGGATTTTGCTTGGTTGATCATGCAAATGGGTGTGCTTTGTGTTTAAATTTTAGATTTGGAGTGAAGATAACCATGCCTGAGCTTGAGCACTTGAAGCTAAAGTCATCCTCTACTCCCTCACTCACCAAGCTGACTCTTTCTCCATCATTCTCCTTTTTTTCCCTTTTGTACTGAGTTTGTCTTATTGCTTCGTGGATTTAGAAGGAGTATATAGAAAAATTTTTCTGATTTGGGTTACTTAGGTGCTTAGGGAAGGGAAGAGATAGGACATAGCATCATCATGACTTTGTGCAAAGGAGATTGGTGACTACTTGCTAATTCTCTCTCTAGTTGTTTTTTTCCCCTAGCAACTTCCAAGTCAAATTACTAGCCTTCTTTTAATAAAGTTCTAAGTCTCTCAACTGATGAGGACAAATTCACATGTACACAAACTAAGTATTATTAGAGACTCCTTTTTGTGTCCAACCATCTAATTGACTTACTAAGCAACTTAATATCATATTTAAATAATAATTGTCTTGGTCATTATAATTGTACGTCTGAAAGTGGAATTGAGATCGAGAACCATCTCAAAAAGTAAATAGTTGAGCATAAATGACCGTTTTATCCTAAAGTGAGCTTGTACTAGTCATACTTCTTCACTATTATACCGATTTAGGTGAAAGATGATGTTTGGATGTCACCAGTGTGACCTAGAGGCTTCATGTATGCGTTGTGCTTATATACATGCTAATACTTAGGTTATATGAGTGTTGTGGTTGGTTGGTTGTATACATTCTCACCCCCATATATTTGAAATTTGGGGAAAAAAACAATTTTTAAAAATTTTTCCTTTTTTTTTTTTTTCCCCTTTTTAAGATTTTTGGGGCACATCTTCTGTAAACCCTCACGAGATCTTACTCATTCACTAAGTGGAATCTAGGGGTTTAAAGAGGTTTGCAATCCTGACTCCCATGAAAGTGAGTTAGGATTTTGTTTTATTATTTTCTTTTTTCTAGAATTTCTAGTTTTATTTTACTTGAGGAGGAGCAAAACTTTTAGTCAAAAAAGTTGCACACTCTTATACCCTTAAATATCTAATGTTGCCTTATCTTAATAATTATTTCAATAGTTTTATTCGAGTTTATTTCTTTTGCAAGAAATAAAAAAATTAGAGGTAAAATTGGCACAAAGATAAAAAAATTGAGCTAAAATCTCAACAAGCTTAGTTAATACGGCTATTTTTTACAAGGGGAAAAAAAATCCAGATAAACAAAGTCCATCTCCATATGCTTCTCACCCCCACCCGCATATGTTTTCTCTCCTCTTTTGTCTAATCCTCCTTAACTGCTTCATCTTCATCAGCTTTCTTCATTGCCAGGCGCACAATCATCCACCATAAACAACCTTCAAGGTTTCAAATTGTTTTACAACAAATCTCTTTTTTTTCTCTCTTCGACCCAAAAAAGGGCTAATTAGACCCCAATGGGCCCAATCTTATGAGCAATGGAAATGGTAGTGAGAAAAGGAGAGCAATCATTGGATTTTTTGGGTGTGGAAGTTTGAATATTCTTGAGAAATTCTATATAAATATGGGCAGAGTGGAGGTAGAATTCATCGTATTAGAGTAGCGTAGTATTTTAACTTTGGGATTTTTTGTGCTTTTAATGTCAATTATATTAGATCTATTTTCGGTTGCTCACAAAATTAGTGTAATTGGATTCTAAATTTTTCATTTTTAAATGAAGAACTTGGTTTTTGGTATCGTTAATTCAAGCATTTAGGTTCGAATTCAAGTTTCACTCCTTCCCATATTTTGATTCTATTAGTTTTGGGTTTGGCCCTATTTCGTTTCGAATTTCAGATCTTTCAGTTCCTTGTATTTGGGTTGATGTTTTGCATTGCATTTTTTTGAGATTGTTGTTGCCATGACCTTCATTTATGGAAGTAAAGAAGTTGGATTAGTATTATTTTGATTAGGGTTCAATTTACAAATAATTACTACTCGCTCAAGGGTTTGTTTTGTCTTGATTTTGGTCATACTTACTGATCAATATAGTAATTAGTTTAATTATTTTGTTCTTCTTTTAATAATATTGGACTAGAGATTTTAATAGTGATCTAATTTTGACCCCATTTTTTGTGGATCAACCATCAAGTGTTTTACTGACAACTGTGCGCTTGTGGTAATTAAAAACTTTTTGAAAATTTTTCAACCCTTATCTGCCTTATCAAATGAGGAATGCAATGGCTAGCATATTAGATGAAGGATGAAAAAGCTCCTTCCCAAGACATAAGAAGCTAAGAGAAGAGTCAGCAGTTGTCAACAAAAACGAACATCAGTTAAGGTCTTTGAACCATCTTAAAATCATTAGAAAGAAACATCTAACAAAGTATTCTAAAGCATCCACCATTACTTCCTTCAGCATATAACAATTATCTAATGTTCTATGCCCATAAATAAAGACCTTTGCTGAAGAAGGATGCACAACACACAAACGTAAAGAGCTCAATTCATATTCTAAGCGTTGTTATACTTTTAAGTTAAAAACTTCAAACTCATTGTAATCCTTGTACACGTAATTGAGAACCCTTGTGATGGAAGAAGGTTTGGAGAATATTTAATTTCTTATAAGCAAGATGGTTGACTGGGAAAGTCATCCTTCATAAGTGGGACTTAAAGAAATGACCTAAAGATAGTCCCTGAAAAGTGTGTGTTGTCTCCAAGGTCCTTGGCGGATGCTTGCAGTTGTATTAGCTCAGAGCATATTCATACGAGTTGGTTGTAACCTGAGGAAGAGTCCTTAGATGGGGACATAGCCTAATTAAGGGCAAACCTCATGAACAAACTCTGATTGCTTTAGACTAAGTTATGTACTCTTTTTACTCAACTCCCTTGATCTATTTACTTAACATCCTTGATTATATTGTTCAGCACTCTTGAGTATGCTATATTTTACTATTATCTGTGTTTAAGTTTTCATTTGCAGGTATTTGTAGTTGTGGGTAGTTTTTTGAGCAAGAAAAGTTGTCGTCATCTAGGAGGCTGGCGAATCAAAAGCTGTGACTAAATTACAGACATGGGTTGAATAAAGATAACTAAACTGCTATATGCTACTGTTAAACATAAAATTTTGATGAAATTTTAAATTGTCGAAATCTGGCACTTAAACATTAAGTGTGCCCTCCTCCCCCCCCCCCCCCCCCCCCAAAAAAAAAAAAAAACAAACAAAAGAAAAGGGGATCAAATCAATGGCTCAAGGTGTCCTGAAGTGGACTTGATCGCAAAAATCAAACTAGAAGGACCTTGCAATTGGCATTTGATCATCACCCGTAATTACTATCTTATTTTGCATAGCCCGAAAAAATTTTTAAAAAAGATAGTCAATCAATAAATTGGGCCGTGGATAAGTGATGAAATCACAACCTATGAATTTAGCTTTGCCAGTAACTGATAAAATTGGGTCAAGTGTTGCTAATTTGTTCAACTGGGTGTCCTTCCCTTGGATTGGTTATCAAGACTGTAAGTTAACACATAACCTCCCACCCTCCTGGTTATGTTGCAACGTAGGGCAAATATGATAACTGCTTGTTTAAGTTATTATATCAGCAAAGAGGCTGGGCACAAGGGGACGCAGGGCAAAGGGGAAAAAAGGAGATTAGTCAGAAAAGAAGAGGACTCTATATCGAAGTGTTTAGGGTACAAAGCGTTTAAGGTGCAAAAATCGATTGGCAATCAAAGGCCAAAAGAATCAGAGGAGTAGAACATAATCAAATTGAAGGTATTAAAGTCTCCCAAGCAAAATCTCCATAAGGATGATCATGAAGTTTATCATCAAATTATTTGTATTCATCTCTAATTCTCAACCTATGTACTCCTTAGTGAGTACCTTCTTGTTGAATTAAAGAAAGAAAGAGATCAAGACGGATTCGAAAGAATATAAAATATGGCCCATTTATCATAATTCCGAGGTTAACAAAAATTCTCATAAAGTTGGATCCAGAAGGATCTCAGTTCCGCAAGGACTCACAAATTCAGATTTGGAAGGATCTCTAGTTCGCAACGACTCATAAATTTATATTCGTAGAAATCTTGAGTTCGACAGGACTCTCAAATTAAATTCATGGGGCCAAATTCATGGTGACTTATCATAATATGATCCATATATCTTTCCCAAAAAAAAAATATATTGATTTCAATCCGTGGTTTCAGATTAGTAAAGATTGCCAACTTTCTAAAATTACGAACACAACATTTGAATGTTGAAAGTTTTCATAATAAAACTCAAAAAAAAGTGTTTTTTTGGTGCCGATGTTGATAGCCATCATCATGTAGTCTTTTTCTTTCATTTTTTTCTGTCTTCCTATTCCTAAAAAAGAAAATACATAATGGAGGCAGAATCAAATAATAATAATAATAATAATAATAATAATAATAATAATAATAATAATAATAATAATAATAGTGAATAGGCAACATGAACGTCAAGCATGCATGAAAAGGACTGGCAAGGGATCATCAAATTGATTGCGATTAATGTGATTAATTTTAACTTTTAAATCCTTTGTAACCCAGTTTGGGTTTTTTAATAAAGAAAATGGGATTTTATTCATAGAAGTGTATTTGATTTAAGTCAAATTGGTCATCTTAATCCCATAAATCCATGAAAAAGAGGGAGTTGAATCATTGATTATAATGGGTTTGTGTTAAGGTTTTGGAAGTAGAAACAAAGATATAATAAATTCAATGTGTGCTTACTGTAAGGTTTTAAGAAGAGTGAGGTCTAATTTCCATAACCCCCCACATCGAAGCCTTATGAGTTTGAGGGATGTCGATCCTTGCAGTCCTCACGAACTCATGAGGGGTGCATGCTTATGGATCTTGGATCTTCTTTATGAATTGGTTTCAAAAAAAAAAAAAAAAAAAGATCTTGAAAAGAGGTTACCATGGACAAACCCTTAACCAAGAGATGAAAAAGTTAGGCTTTGTAACACTCCAGCTGAATCAAACAAATGCACTATTGTATTGATTTTAATGGTGGTGGAAAAATGGAGATTGAATATGTCACTTTTATAAACCTTACAAGTTTTTATTGAATAGGTTACCTAACCTAATCTCTTATAGGTATTGGACTCTCTTTCAAATTGTTTCACAAGTGATAATCAAGAGTTTAAAAAACAAATTTGCATGATAATGTTGATGGTGAGGATCAATGTGGCACCATCAACATAGATAGCCCAAGGATCATTGATAGCCCAACATTAGTTTTGGACAAATAATATATGCCAAGTTCAACAACTAGTAAGGATTAATGGTGAAGATGTTCATTGCTTAAGAAAACAAAGGACAAGGGCCTAGTATAATTTAATGCGGACGCGCATAAAGAATACCAAAAAGACAAAAAGAGGCCATGACTATACTTCCTACCTAAAAAAGGGGATGAAAATGTACCTGGCAAGAGAAAATGATGCAGAAAGTAAACCCCAAAACTTATTATTTATGATGTGTGGCATGTGCTCTCAAAAACAAGAAAAAAAGGGGATTGAATACATCCCCAATTCGTCAAATTTTGATCGCCAGTGCCCAAATTAATATTCTAATTTAGTGCCTTGGATCTTCATTTGTTATGAAGTCAAAAGTGGAGTCAAGTATTCAAACGTTTGGGCTTAAAGGATATGCCAAGGTTTTTGACTTGGAGGATTATTGTTTAGCTTAGTTGCAATTAAAACTTCTAAACCAAATTGTATGCTAAGGGAACTCAAACTTTAAAAAGTAGAATGGTGATGGTTATTTGGCTATCCGCTTTCAAAAGATGTTATTTTATGAAGCTTGTGACTCTTATCGAAATTGCTTAATAATTGAATTCGAGAGTCCAAATATGAGTGGACGTGGAAAATTCTCATATGTCTGTTTAACCAAATTTGCAAAGGGGAACAATAAATATGCTTAAGTCAGGTATCGACTAGAACTACATTGATTTGAACCTGCTAAGGGTATGTAGGAAGCTCGATGGAGAGTTTTTGGGTTTGGTCTAAATCAAAGTTCTCAAATGGGCTGAAGCGGACACCTCCATCTGTAACCCCAAAAAAAGGTGAATTTTTTCAAGTCGATTGCACCTTATCTACCCAAAAGACAAAAAGCCAAGTATCACGCGTACAAAACCGGCCCCTTTAAATTTCCAAGTCCACGAACTAGACCAAAAATCCTTAGTTACCTTCCTCTTTTTTCATAAAAGACTAAGCTACCACTCTACACATTCCGTAACCAAAATCCCAGCTTATCAAAAAATCAAATCTTTCTCAAAAATCCTAAGTCCTGTAAAATGGACTAAATCCGACCAAACATACAATTAAGCAGACCAAATTTGCCCCCCTCATGATGTAGGGTTAAAAAAACGAATCTTGAGTTAAAAACTATGTTGATTTGATCTTGCTAAGAGTACGTAGAAAGTCTATGAATAGATTTTTGGTGTAATCAAAGAATCAAAAACATAAAATAAAAGGGCCGACCCTAAAAAGGCTAAGGCGGCAAATACTTTTTTTTGGCGAAATGGCTAAAAAAATTCATTATCATAGCTTACCCATTAAAGTCAAAAAAATTAATGGACAAAATTAAATAAAAATTGTAGCTACTAATCTAGTTCAAATAAATAAAATTCAAAACCAAAATCAAATTGAATCATGGTTATTAACTTAACAAAAATAAAATACAAAAGAACTGTGGTTGGTTTGTTTCTCTATAAAAGAGGTATGTAGGCAGCTCACAACGAAAAGTGAGTACAACCCAAATTCCAAATCAAATAAAATTACTCATTCCCTAACCCGCACATGAAGAATGTGTACATATAGTATCCTTCCGAGAAGGTGCCCCTCAATGATTATGCCGTTCAACTCAACGTGAGCTCCCCGCCCCATACAAGCTCCAACTCGGAAGGAAACCCTAACAAGGGACACACCAGAAACCTAAGTGACAACCTGACCAAGGTAAGCTCGGGTCCCTACCTCACTCCCAATGCAGACCTGGGTCTATCCACTGGGAAGGGGACAAAGGCAAGCAAAAAACCCCCAACCTTGAAGAGCCCCAATAAACCATTTGGAGAAGGAACCTCAAGAGTTATAAAGACCTCTCAGGCGGAATTTTTATCGGAACTATCCCGATCAATATTCTTATAGCTAAGATAAGGATGACCTCCTCTTCAGAGCAGGAAACAACATCTAAAACTCTGAACGTTAAATTCATCAAACTTTCAACCTCAAGCACCACTATTATGGTGCCAAGACCTCTACAGGCCAAGGAGGCTACTCCTTCTCCCGTACCTATAAAAGGCAAGAGGATATTACTTTCTAGACCACGGAGCCAAAGTGACTTAACCTCAAATGGGGTTGAATCACAAATATATAATGGCCCGATTACAAGATCAAAGGTCAAAGCATTAACATATGTTGAGGTGACCTTACGATCTTCGGTCAACTTCCTCACTCAAGACAAGGATCTACCCTAGGAATAAGATGAGACTACAAGTCTTGGCTTTTGTGACCTCAGTACTCTCTTCTAAGAAGAGAAGCCATTAGCTGCCATCCCACGAGGCCAAATCGCTGAGTATGATCAGGTGGAGAACATTTCAGTCTTAGTGACTAGCACTTCAAGCCTCGAGGACCAAATGTAGGGGTTGCAAAAAAAGGTCAAAATCACTAACCTCACTACTCGCCTTGAAAATAGAGAGCATGAAAAAACTAATGAGGTTGGCAATAGCAACGTAATTATCACTCCACAAGATATCAAGGAACTGATAGCCCAAGGGATCAAGGAGTACTAATCAGCCATGAATCCCCAAGTGTCGGGATATAAGAACCCATACCCAAGTCATTAGAACTTGGTTCCTTTCCCTAAAGGTTACCAGAAGCTAATCTTTGAGAAGTTTGACGGAATAAATGGGTCATTGCACGAACATTTGGCCCATTTCTATTCAGCATGCGGTGGAACTGCCTTCAATGATTCATTATTGATTAAGTTCGTCTAGTCCTCCAAAGGGGCAGCCTTTACGTAGTATACTCAACTTCAACCTGGGTCAATTCACACTTGAGTTGACCTCTAAAGGGCATTTTTTGCTCAATTCTTGAGTTTAACATGAAAGGTTTTCATAATAGACCTTACTGAAACGCACCAAAGGCCAAACGAGAGTGTGAATGACTTTATTACAAGGTGGAGAAGTCCAAGCGTGTAATGCCTAGAAAAGCTCAGTGAGCAATCGACAGTTCAAATGTGTGCTAATAATATAGACCCTCAAATTGCTACATATACATGCACTACCGAGCCTCAAGGATTTGATGCCCTCATATCTAAGGTACGCAATGTGGAAAAAAACTTGCGCGCCAAAAAAGTGCACAACCAAAGAGGGAAGAAAGTAAAAGGCCAACTAAGATAGGGGAGTCAATGGCCACCACTATAAAAACAAGCTCAAATCCAACCAATGGTAAAATGTTCAACAAAAACAGTAAAGGCAAGGAAAAAGAGGAAGGTTGATGACTCACCCTTTAGGAAAGGAAAGCAAAGAAGTATCTATTTGATGATAATGATATGCAAGGGATATTTTATGAGTTAATGGTTGCAAAAACCACCAACCTTTTAGAAGCAAAGTGGCCTACTAAAGTTAGCAAGACAAATGACCCTAAGCACTGCGATTACCACAAGATCGTTAGTCATCCCATAAAGGACTGTTATGTCTTCAAAGACATATCGAAGACATTATCAGAAAGAGATAAATTGAGATAGAAGGAGCTCTATCCAAAGGGCCTACTGCACCATCAAATGCAACCTCAATCGTTGAACAAAATGATGACTCACACATCATCCTCAGAAATTTATGAAGGGATCCCAACAGTGTCATTACCATCTCATGCAATTCTCATCAAATTGATTGATGATGATGTTGTGGCAATACTGTGGACCTATCTAGATATGCATTCTTCTACACTAGCAAAGTCAACCTTATATGATTTCTACCTAGACCTAGGTCTAGAGGCATGGAGACATTAGAATATGATGATGATCATGGCTTTGGGTGGCAAACTTACTTCAACAGGAGGTCAATTCGACAAGAAGTGAACCGAGCTTCTCAGTCAGCAGGATTCAAAATGCGAAGATAGAGACCGCCATAAAAGAAAAATAAGAAAAGCAAAAAGAAGAAGTCAAAGGCAAAAAAGAAGCTACAGATAACTTCTAAAGAGGAGTACATACCGTCAATTAAAACCCCTTTTACTTTATGTGATTACATCTTCAAGGCTTTCTTTGGCAATGATTCCTCTGATCATGATGACACCCTGGAAGGATTACATCCCCAAGGGTTTCTTTGGCAATGATTCCTCTGATCATGATAACACCGCGGACGATGAAGTAGTCCAATGTTGCATGGTTTTCATTGGTGGATAAGTGGGAAGAAGTAAACGCCAATCATAGAAATACCACTCAAAAAGTGGATCAAGTAACTCTTCGGTTCGGTCATCAACTCTAACCGCTAGAATTAGTGAGAAAAGAGAAGGAGAAAGAAATGGCACTAGAAGGACTACCAACTTTAGTGAATGCTAAAGAAAACAGAGATGAGGAAGCAATTCCCTTAACCTCAAATAGCAAAGGCACCGCTAAGAATAGACAGCTAATTAAGGAGCCTGAGAAGGATCTGTCCATCCGGGTCCCTTGTCGAGTTTGTCAAGGGTCTCATAAAGAAAGAGTCTATTATGAAGTAATCTCTCTTCTTAAGGTAATGCCAGCACGCCTAAGTCTCCATGATGCTCCACAAATGTCAAAAGTGCTAAGAAGGGCACCTCTTCAAGCGTTGATGGACCCTGATGATTATAAGGATCAAGTCAACCTTATTGAGGTGGATGAGGTGTTGTCCTCCCCTTTAAACCAATGTGATGTATGCATGGCTTGCATAACATTCTCTAGGGTCTGCGGATCACAATAGGCCTTTATATGCAACCGGTATGATCAGGGATAAAAGGATAAATCATATCCTACTCTATTGTGGTTCAGCGGTCAACCTTCTCCCATTAAGGGTATTGAGAGCGATAGGGATAACCAAATTAGTTGCCCTCAACTTTGCTTACAATATAAGGATTTAATTAGGTGAGGCAAAAAGCCTTAGGTACTGTTGTTTTGAATGTTGAGCCAGATGACCTCTATACAGATGCTCTCTTTCATGTAATAGATGTCAATACTTCTTACAAGGCCCTACTTGGGTGGTCGTGGCTTCATACCACCAAGGTTATTGCCTCAACTCTCTACTAGTGTTTGGAATAAATTGATGAGCATGGTAACAAGATGACAGTCTGCGGGGATGCAAATCCTTTTCATGAGGAAGACGTTAATTATGCCGAAGCCAACTTTAACACATCAGCATAGTCTAAAACCTCCCAAGTTCCTTTAGACCAAAAAGGGGGGCAACCAAAAAGAAAATCCCATGGCTATTACTATGCCTTAAAAGATCATTTAGGTTGTCAACAGCTATGCTAGTAAAGTCAGGGAATATTAATCCCCATGATCAAAGGTGTTGTTCAAATACATGCACAATGATAAAAGAAAGGTTGGCTAAAAGGCCTTAAAACGATTAAGGGAAATTATGAACTCTCTTGTCATGAGTTACAGTTTTCCTCTTTGAAGAATTGATCATTTGATGCCCAAAAAACCTTGAACGTAAGAACATTACTTCATAACAAGAAAGTGGTTTTAAGAGGAACTCACCAAACCCTCTGATAGTAGTGTCTTCTTCAAGCGGTCCAGCCTAAGAGAATCATCACAATCTCAAAAGAGGAGAAAGAACAACAATAAGAGGGGATTTATCGAAGGTAACAAAAAAAAAAGGCATATCTCTCATGAATGTAGAGTCCTAAAAGCTTCATTTAAAGGGAATGTCTCCGAAACACTCCAAGTATCACATGACGGGGGTTCTTAAGGCTCATGCCATGAATGATATAGTTTTTACTCCCTAAGAACAAGAGATGTTCTTCCAAAATGAGCAAGTCCAATCTCGAATCTTGGTATTTTAAATACTTAGAAAAGTTAATGAACCCCAACAAACAAATATCTAAGTTAGAAAGTAAAAGAAGTGGAAGCTGAAAAAAAAAAGAAAAAGCAACAGCCTAGGAACCTTGTTTGGGTCTGTGAGCAAAACAAAGTTCAGCAAGCAAAACAATTTAATGTCACGTTCATCGTTGATGAGAAATATATTCAAAATTTTGAATTTCCTTGTCAAGAATATTCTAAACATCAAGAGATTGTCACGACAGACCATGAATGCGCAGTGAAGTTCTAGTTCAAGTTTAAGCTGATTCGCTTAAAAGTTTAAATCACGACATAATTCCTGAATGAGAGCCCTCTCAAGATTTTGTTAAGGTTGTTCAACCTACACCACCAAAAATGAAAGATGGTAGTCAAACAACATTTAATGAGCTTTGGGAGATAAATTCACGGACAACTGATGATCCTAAGCCATTTCTTATGAGCATCATACTAAATGATGAAGAAGTGTCATAATATAAGCAACTCCTTCAAGAATACAAAGATGTATTTGCTTGGGGATATTAAGACATACCAGGGTTGGATCCAAATGTCTCTATTCATAAGTTGGCTATTTCTGAAGCTGTAAAGCCAATAAAGCAGAATCAGCAACATTTTTGTCCTGCGCTAGCAATCCAAATAAAAGTTGAGGTGGACAAATTCTCAAAGGCTAACTTCATTCCTGAAGTTCAATACCCAACTTGGTTGGCTAACATTGTCTCTGTTTGGAAAAAGAATGGCCAATTCTACAAATGGCTGAACTTCAGCAACTTAAACAATGCATGCCCCGAGGATAATTTTCCAATACCAATCACTGAGCTCCTTGTAGATGCCACTACTAGGATTGGAGTTCTATTTTTCATAGATGGTTTCTTGGGGTACAACCAAATTAAGATAGACCCAAAAGGTGAATATTAGTTTGCCTTCGGAATGTCAAAAGGCATATGCTACTATATAGTAATGTTGTTTGGTTTGACAAATGCCGAGGCCACTGACCAGAGAGCCATGACAATCATTTTTCATGACTTCCTCCACAATCTAGTTGAATTATATGTTAATGATTTGGTTGTGAAGATAAAAGATAGAGAAAATCATCTATATGACCTAAGCAAAGTCTTCGTAAAGTTGAGGGTACATCAACGTAAGGTGAACCCCTTAAGATGTACATTTTTTGTTACTTCAGGGGAGTTCCTCGGTTTTATTATTTAGAAAGAAAGAATTAAAATTGACCCTGACGAAGTCAACGCTATAATCCTAATGCCTCCTCCAAGAAACTTAAGAGAATCATGTGGTTTGTAGGGAAGGTTGGCTTATGTAAGGTACTTCATCTCAAATTTGTCAGGGAAGTGTCAACCTTTCACAAGACCCTTAAAAAAACACACTCTTCATTTGGTATCAAGCTTGCCAAAATGATTTTGAAAGCATCAAACAATACTTAAGAAGGCCACTTGAACTAATTACTCCAGTACAGGGAAGACCCCTAATCTTGTACATAGTAGCCCTCGAACGGTCTTTAGGAGTCATGTTGGCTAAATGCAATGATGACGAGAAAGAAAATGCCCTATACTATATTAGCCGGACAATGGTGGGTGCAGAAATAAATTACTCACTCTGTAGAGGAAATTTTCCTTGCTTTAGTCTTCGCCTTTCAAAAGTTAAGGCATTACCTCCTATCCTATCGTATCACTGTAATTTCAAAGGAAGATCCATTAAATATATATTGTCGAAGGCTATGCTATCAGGGAGATTAGTTGAATGGGCTATGTTTTTAGCCCCTTTTGACATCAAGTTCGTTGTCTAAAAAAGCAGTGAAGGGACAAGCTATAGCTAATTTTCTAGCGGCACATTAATTCCCAGATGAGGAGGAACTATCAGATTATCTGCCAAATCATGAAGTTATACTTGTTGAAACAAAATCATAGCAGTTATTGCCTATTAAGCAATGTTCACTTTTACTTATAAAGTAGCCTTGCCCAACTCTAAACTGTTTTAAATATTATGATAATTGCTTCCTCTATCCTATAAAATTTGTCCTACGAGCGAAAGAATTTGTTTAAGGGTGAATTATTTAATGCGTCATTTTTTATTGATTTTAGAAGAAAAAAAATTTTTTAATAATAATCGTAGTAAGAAGGAATTTTATTTTGGGACTTCCATAAAAAGAAAGAAGGACAAATACTTTAAGATAGAGAGAATATCTTTCATAAAAATTTCCCTCCTATGTTTTTAAGTCTTTCACAAAATTAGGATCTATTCCACTGTTAAACAGAAGAAAGATAATTAAGGATTTCTTTGATTAGCACGGTGTGAAATACATAACACACAGTTGGGTGATCATCTACACTCAAGATTAAAGTTCAGTAATTTTCTAGATTCTTTTTGATATTTGGTGATTTTTTGAACTTTTGGATTAAAGTTTGGTAATTTCTAAAACTTTATTTCCTTTTTTAATTAAGGGAAACTATAAATAACAAAGCAATTTGTCCTTGTCATAGCTCCTTTAGGTCCAAGTGATGCTCAAACTATTTTTGCCCCTTGTTGGTACTTCATGTCATGTAATGGAAAGAAGGTGAAAAGAAAGATAGAAAAAAGTATGTTCTCTCTCAATATTCTCTGACATTCTAGGAACTATTTAATTAAGAATTAGATGCCAGTTTTTACATGAGATCATGAATTGGCCCCAAAATATTCCAATCAGAAAAACACTTTTTTTCTTGTAACCTTTTCTTATTTATTCTATCACTTTCACTTGTGGTTCCCTGCTTCTTTAGAAATGATGGTGTTGCCATGAAGTTGTTAAGCTTGTGCAACCAAGTTTAAATAATACATACAAGAAAAGTAATCGATCTATAAAATATTTTCTTAGGAGGGGATAATTTACCAACAATGATTATGTTTGACTACATTCCTACTTAATTTGATTGATGCAAATTACAGCTGAAAGAGCATTATGGTCCCATATTTATTACAAGAGATTAATGGAATTTCTTACCATCACCTAAGAAACAAGGAAAAAAGAAAACAAATGGAATGAGCTCAGCCAAGATATAGTCCTTAATTAACTACGTTAAGTATTTAACAAGCTTTCCAATTTTATGATAAAGATCTTTAATTGACTTATCAATTCATAGAAAAATAAGATCTGATCCATTTAATCAATGAATCGGTAATGACTTAAACAAACCAACTTTTCAATGAGAAGACTTGACCCCACCCAATGAGTATTGACCACCCTAAAAATTTTGCCATTATAAGTATCCTAAACCATTGAATTTGGAATTAGCCCCGTGACGGTTCTTCTCCGAACAATGTACCAATAGTAGAGTTGTGCAAAATCCGTTAATCAGTCTTTTAGTTAACCAAAAATTCAATTAGTGAAAATGTCAAACCGAAACCGAACTGAAATTTTTGGTTAACCGGTCGTTCAGTTTGGCTAAAATTTGATCCGTAACCGAACCGAAAAATTTGGTTAATCAGTTTTTCGGTTCGGTTACAGTGTTAACCGCTATATTAAAAAAAAAAACCTGAATTTGCAGTACTATTTTCATATCAAATTAAAACCATACTTAATGCTACTGCCTACTAGTTCTAATTGATAGTTGATACCACATGAAAGTGGAGAAGCCATGTGCGCCAATAGGCCCAACCCTTAGCAAAAGACCAAAAGCAAAGCTAACCATCAAGTCTTTAACAAGAGCTTCACCATAGCAAAATGGGTTCTTTTTCAGGGGAATGTATTCAACCTAAAATTATATTAATTTAGACCCTTTTTATTATCTATTATTTGCTCAAAATAAATTATTAATTTTAATAATGTTTCTACTTATTTGGTAGGAACCAAAAAAACCTGAAAAAATAAAGAAATTAGCTCAAATAAGATCTGGATCAGGCTAAGCAAAGGGAGAAGGAAAGGAAAAGAAAAGTTTGTGGCCTAGTGGCTCATTTCTATGTACAGCTCAACCCAGCCATCCAGTCACCTAGCCGCCCTCCTCTTCTCTCAGCTTTCTCTCTCCTCTTCAGGCCTGTACTGCTATTTTTCGCATGCGGCTTAACATGTCTGGCCCAGTCCTAAGGCTAGTTTCTCACTAAGCCTTTTCCAGCAGAATGGGCTTGTTTGTTCTTTTTGTTTTGCTTGGTCTAGTGCCTTCTTCTGCTCTAAGGCAGACCTCTTCTTTTAGTTTCTAGCCGTGCACCAATCCCTGTTTGATATCCCATGTGCATGGCACATGATCAGAAGCCCTCCTCACTTACTGCTCGCACGTGGAACGCATGTGACGATGGTTTCCCCCCTTCTTTCTCTCACCTAAACCCGGCGAACCTGAGCTTTGCTGCTTCATCTTCTCCCCAAGATGCCACGCCTTTTCCTCTCTCTCTCTCTCTCTCTCCTCCTTCAACCACTTCATAATTCTCCCATGAATTCTAGTTGATACTGTTAAATTTTTATATTAATTGGGCTTTCAACAACGAGTCATGCACATAAGCTCCAATGAGGTTCCATCCCAAAACCAATTGGCAATGGGGGGAGTAACTCACAAGCTTATATAGATGCTCAAGCCCTTTAATTTCATCAATGTGGGACAACACCCACTATCATTTTCTTTGAATTTTATCAATGTGGGACAATACCCACTTTCATACTCCAACACACCCCTCACGTGTGGGCTACTAGCAAGGCCCAGCATATGCACACAATTTTTAATCAAACGGGGACGGTGGCAAATCAAGATCGAGCAACCCGCTCTGATACCATGTTAAATTTTTATATTAATTGGGCTTTCAACAACGAGTCATGCACATAAGCTCCAATGAGGTTCCATCCCAAAACCAATTGGCAATGGGTGGAGTAACTCACAAGCTTATATAGATGCTCAAGCCCTTTAATTTCATCAATGTGGGACAACACTCACTATCATTTTCTTTGAATTTTATCAATGTGGGACAATACCCACTTTCATACTCCAACAGTTACCCATCATTTCCATCATCATCACCATCAAGAATATAACAATTACAAGGAGTTTAAGGAAAGAATTAATTGCAGTAATGGAGACTTAAATTTGGGGCTGGAAATGGGCGATAAAATCAACGGCAAGGTCGAATCAAGAGGGGGCATCATAGCAGGGATTTGAGTAGAATTATCAGTTCTCAATTTTTCTTTTTTTCCGTTTCCACTTTTGTTTTTCTCCGTTTAAGATTTAGTTCAAATTCTCAAAAAAATTAATATAATGAAATTTGCGGCTTCAAATCTAAGTAAGGATTTTGGTTTGCCATTGACTTTAGCATCAATAGGTTTAAATTGATGTTCCTTTCCTCTCTGTTTTTATTTACTATGCATAGGCAGATTTGGGGTTTTGTGTTCGATTGTTCTATTCTTACATCTGCTCTGCTATGGCAATTCCCTTTATTTCATTGTTGTTTGGACTTTGACAACTTGAGGATGGAAATTTCGTTTTGAGTTAGCAATTGTTGCACAAATTGAAGTTCGTTTATGGCTTGAGTTTAGACAATTTCAAGGAGCAAATGACAAGAATATGAGAAATGGTCTGGCTACATTGATCTTTTTTAAAAAAAAAATTGATTTCTATTTTTTTAGTTTTTATCTTTAGTTGTTACTAGTTATGACTTTTCTTTGTTAGTTGCAGAGAGATGTTCATATTATTTATTGTTTTGTCACTTTTTCTAAGTTAGTCAAATAAGGTGATTTTTTTTTGTTTAATCCTGTCAAAACCAGTTTCTAGTTTAATAAACTTAGTCTTAGTCCTTAATTGGCTGTTAGATTAGAAATTTTAATAATATAATTTCATAACCTATCTTTGGGGATCAACACCTGCAAGTACCACAACATTAAAAACCAAACACTTGCAGATTTTACAACTAGTTTTTGGAGGCGTTGCGAGGGATAAATTTGTGAAATTAGGTTGCGTCGAGTCGTAATTTAGTCAATTGAGTCATTTTTGTTTCGTTTCATATTTTCATTTTTGATTTCATTTGATTACTTGTTTAGATTTAGTAGTTTTAGTTTAGTTTAGATTTCTTTTGTTTTTGGTTTTTTATTAGAGTTTTATTTTGATTTTTATTTTAGTTAATTTAATTCTATTTCAAGTGGTTATTTTCTACCAAAAAAAAAAAACTAGCAATTTGGATCAGGTGCAGGACAAAAGTAGAATTGGTAAAAATCAGCAATGCAAGTTTTTCTAGATTTTTAGTTTGTATTTGCATTTTTCAATGCTATTTTGTGCTTATTTTTTTGATGTGATATTTTTATCGGATTCCTAGGCAGTTTTAGAGTTTAGATGAATTTTTGTGAAATTTTTAGGCATTTTCAAAATTTTCAACAATTTTCGGAAATAACTTTCTGTTTAGATTTTTCTGCACTGTTCTAGGATTCTGCGGAATTTTCTGTGTATAGTGCTCTAATTTTGAAATTTGATTTTCTATTTTGATTTTATTTTTTAGCTTTTGCCTGTGTAGGTTTTAATTTATTTTCTATCTTCCTTTAGTTTGTGTTTTCTGTCTTTGTTTTCTTGAAAGGGAGCCTTGGAGCAACGATAAGGGTGTCTCCGTATGACCAAAAGGTCACGGATTCGAGCCTTAGAATCAGCCACTGACAAAGTCAGGTTAGGTTGCCTACAATTCACCCCTTGGGGTTCGGCCCTTCCCCGGACCCTGCGTGAATGCGGGATGCTTGTGCACCGGACTGCCATTTTTGTCCTTGTTTTCTTTTTAGGATTAGTTTACTTTCTACTTTAGTACTATGCCCAAAAAAAGGGGGAAAAAGTAAAAAAGGAAAAAAAGAAAAATACATAAAATATTTTGTGAGGATGTAGGATTCACATGACTAGTTGGGTTAGAGCCCTGAGAGCAATAGACTTGTTACGAGTGAGTCCAACCCTGAAGTTGAACCCAAACCTGAACCCAAGCTAAACTTGAATTGCAAGATATGGCAAAGAGAGATCTTTCAACGATATTTTCTATCCTCCTATGACCACTTTGCCATCATGTTTTAATTTACCTTACCGAGGACCTAATGTGAACTTCGACTTAAGATCTCATTATACTCAAATGCTCCTTAAATTCACAGGTTCAGAAGAGGCATATTTGTTTTTGAGAGAATTTGAACAAGTGTATTCCATTATGCATTTCCTAATATTTTTGTTGATATGGTGCGAATGAAATTGATTCATTTTGCTTTAAAAGATTCTGCTAAATGATGGATGTATAGCTTGGCTGCTAATTCTGTTACTTCTTGGAATGACTTTCTTAAGTTGTTTTTAAGAAAGTATTTTTCTAATATCAAGATTGTTAAGCTAAGGAATAAAATTAATCAATTTGTTCAACTAAAAAGGGAATCGTTTTTGAAATACTTGGATAGGTTTAAGAATTTGTTGGTCCAATGTCCCTAGCATGGTTTAGACCAAGTATGTTTCTACAAAATTGTTTATGAAGGACTTAGCCAACAAACTAGAGCCATGTTAGAGTCCATGTGCCAGGATGGCTTTTTTTCTAAGAGTGCCACTGCTGTTCGGGAGTTTTTAGAGGACCCAGTTGAGAAGACCACGCAGTGGGAACCGTTAGAGATGACAATCTAAGTTCCATGTTTGCTAGGGATGGGATGCATTATGTTTTTGATGTAAGTCACCTTCAGTCCAAGATTGCGGTTCTAGAAAATATGTTGACGGGGTTATCTATTCATACTCCCCAGGTTTCTTAGACTTCTGTGGTGTCTTGTTCACATTGTCAAGTCTTAGATCATTCATTGAGTGCATGTCCTTATTCTTCTCACTAGTTATCAACTGGACAGGATCAAGCGAGTACGGCTTTTCAGAGATCTAAGAATGACCCATTTTTCCCTTACTACAACCCAGGGTTGAGAAATCACCTTAACGTTTCTTAGAATAGTGGACCAAATGATACAATCCCTAACTCCTAGCGTGGAGTGTTTCCTGGTAGCCACGCCCAGTCCATCTCCCATCCTTCCAATTCTTTCCAAAGATCAGCTTTTCAAGGTGTGCCCAATGCACCTAGACCTCTTCCTGTAGCTCAGGTTCAGCCTCCTCCTGGCTATACTGACATTGATAAGATTGAGAGGAGAATTAATAATAATGCGGAGATGATGATAAATGCTAATATGAAAAAAAAATAAAAATAATAACTGAACAGTTTTTCTAATTAACTTCATCTTCTAGGAAGTCAGGTTCTTTTTCTAGTCAGCCTAAGATGAACCCCAAGGGTTCTGCCTCATCTTCTTCTAGAGTCAACCCTAATGAGTTTGTGAGGAAAGTAAATACAGTTATATCCTCTAGATCAGGTCAAGAGATTGATACCCAAGTAGAAAATTATAATGAACTCTGCAAGTATCCTCACAGTTTCTTCCAAAATTTTTCTCCTTTTTCTTCTTCTCCAGAAACTAATTCATCTGATAAGTCAGGGGATGCTATTGAGGGTGTCCCTAGTGAATCCTCTAATCCTCTGCCTTCTGACTCACCTTTTGATAGAGAGGAGCCTAAGGAGAAAGATTCTATTGATTCAGTGGATCCTTGAACTCCTAAGGATTCTTCTTCGCCTTCTTCTAAAGAGAGAGTTCATAAGCATTTACCTTCTTCCCCCCATAAGCTAAAAAATAAAGATCAAGTTCATATCAAAAGATAAGAGAGAATTTCTCTTAAGTTAAAATCAACATTTCTTTGCTCGATGCTATTCAGCAGATGCCTCCATATACTAGACTTTTAAAAGACCTGTGTACCACTAAAAGAGCTACTAGTGTTACTAAGAAGGCTTTCTTACCCTCTGGCACTAGTTCTATTATTTCTCATCAGATCCTAGTGTTGCCTACTATTTCTATAGTCATGGGGGATCAACTTAGTCACAAAGCTTTGCTTGACCTAGGGATCGGTGTCAATTTGATACCCTTCACTGAATTTGAGAGGTTAGGGTTAGGTGAGCTGAGACCTTCCAAGATGGTCATTTAGCTAGTTGATAGAATGATCAGGTTACCTAGAAGTGTAGTTGAGAATATGTTGATTAGGATGGATGAATTTATTTACCCTGTGGATTTTGTTGTGATTAAAATTGATAAGGTGGTTGGCATCGCTAGTCAAGTCCCTATGACTCTAGGACATCCTTCCTTGACCACTGCCAATGCCATGATTAATTGCAGAAATGGCATAATGAGACTATATTTTAGAAAAATGGCCCTAGAATTAAATATGTTTAATTGCAAAGATAGCCTTCTGGTTTTGATGATGAGGAGTTTTCTACTCTTAACTGAGTGGAAGATTTTGTGTTTGATGATGAGTCTGATGACTTTTTACTAGCTAAGTATGAGTCCTTCCTTATTGATGATGAACATAAATATGATGTGTTTGAATTTGATGACTTGTTCCCTTCTACTGACTAGCTGATTGCTTTTGTTGTTGAGTCTGTTCCCCAACCTGCTTATATTGAATTGAAACCTCTTCTTAACTCTTTTAAGTACTAATTCCTATGACGTGATGAATCCTTACCAATAATTATTGCTTCTGATTTAAACAGGGACCAAGAGGAAAAACTGCTTTCTTACTTAAAGACAACAAGGAAGGCATAGGTTGGACTTTGGGGTATATTAAGGGTATAAATCCCTTTCATTGTGCAGCATGTAATCCATTTAGAGGATAATTTTAAGCCCTACTAAGACCATCAAAGGCGTTTAAACCGACCTTACAGGAAGTAGTTAGGAAGGAAGTGATTAAGTGGTTAGACAATCGGATTATTTATCTCATTTTTAATAGTGAATGGGTTAGTCATATTCAAGTTGTTTCAAAGAAAACCGGTATTACTGTGCTTAGGAACAATAAGAATGAGTTAGTCCCCACTCGAGTCCAATCTAGGTGGCGTATTTGTATTGACTATAGAAAATTGAAAGCTACTACTAGAAAAGACCATTTTCCCGTTCCCTTCCTTTACCAGATGTTAGAGAGGTTGGCTGGACATTCATTCTATTACTTTTTAGATGAATATTCTAGCTCCATCCAGGTCTCTATTGCTCTAGAGGATAAGGAGAAGACTATTTTCATCTGTCTATTTGGGACATATGCCTTTAGGAGAATGTCTTTCAGACTGTGTAATGCCACTACTACCTTTCAGATGTACATGATTTCTATTTTCTCAGATTTAGTTAAACAGTGCATGGAAATCTTCATAGATCACTTTTCTATGTTTAGGTCTTCCTCTGATTATCATTTGTCTAATCTGGAAAACGTGTTACAAAGGCATAGAGAGAAAAATCTAATTTTGAACAAGGAGAAATATCATTTCATGGTGAAAAAGGAGATAGCCTTAGGCCACATTATTGTTAGAGATGGAATTGAAGTAGATAAGGTTAAGACTGACTTGATTGTTAGTCTTTCCCCTCCAACTTATGTGAAAGAGGTGAGATCTTTTCTTGGACATGCTAGTTTCTAACTTTGTTTCATTAAGAACTTTAGAAAGATAGCTAACCCTTAGACTAATCTTTTACCTAAGGATGTGTCGTTTCACTTCTTTGAGGAGTGTCTTGAGGCATTTACTAAACTTACTAAAGACTTAAGCTCTTCTCTTGTTCTTCATCCTCCCATCTGAGGAGACCTTTTGAATTAATGTGTGACGTATCTAATTGTGCTATTAGGGTTATTTTCAAACAATGAGTTGATAAGAAGCCCCATGTCATTTATTATGCTGGTCACACTCTAAATGATGCCCAACTAAATTATACTATCATTGAGAAAGAATTTTTAGATGTGATCTTTGATTTTGAAAAGTTTAGACCTTATTTGATTGGGTCTCATGCGATTGTTTATATTGATCATTCTGATCTTAAGCACCTTTTTTCTAAGAAGGATACTAAGCCTAGACTTGTGAGGTGAATCTTACTTCTACAAGAATTCGATAGTGAGATTAGGGACAAGAAAGGTTCTGAGAACCTTATTGCTGACTATTTGTCTAGGATTCTCTGTGATAAAGAGCATGACTTCAGTATTTCTAAGTGCTTCCCTAATGACCAATTGTATGCAGTCCACCTTGACCCTTGGTATGCTAACATTGTAAACTACCTAGTGTCTGGTAGGATTCCGAAGGGATGGATTAAGAATGATAGAGAAAGGTTCTTCGACCTCCTGAAAGTATTATTCTGACTAAGTCTTTAGAAGGTGTATTTCCAATCATGAGGTTAGGAGTGTCCTTTCATTCTATCATGACCAAGCATGTGGGGGGGCATTTTAGTAGGAGAAAGACAACATCCAAAGTCCTGCAATGTGATTTCTATTGGCCACCCTTGTTTAGGGATGCTTTTGAATACTATAAGAGTTGCACTAGGTGCTAGCAGTTGGGCAGGATGAGCAAAAGAGATATGATGTCACTTAATCTCATCATTATGGTGGAGATTTTTGATGTTTGGGGTATAGATTTTATGGGACCATTTTCATCTTCTTTTGAGAATGAGTATATCTTACTAGCAGTGGACTATGTTTCTAAACGGGTAAAGGTTTTCCCTACTAGGACCAATGACGCTGAAGCAATTGTGAAGTTCCTTAGGGAGAACATATTTGCTAGACTTGGCATGCCCTCATTAGTGATTAAAGTACCCACTTCACTAATAGATATTTTGATGCCTTGTTGAGGAGGTACTCCATAGTCTATAAACTTTCTACCCCATATCATTCTCAAACCAATTGCTAGGTTGAAGTGTCCAATAGGCAAATTAAGAAGATTCTAGAAAAGACTGTGACCAGGAATAGAGAAGATTGGGCTAACAAGCTTGTAGATGCTTTATGGGCTTATAGGACGACTTTCAAGACACCCTTGGATATGTCACCTTATAGGGTTGTTTATGGTAAGTCTTGTCATCTGTCTATTGAGATAGAGCATACAACTTGGTGGGCCATCAAGATGCTTAATTATGACTTGACTCAGGCTGATGAGAAGAGGAGACTACAATGAGTAAGTTAGAAGATATAAGAGCTTAGGCTTATGACAGTGTTCGATTTATAAAGTGAGGGCTAAACTGTTTCATGATAAACATATCCTTAGGAAAGAGATTGGCCCAGTAATGAAAGTGCTCTTGATTCTCAGCTTCATTTGTTTCCAGGAAAATTAAGGTTTTATTAGACGGGTCCCTATATTGTTTCACGTCTTATTCCCTATGATGCAGTTGAAATACAGGAACTTGAAAGTGGTGCCAAGTTTAAGGTGAATGGTTAGAGCTTGGAATAGTTTTTGGAGCTGTCGAGCATAGAAGATGTGGAGTCTCTGATACTCCGCGAGCTGATTTCTAGTCAGTGATGTGCTACTAAGATAGCTTAGGCGTATTCTGCACCTGGCCTAGTTTGATTAGATTTCTGTCTCTTTTTTGCTTTTTTTTAAATTTTCTTTTGTATATTTGGATGCTTTTCCTTTTATTTCTCTTATGTGTATACGTTTATATATTTGAATTATAGTCGTGTCCCTTTTTTTTTTAGTCTTGCTTTTCTTTTTCTATTTTTATTATTCTTTTCGTTGTTTTTTTTTTTTTCCTTTCACATCCAATGAGGACTTGTCTGATTTAAATGTATGGGTGGGAAAACTATGTTTCAAAAACACCAAAAAAAGGGAAAATTTTATAAATTCAAAAAGATTTTTTATTTTGTTTTGTTTTTGAGAAATATATATTCCATTCCGATTTAATATGTTCTCTTATACCTTAGTATTATATTGTGTATAGATATGGTATGCATGATAGAACTTAGTCCTAAGTATGATATTTGTATATAATCCTAACCTCTGACATTTTTCAACGTAAGCTTGACTATGGTAGAAGAACAAATGAGATTTTGTACCTTAAAGACTAATTCATCATTTTTAGTCTCATATGTTTCTTTCATGTGTGTCTCTTCCATGATTACATCTCTAGAACTTGCTTAATTCTCTTCAAAGCCACATTTAGCATGTGCATTATGGTAACATGATAGAAGCATTCATTTGATTTGTGAGCTATAGCCAAATTGCCATTCTGATGTAAATGATTTACTCTTTGCTAACCCTTTGAGCCTTGACCGTTTTCATTTGTTGTGAACCCTTTATTTTATCCCTTGGCCTAAACGCATTTCCCAACCCTAAGTAATACTAGTGGAGCAACACTTCAATATTGGATGCCGGGTACCTTTTGGGTGTTTCATGTAATCGGTAGTTGATTTTGGCTATAAGGGTGGTGATTTATTATGACCATTTGGGAATTGAGTTTTTATTTTCGTGCATGCCATTCATTTTCTTGATGGAAAAAAAATGAAGAAGAAAAGGAAAAAAAGGGAAAATTTTGGAGAAAAAAAGGTCAAAAAAATCTTAAAAGTTGAAATTGAAAAGTTGTTGTGAATAAGAGTTTTTGGCATGCTTGTGTATACTTGATCTTCAATATTTTAACTCATTTCCAATTGTTGCTTTTGAAGGGTTTATTCTTATTTTGTTTTGGGAGAATGTGTGATTATTATGGTTGGTTGAAGTGTTGAGTTGCTCATTACCTACTTAGTTTCTAGCTCCTCATTTTCCAAATTGATTGTCTCTCTCCTAACCTTAACCTTTATCCCTATTACAACCCGGTAAAAGTCCACTTGATTATCATCTTGCATTTTGCATTTTAGTGGCAGAGAACTGAGAATCTTAGGAAGCTTATGGTAGGTAGCGTGAATGGAAGATGAGTTGAGTGAACCTTATCAAATCTTAAACACATGAGCAGGAGTGTTCCACATAACCCTAAAGTGAGGTTCTACCAATCAGGGTTGCACATATTTTCTAAGTAGAATGAAAGATTGTCTATAGATGTCATCAGTGGGGATCAAGAATTTCTTGATGTGTACATTATATTTATATATGATCCAATGCTTAGATTATTTGAGTGATGGTTGGTTGGAATGTCTGCATATTTTTCTGCAGTGTTGTACATAGAGTTTTTTTTTTGGGGGGAAAAACCCCCGAAAAAGAATTTTGATTTTTTGTTTTCTTTTAATAGATTTTGTGGATAAAGCCTCTACAAACCCTCACAAAATATTACTCGTCCACTAGGGGATCCTAGGGGTTTAAAAGACTTATTACACATGCTAAGTGCAACTATAAATCTTACGAAAGTGAGCTAAGATTTTATTTTCTTTTTCTAGGATTTTTAATTTCATTTTATTCGAGGCCGAGCAAAACTTAGGTGTGGGTGCTCAACCTCAAATTATGTTAATTTATACCCTTTTATTATCTGTTATTTACTCATAATAAATCACTAAATTAGAATTTTAATAATGTTTCGATTTATTTTGTATGAATTGGAAAAACCTGGAACAATAAATAAATTAGCTCAAACAAGATCAAGTTTTAGATCAAGCTTAGCAAAGGAAGAAGGAAAGGAAAAGAAGATGTTGTGCCCAACGGCCCATTACCACGCACAGCTCAACCCAACGGTCCAGTGACCCAGCCGCCCTCCTCTTCTGTCAACTTGTTCTCTCCTCTTTGAGCCTAGACTTCCATTTTTCACGCACAGCCCGGTATGCCTAGCCTAGTCCCAAGGCCAGTTTTTCGTTCAGCCTTTCCCAGCAGAATGGGCTTGTCTGTTCCTTTTGTTTTGCTTGGCCCAGCGCCTTCTTCCGCTATAAGGTAGGCCTGTTCTTTCAGTTTCTAGCCACGGCCCAATCCCTCATTTGACATCCCACGTACGTGGCACATGATTAGAAGCCCTCCCTCACTTACTGTTCGCACGCGGAACGCACATTACCACTGTTCCCCCTTATTCTTTCTCTCACCTATTCTGAACCCATCAAACCTGAGCTTTGCTGCTTCATCTTCTCCTAAAGATTCCATGGCCTTTTCCTCTCTCTCTCTCTCTCTCTCTGTCTCCCCTCCTTCATTCACTTCATTAATTCTCCCATGAATTCCAGTTGTCACCCATCATTTCCATCATCATCACCATCAAGAATACAACAGTTACAAGGAGCTCAATGGAAGAATTAATTGCAGTAATGAAGGCTTGAATTTGGGCCTGGAAATGGACGATAAAATCAATGGCAAGGTTGAATCAAGAGGGGGCATCATAGCAGAGATTAGAGTAGAATTACCAATTCTTAATTTTTCTTTTTTTCGTTTCCACTTTTGTTTTACTCCGTTCAAATTTAGTTCAAATTCTCAAAAAAATTAATGTAACGAAATTGTGGGCTTCCGAATTTGAGTAAGGATTTTGGTTTGGCATTGACTTAAGCATTGATCGGTTCAAATTGATGTTCCATTCCTCTCTGTTTTGATTTACTATGCATACGTAAATTTTAGGTTTTAGGCGTGGTTGTTCTATTCTTACATCTGATCTGCTATGGCAATTCCCCTTATTTTGTTGTTTTTTGGACTTTGCTGGCTGGAGGATGGAAATTTCGTTTGGAGTTGCCATTATTGCACAACTGAAGTTCGTCTGTGGGTTTCTTTGCTTCAGTTGAGACATTTTCAACAAGCAATTGACAAGAACATGAAAAATGATCTGGCTAGGGGTTTGTTATTAGTGATTCATCTTGTTTTTTTTTTTTATTTTGATTTCTTTTTTTTTAATTTTTATCTTTAGTTGTTACTACTTATGACTTTTCTTTATTAGTTGTAAAGAGATGTTCATATTATTTGTTGTTTTGTCACTGTTTCCAAGTTAGTCAAATAAGATGATTTTTTGTGTTTTATTTGGCCAAAGCTAGTGTCTAGTTTAATAAACTTAGTCTCAGTCCTTAATTGTCTGTTTGATTAGAAATTTTAGCAATCTAATTTCATAAGCTATCTCTGAGGATCGACACCCAAGTTCTACAATGAAAAAAAATGTACACTTACAAATTTTACAACAGGAGGGGTTAATTAAAGTTCTTCTAATTCCACAAATGTCAAGGATAAGTATAAGTTTCAATAGGCAACAAAGTGTCTTGAGGGCTTAGGGAAGGGAATTAGAAGCTTGAAAAGAACAATATCTATTGCCAACATAAGTTGCCTTGGGGGGTGTTAAAAATACATACTAAAATGTCTAAACTATAAACTACAGAGAAGCACACAAAACTTGATAAAGTAGCATCCAACAAGCTCCAACTCATACGTCATCTAATGGAACCATTTACTCATCTATGGCAATTGTAGGTTGATCCAACGTCAAGTCATGCAAACCTAAAATTAAAATTCACAAAAAATTTGTTTAGGATTACACATATAATAATAAGAGCAATGAAATCAATAAATAAATACATAAATACAAGTATAACAAGAACACAAAAGCTTATTATTCTCCAAATCCTCCAATTCAAGAAAGCTCTCTTCCAACATTAGGAGGTCATGTGACTTGTGTAATCAATCTTATCCACAAATGATCTTTCCAAATCAAGCACATCTCGGGCCACCATGGTGAGAATAGGATATCGCTTTTTGTGATCTTTCCAAAATTGTAAAATCTCAAATGTCTCATCATTTTGCTCACATTCATCACACAAGTATTTGTCAACCTCACTTTCTAGAGTTCCCTTTTCTTTCTTGTACTTCGTACTCAAAAGTTGATTCACATCCAACACGGCCTCATTACAAGGAACACTAAAAGCCAAAGGAGTACTAACACAACTCGATCCTTTTATTTTTGTTGGAAATGTAAAGACTTACCTTAATGCGGAAACATTGCCCGGATTTCACCTGTTGAGTGCTACCCAAGAACATGGTGGCTCCTAGAGTCACCAGTGAGGTTCACACCCCAAACCCAAATCTCTATGATGGCTAGATTTAGTGTGAGGGACAGGGCAGAAAGAGTATTGTACTAGGAATGCTAGTTTCTCAATTGTATCAATTCCTTATCTGTTTATCCCCTTTTTATAACAGCACATAGCTTTGTGACAGAAATAGGGAATTAATATGGCTTATTAATACTGAATTAATCGCCTTATAACTGCTATATTAATGGAAGATTATGGTGACTGTTATTCTTCGATCAGCAGCTCCCCCTTGATTACATAGACCATAAATCTCATGTCTCTCCGCCAATCAATCTCCTCACACTTCATACTAGGAATGAAGTGTGTGACCAAAAACAAAGAAGTAGTGTTATATCAAGTCGCCATCTAATTAACATAACACTTTTACAAAATACGATACCCAAAATCATCCTCAACTTCACCAACGCCATACAGTCTCTTCATGCCATATGATATATCATATGATTATATACTCAATATAATCGTCCGGGCTCATATGGTGATGATGGATAGATTTTTCCTTAAACACTCATGAAATTCCATCTCAGCTTGACTGCTTCCCTAACATATTCTCGCTAAACCGTATACATCATGGCCCTTAAGAAACTCATTAAGATAGTATCATTAAGCTTCAACTTTATATCATAGCTTTAAATCAAAGGGTCATCGTGCATAGGGTCACACAGTGACAAGAGATAGGAAAGTCTATTGTCACTCCATGTATGAGTCGTCGTATAAGCACACATAGTATGAGATATGTGTCATGGCATAACTCCCACTCAGCTGGCTACGTCACTCTTTATGCCATGCGAATCGTCAGTCTAGATTTTCACCCAAAAATCTAACCTGAGCTACTAGACCAACATACTGAATGTTAATCTTGACACTCAAGATACGGCTTTTAAGGCTTCAATATGAAATCTTATTTCATAATTGACTTCCTCGACTCTCATCTTAGAGGCGACTATATTCATTTTGCTCATACACTTCCAATGTGAGTAATCAATATTGCACACCTAGTGCCAATATGATTCACTCTCATCCTGCCCGCTACTCAAGCATCAGCGCAATTACCTGTGTGACTAGGCCAATCAGAAGCCTTAGATATTTCCATATGCGTAACATGCAATAATAAATCATGAGCGCTTTACTCAATTACGAAGAAATGTGTCCATCACATAACAAGACACATCCAAGCACTAAACCTTATGAATTCCTAGACTCAACAAATGAGTTATGGATGCATCATTAGAAATAGGTTTAGTCACGGGAACATAATCACTTTGTTAGTGTATATATACCTAATGGCAGTGCTTTTTGACTCTATGGTAACAAGATACACAATCTGCCTCCATAGCTAATATTGTCGTGCAGTCTTTGCTTCTTACTACACCATGACATGACTCTCCCAACCAGGGCGAAGCCAGGACCTGAGATTTGACCGAGACTCATCCGGATTACCATCCCAATCAACATTTTGGGGATCCTCACAACTTAAGGTCTCCTCCTTGATAGCAAAAGACTAAGTTAGCAATACCACAAAGGTAGTCAATCAGCAAGTCTTGGGTTACTCTAATAACGACTAACTGCAAAGCAATGTCAGGCCATGTACATAACATGACTTACATTAAACTTCCTATGACACTAGCGTTAAGAACGCTGTTCATTATCTCCATTTCATCCTCTATTTTAGGGTATTGACCTGAGATTCAAGGTTAGACCCTTCTCAACCGGAGTATCTACGTGTTTGGAATTATACATCCAAAATTGTTCCAAGACCTTTTAAATGTATACATCTTGTGACAGCTTTCGATTATTTCTACTCCTAGAACATACTTAGTTTCATCCATGTCCTTCATCTCAAAGATCTAGAACAACCACTTTTAAGTAGCTTCGATCAACTCCAAGTTGTTCCCAACCAATAATATGTCATTAACATATAGGGTAAGAAACATAATCCCTCGATGTTGAGTTTGACATACATATGATGGTCTTCTAAAACTATGCATAAGTCAAACTAAGTTATGACTTCATGGAATCTAAAGTAACAAATTTGGAAGATTTCTTAAGATCATATATGGACCTTTTTAAGAGGACACACCTTGTCCTCTTGTCCCTTTGATACAAAATCAATGGATTAGTCCATATAAATCTCTTCCTCAAGATTACCATCAAGGAAAGCAGTCTTTATGTCCATTTCGAACAACTCAAAGTTCAAATGGGCAACCAGGCCTAGGAGTAGTCGGGCTTGAACTTATCAATCAAACCATCTACCCAACATTTTATATCGAAAACTCATTTGTCTTCGATAGACTTGCATCGGGACGGAGGATCAACAAGTTCGTAAATCAGTTTTCTTGCCACTGAGTCCATCTCATCTCTTATGGCATCCATCCACTATTTGTGATTTGGTGAATCAATCACCTCTTGATAAGAGGTAGGTTCTTCAACTTCCAAGGAAGTGCATAGGAATACATCCTCTCTAACTTAGAAATATCATCGAAGATTTCTTCCATACCCACTCATTTGGATCCTGAGACCTTCATTATTTGTACACCTAGATGATAAATCCCCCCCTTTTTCTAAGAAGTATGGGACCAGGAATCCCTCCCTCTTTCTCTAAGACGTATGGAAACCTGAGCATAGAGAGAAAATTACTCCCACTATCCATTGGAGGTGGGATCCTGAACGTGTAGACTAACCACATGATTAGGAGCAGGAGATTGAGGACAAACCTTATTCTCGGCCTGACTCTCCTCAACATTTTGGAGATTGAGGACGAATCTCATTCTCCTTAACCGACAAACCTTTACCATTCCTATCAAATAAGAAAGGTGCGCCATACTCGGTGACTTACTGAGAATTCAAATCCTCCCCCTCACTGAGAGATGGTGGAAAGTCTTGTTGTAACTCATACAAATTAAGGTCCTTTTTAAATTTTACCAAAAGCTTGGGAACTTATCCTCAAGAAAATCGACATTACGAGAATTCGTTTCAAGAAGAAAATATGCACGATCTCGATTGGTTCGAAGAGTTCCAATATTTCGTTCCAATTGAGTCCTACTACTGCTTTACAGTATATAATCACATTAAGTACCTAATAGCAGTGAGATGATAGGTACATATACCGACATCACGAATATATTACTCCATAATGTACTTTCACACTTATGGACCCGCATATATCAGGAGTGAATAAACACTAAGAGATTCGATGGCCTCGAAGCCTTACTAAAAGACATTATAATTGCTTTGCTAGCTAAACTTGACTCACACATAGACAACTTAATCCTGATGAGTCAGCCTTAATAGACTATTTTTAGCTAGTTTAATAACTCTATATTGGCCTTCATGGTCAAATTGAGCATCCTAAAACAGAATCAAAAATGACGTAAAGATGGAAGATGTCTTGTTTTATCCAAAACATTGAAAACACCTTTCAATGTAACATGGCCAAATATATTGTCATTGTATACAATAGCTAAGACATCTAGATGAAAATTAAAGAGAAAACTAATCTCAGAAACAAAAGACGCAAGGGAATATCGCACCTCAGGTGCATATAGAGCATTGTGAAGGAGAAAAAACGTAGTACCTTCACGGAGCTTCAAATGATATGTCCTTAATTCAAGGACAACTTCTTCGTCGTCATTACCTAAAACAACAATTTGTGAACCCACCGGGTGGCACTGAAAGTTCACAAAGTCAAGTTGATCTTGAACTATATGCTTGGTTGCTCTCGTGATACAATCCACTATGGATCATAATTGGCAACTGATACTTGAGAGCATACATATTATCCAGGAGCAACTGTGAAATAAGGTACCTTAATCAGCTCAAAACAATCCCGAGCGTAAGATCCCTTATTTCTACATTTATAGCATTTCACATGTGCTATATGCGTCTCTTTATTTCCCTTAGCCTATTTCCCTTTTGTAATACCAACTTTAGATCCGAAACTTTAAGAGGAAATGAATCTAGACGAACCTGATGCTTAGATAATCCCACATATACTCAACAGTGGGATAACTTTTAATTCCCTCACTAGAATGTCATAAACGTAATACCACAAAGTATAGCATGTTGATCGATCCATTCTCGAACCATTTTTTTGATATGCTTTTAAGTTTTCCTGATACTGCTCACTAGCAATATCACCTTTGCCATTTTAGGAGACTAGAACTTGACGACTGTTCTAATACTTTACGCTCATTCAGAAGAAACTAAATCTTCTGACACCTTGTGTCATAGTCAGCGCTATCAAGCTGTTAATTGATAAACAAATTACCAATCATATTTTAATTGCCATATTTAGAAGTATATATTTTAAAAGATAGACATTAAACATATTTTCAAATAATTAAATTATCAAAAAACTCCATCACTCATATCGCATGATCGAAAATTTTGCTAAGCTCATAATCATCACATACAAACATGAATTAGAAATTTTTATAATCCAATTATGACATCTTTCCATAAAACAAAATTTATGGAGAACATTATGGTTAAACTAATTAACATTTCAGTAATATCACAAAGATATTCAACTTTATAATGTAAACCAAATTAAGATGAAGCTATCTCATTACATAAAACGAATTTATATAACTACTAATATGTCACTTAAAACTCTATCAATGAGATATCAACCATAAATTCAGATTATTATATAAAACATATTTATATAATAAGATGAATCTTTATTGCGAAACATATTTGAATAATAACATGTTACAAAAGAAGTTCATTAAATCCCAAAGACCATTATATAAAACACATTCATATAATTATAGATAACATAAAACTTATTCAGATCTCACTCGCAAATTATAAAACACATTCATAATTTCATAAATTTAGATTTTATGAAACAAATTCATAAAACACTACTAAATTACATAATTAATAGAAAACATGAGACGAATTCATATTCGTTAATTTGGGCAAGGAAAAAGGTGCTAAAACAATTAGCAAATTTACTACAATTCATGTAGTTTATATATGTATGTATGTATGTATGTATGTATGTATGTATGTATATAAAATATATATAAAATATATATAAAATATATTTATATAACACTACTAATTGGTGATTGACATGAAATATATTCACATAATCAAATGTAAAATAATTTCTAACATGAATATATCCAAATATTAATCGCAAGTACTTATATATAACATATCCATATAACATTAAAATTTGAATGAAACGAAGTCAAAGAAAACTTGCAAATTATATGAAACGTATTCATATAATATTGCTTATTTAAAGTTCATGAAACAAACTCATAAAATGAACAAATATTCTATATACCCAAATAATGGTATGAAACTAATTCATGCGAAACTCCATGAAACATCTTTGTTAACTAGAGCAATGACAGAATAATTAACTGAATCACAACTGCTCATGTATTTGCATAAAGTGTATATAAAATTATTAAATAAAAGGATCATCATGAAACATATTCATTTAACTGAATATTATATAAAACATGTTTATATAATATATAACATATGAAATGTATTCATTTACCGACCAAGGGGGATCTTAATATCACATAGATATTTATTGAGTTAGAATAAAACAAATTTATATCATACTAATTTTTTATATGAAACACATACATATAACTTCAATCCAATTGATTATTTACTAGTCACTTCGCATGAAAATTTTAAGTTGACATATATATAAAACGAATTTATATACGACATTAAACATATTAATGTTTTCATAACGAACTCATGCATTCAGAATTGAAACTAATTCGAAATCTTAATTTAACAAATGAACTAACTGCATAAAATTTTGCCCACTTGGACATCATCATAATTCAATTAGAAATCATGCCATAACTAATAATCTTAATAATTGAATTAAAACCAAAAATCAAAAGCTAAAAGAAAATTTTGAATAATAAAACCCAACCCCCCCGTCGTATTCGGCCTTCACTTCATTTTCTTTGAGTCCTCTCCCTCTCTAAATCAGTCGTCCAGCCCCACTCTCTCTCTAAAGTTGCCCATCTCTCTATGACTCTCATACTTCTCAATGCACAGCCGAGACAACTATCATCTCATGGCCCTTTTCCGGTGCCGCCTCCAACACAGGCCACCGCGGTTGCTCGAAATACTCCACAAAATCCACCCACATGATGAAACCTCAATCCCACTGCCGCCTAAACGAAGCCCTCGGATTCAAAAACAACCAATCCGACCAAAACACTATGCCATCAAGTAGATCAGCCGTCGTTGATTCGTCTACCGCTAGCCACTCGCACCACGCGCCTCTCGGGTGGCGACGCATGACGTACACGCGTGACAACGTCGGTGTTTTGCGCTGTTTTGGCATCGAGGATGCGTAGAGCAACTATTATGGTGGGGTTTACGAGGAAGAAAACGACCAAGGCTGTCTTCGTCGGCGGCACTGATGGATTTCAGGTATATCTCTTTATCTCGTTTATTTATTTAAATGTTCGTGTGGATTGGGGTTCGTGGGGTGGCTAACAGAAGGTCCCTGTTTCCAAACGGGGAAATCAGATTTGAGTCGGGGAGATTTAAGAGAGAGACTCTCTTCCATATCTGAATCCCAAATATTAGAGTTCTGGATTTATAATACTTTGTGTCAAAAGGGGGAGAAGGGGCGGTCTATCTACTGTGTTTAAGAGTAGTAAGGGGCGAAGGGGGGAATTTCTGTTAAGGGCAAGAAATTCTATCTATAGATAGTTAGATAATTATCTCGATTCCCATGTTATATTACACATCTGAGCATATCAATTTTAGCATAAACAGCGATAGCATAAACCATTTCACACAGAATAATATTAAGTTAATAGCCAAATTAATCAAATAAGAATCTACGGCAAGAAAGTTTTATCGGTGCTAGCATCATACAGACATGGCTCTGATATCACTGTTGAAAATGTAAGGACTTACTATGATGCCGAAACATTGCCCGGATTTCGCCTGTTAAGTGCTGCCCAAGAACATGGTGGCTACTAAGGTCACCAGTGAGGTTCACACCCCAAACCCAAATCTCTATGATGGCTAGATTTAGTGTGAGGGACAGGGCAGAAAGAGTATTATATTAGGGATGTTAGTTTCTCAACTGTATCCATTCTTTATCTGTTTATCCCCTTTTTATAACAGCACATAGCTTTATAACAGAAATATGGAATTAATATGGCTGATTAATACTGAATTAATCGCCTTATAACTGCTATATTAATGGAAGATTATGGTGCCATAATGTGACCCTTATTTTTCAATCAACAATTTCCCTCTTTGGCCAAGAAAGAGAAGATGCATAGAAGTCAAACATAGACCTTAAAGTGACTTTGATAATGAGGAACAACATATTGGCACTTTCCTCATTATAGTTGGTCCCCAACAAGCCATTCAATGTAATCCAACTTGTGTTTTAGGTCAAGTACTCAGGCAATGAAGAATAAAATGTTGATGTTATCAAACATTTGCCTAATGTACGTCATATTTAGGCCGTGGTCAACAATAACGCTTTGAGTAGCATTTAGTATTTTCATCAAGTCAATACACTAATCAGTCAATTTTTAGTATTTGGTAACTTAGTGTTTTGACTAATATTTCAAATAGTGTTTAGTGTTTTAAGCAACATTTTAAAGAAACTAACAGTATTAGCATTTGGCATTTAGAAGTAGCATTTCATATGTTTTTGGCAGAAAAATATCCTTGCGTAATGCCCCAACCCTCTCCTGGGTTGCAGACAGTTACCAATAACGGGTTAAAGGATCGTCGACTGGCCCCACAAATCTTTCTGGCATGTTTCGTCCTCGCTCACACACTGCCTGAGAAACTTTCCATGAGGTCACATATCCCAAGATTACTCCCCAGTGAGCACGCTTAACTGTAGAGTTCTTAAAAGTGGGATTACCGAAAAGAAAAGTGCACCTTTGGTTATATAAGTAATCACTTTGATCCTTTTAAGTCACACTCGGGGTATTACAATCATCCTCACTTGAAGCACACAACGTCCTAGTTGTGTCTCACTAATCAACTGACTTACAAGTCCTCTTAACCGGCGGTTCACACCCAATACGTTTGCCCCGCTAGGTGACTGTCCATGAGCTCTCCATCTACTAGAGTAGCTCACGGTCTCGGGTCAGCTATGATACCATCTGTAACGCCCCGACCCCTTTCCGAGTCGCAAGCAGTTACCAGTAATGGCTTCCAGGATCGTCTACTGGCCCCACAAATCACCACTAGCCTTTCCGATGTGATTCGTCCTTGCTCACACGCTGCATGGGAAACTTCCCAGGAGGTCACCCATCCCAAGATTGCTCCCCAACAAGCACGCTTAACTGTGGAGTTCCTAAGAGTGGGCTTTCCGAAAAGAAAGGTGCACCTTCGGTGACATAAGCAGTCACTTCATTCTTTTCAAACCATACTCGGGGTGTTACAATCACCGCCACTTGAATTGCATAACGTCCTTGTTGTACCTCACTAACCAATCGAATTACGCGTCCTCCTAACCGGCGGTCCACATCCAATATTTTTGCCCCGCTAGATGACTGCCCATGGGCTCTCCATCCATTGGCACAATACACGGTCGCGGTCGGCTCTGCTACCATCTATAACGCCCCAACCCCCTTCCAAGTCGCAAGCAGTTACCAGTAATGGCTTCCAGGATCGTCCACTGGCCCCACTAGTTACCACAAGCCTTTCCGACGTGCTTCGTCCTTGCTCACACGCTGCCTGGGAAACTTCCCAAGAGGTCAGCCATCCCAAAATTGCTCTCAAGTGAGCACGCTTAACTGTGAAATTCTTAAGAGTGAGCTTCCCAAAAAGAAAGGTACATATTTGATGACATAAATAGTCACTTCAATCCTTTTAAGCCACACTCGGGGTGTTACAATGAAGTAATAGCTTCCAGGAACGTCGACTGGCCCCACAAATTACCACAAGCCTTTCCGACGTGCTTCGTCCTCGCTCACACGCTGCCTGCGAAACTTCCCAAGAGGTCACCCAACCTAAGATTGCTCCCCAACGAGCACGCTTAACTGTGGAGTTCTTAACAGTAAGCTTCCCGAAAAAAAAAGGTGCACATTTGGTGGCATAAGTAGTCACTTCGATCCTTTTAAGCCATACTCGAGGTGTTACTTATGTCACTTCGATCCTTTTAAACCACACTCGGGGTGTTACTTATGTCACCCGAGTGTGGCTTAAAGGATCGAAGTGACACAAGTAACACCCCGAGTGTGGTTTAAAAGGATCGAATGACTACTTATGTCACCAAATATGCACCTTTCTTTTCGGAAAGCTTACTTTTAAAAACTCCACAGTTAAGCGTACTTATATACGACACCCCGAGTGTAAAGGATCAAAGTGACACAAGTAACACCCCGAGTGTGGCTTAAAATGATCGAAATGACTATCTACGTCATCATATGTGCACTTTTCTTTTCGGGAAGCTCACTCTTAAGAACTCCGCAGTTAAGCGTGTTCGCTGAGGAGCAATATTGGGATGGATGACCTCCTGTGAAGTTTCCCAGGCAGCGTGTGAGCGAGGACGAAGCACGTCGGAAAGGCTTGTGGTAATTTGTGGGGCCAATCGATTATCCTGGAAGCTATTACTTCATTGTAACACTCCGAGTGTAGCTTAAAAGGATCGAAGTGACTACTTATGTCACCAAATGTACACCTTTTTTTTTCGAAAAGCCTACTCTTAAGAACTCCACAGTTAAGCGTGCTTGCTGGGGAGCAATCTTGGAATGGGTGACCTCCTGAAAAGTTTCACATGCAGCGTGTGAGCGAGGACGAATCACACCGGAAAGGCTAGTGGTGATTTGTGAGGCCACTCAACGATCCTGGAAGCCATTACTTGTAACTGCTTATGACTCAGAAGGGGTCAGGGTGTTACACCTTTGAAAATTTTATATTCGGATATTATCTATATTCTTTTACGTGAATTACATTAATCACTTAACCCAACAGCTAAATTTACAGAACACATTTATTTCAAAGTTTATCTAAATGGCTATCTGCTAACGGCTAAATTAGAAACGCTCTCCGCTAGCTAAACAGTTTTCCGCTACCTGAACTGCTATCTATTACGTAAATAATTAATTTTGCCGAACAAGGTCTTACCTTCATTGCATTTGCCATGCTCCTAATGTACTCATTCTCATTATCACAATAAGTAGATATCACATAGTCAACTCCATAGATTCGAGACATATAAGTGTTACTTGTCACATAAAGACGCTGAGATAACCTCAAAGTTGTTTCACAAAAGATTTTTAAGAAGGGTAAGAATGCCTTAATTCTACTCTAATCATTTTCAGTTGGTGTACCAGCATGCTTTCTCAACTCTTTGACATAGAGATCACCCTTAGATTCCAAATTACTAAATGCTTTTCTAAACTTGTAAGCACAATCAAGTATAAGTAAATGGAATTCAATCTAATTTCAATATCCAAACAAGCAAGACTTTTAGTCAAATATTTTGCTCTTCAACACAAGTCTTAAACTTTTGAAGTCTTGCGGAGAAGACCTTACAAATCTTATAGCAGCACGAACTTTAACTATGATCGATCAAGATCTTTCAATCCATCCTTCACAATAAGATTCAAGATACATGCAACACATCCCATATGCAAATTATTGTCATCCAAAATATTGAATGGCTACATCTTTAAGCTTGCATTATCGATAGTACTAGTCAGAACTTCTTTCAAATCCCATTCAACCAAGCACGTCTCAACTGCCCTCCCAATAAGTTTCTCAAAATGACTAACAATATGACAAAAATCAATTATTCTCTTATGCAAATTCTACGAAATGAAAAACAATAAAGTGGGGCAAAGAATAAACTGCCCAGAAAATCTACAACAAATCAACAAAGAATAACAAGCTAACAAGCATAATACTGCCTACAAAAAGGATGGACAAAATGAAAAAAAAGGGACAAAACAATAGCTAAATCAGACATTGAACAACAATATGAACAACAAATCGAAACCACAACTAGAAATTTTTTTGGGTGCAGAAGCCACAACTAGACAGTTGAACCCGAATAATAGCTAAAAAAATAAAAGTCGAAATTGTAGCCAGACATTGAACCCAAACAATAGCTAAATCAGAGATCTAAAATGTGGTAATTACCGTCACAAGAATCCAGATCTAAAAGTTGCCGGAATGCTTACCGTCACAAGAATCTAGATCTAATAGTTGCCGGAATGCTTAAGTTAGCTACAAAACGTTGCCGGAAAACACAATTTTGACGCCCGTAGCCCTTAAATGTGGTCGGAAAACGGAAAATAATGTCACTATTTACAACAAATTCGCGGGTTTGGGAAAGCAGAGTCATTATGGTCTAAAGTGAAACGAGTGGGAGAGTCGAGACACGAACTCGGAAATAGAGAAGAGAGGTCTGAAGGAATTTGAAATTCGAGTTTGAGAGTTTGTGGATCTTAGCAAAGAGGCGAAGAGGTCCAGAGTCCAGACTCGGCAGGGAAGCTAAACTGCAAAAAGGAGTACGGGATTGGGAATGGGAAGTGTTCAAGGTTTTTTTTAACTTTATATGCTCATAAAATTAAGATAATAAAAATTAATTTTCAATCTTCAGTCATTCGCGGTTAGTTTTCTGACCCGCTGACCCGAAACAGAATCATTATTCGATTTTTTTGGTTCGGTTAATCGAACCGTTTATGTTAGAAATTTCACTTCAGTTAACCAGTTTGTTAGGTTGGTTTTTGCTGTTGGTTTCAGATTTTTCTGCATACCTATAGATGCTCAACTAGCTGCTAGAACAATATGCTGTACCAATACTTCATTTTCTTGCTATGGTGAGAAGCTGGTGGATGACTTAAACCCATATATATGCTCCTTCTCTCCTTGGGCCCAATGTTAGGGGAACCAACCTGGTGATCGAACTGGTCGATGGAGTGGGTCAACCGGTCAAACCGGTTAGACCAGAATTAACCAGTTAATTCGGTTTATCATTAGACTAGATTGGACCGACGTACCTTAATTAGATTAGTTATCAATATTTTAAAAAAAAAAGAAAAAAGTAGTCTGATCAACAATTTAATTTTACTAAATCGACACTCATTTTAATTAGGAGTCATAATATTTGCTTCATATTCAATTGAATTATCGAGTACCATCGCAATACTCCATTTAACAGTACCATTTTCTTCTCCCAAATCCCAATTAAACCTACTTGTTTTCTTTATCTTTTTTTTTTCTTAGATTTAGTATTATTAGAAGCCATAGAATGTAGGGTGCTGATGCCAGGCTCATAGTAAATCAAAAGTATGACAGGTAGGGCAAGAAAGCTCATGCTGAAAAACATACAAGCAGCGTAAAGTGGGCCTCCAACATTTTTTGTACTTAAAAAAACCCCACCTATTATTTTCTCTACTTATCCTTCTGATATTTCTCTCCTTCTCTCTGTCTCTCTCTCTCTCTCTCTACTTGCATAGAGGCATAAAGCCCCTATTCATTCAAAACCTCTATTTTACTTCCCAACTCCTCTCACCGCCTTATGTCTACAACTACTCGAGAAAGCTACAGGTCGGTGTTGTGAATAAAGAGACAGCTACTACAATGGACGTGAAGCCTTTGTCTACACTACAAACATAGATCCATGTGAGGAGCCGGGAGGTAGAGCGTATCCAAACTCCAGAGGCGTTCGCTGCAAGCTTGATTTAAATTTTGAAATGGGAGAACCTTGAAATTGAAAGCTATCGCCTAAATCTGGCGAATGCCGGTTGAGCTGCAGTTATTCCGATTCAACTGAGTTTGCCATGAGCTGCAGTTATTCCGATTCAACTGAGTTTGCCAATTGTGCCGCAATTATCTATTCCAACTGAATTTGTCATGTCAACCAGTTTTGGTCTTCCTAGTTTGATCGTCCAAACAAGCCAACACCTTCTCCAAACCATTTCACTTTCCAGTTCCCAATCAAGCCGGTTAGACCGGCCAGGTCGGCGCTGTTCTCGTAACTGGGCCTGAACCCTGATGTTGATTCTTTTCTTTCGCTACACCTTGTCTTATTATAAGAGGCTAACGGAAATCAGGAAAGTGAATGCACTTTATTTCCCGGATCAGGATAAGATTTCATCAATTGTCCAACAGATGAATCATCTATCGGACCCCCCGGGGGAACCCCCCTAAAAAAGGGGAACAAAATGACATTATACAGTACAAATACCAGCATTCTGCTACGACTAGAAAATTAACACATGGGTCCTAGGCTCCTACCAAAAGAGAGAAATCCCATAATAATGAACAAAATCAATTACCTTTTTGCCATCTAGCTGAGGAAAAATGGTACTCTTGCAATGCTAGTTGCACGCTGGCTAATTCTCGCGTGCATCCACCTTGGCTCTTGCAATACTATCTTGACAGGTAAAACACATGAATGAATACATATTTGCACAGATATCGAACACACAGAATATATATCTCTGATTGCTTCAGAAACTAAGCAACTGTTGGACAAACTATACAAAAAGGATCATGTACATTCCGGAGATGCTCTACAAACCCAGCAGCAGTTGAGGTAAAAATCATTTCTGCTGCATCTGCTTTCTTAATTTCCCAAGAGAGCCATTGCTCACAGGAGCTACATCCTCCTCACTACAGTTGCATACACTAATATTCAAATTTGTGCCACATCTTAGACACAGTCCCCTGCACTTGGGGTCACATACTGCATTGATGGTGATTTGTAAATGTACCATGTCTCTTATATGCTTTGAGATGTCGATTTCCTTTTCCTTGGGAGGAAAATAAAGCCTGTCATCAAGATCAATGGATGCTTCTTCCTCATCCTCGTCATCAGTGACCCCAAAAGTCCTCGATTTGTCATCCCCATATATGGTTCCCAAGTCGAGGACCTCAGGCTCTTGAATGGGTTCCTCAGTTAATAGTAGCAAGAAGTTGGAAAATACACTCTCAGCTGCTGGTTTACCGCACCTTTGACATCAATGGAACAAATGTAACTACATCACCCACATAACTATTGCACTCGAATAACAAAATCTAACAAGTTCCATAAAACGACAAACCAGCTCATTTTTATGCTTCGTTACAGTGAAATCAAAGCAATACTCCAAACTGACTAAGGACAACCCCGGGTGGGGGGGCATCAAACACATCAATACTTCCATCGTATGGTATATGGGGGCTTCAGATGCCATACTGCTTTACCTCTAGAACTAAATTGCAAAGAGGCCAATCACCAATGCAGTGAATGATCCAATCCATTTTGGACCATGATCACAAGGCATAGCCAAGTTAACAAAGTTTCGCTAGCTACAAAGACCTTGTGAGCAGCCTGACCAACTAAAAAGGGAAGAATGACATAAAGAAACAATTCTAAGAATATTATCTTCCACTACATCATGCCATCATCTTCATGTGCTATTTCTAAGGACAAATTTGCAACATGATTTGGCACATTCTTCATATGCTTCCATTGTCCTAGAAGAAAGATTGTCCAGAAGATGATCGCCGTGCCAAAGTAAAAGAGAGAATCTTTAGGGCTGAACAAATTAAGAATTTCCCGATTCCGGTGAGGAAAGAGTCCACATGCTGTTGACTGACTTTCCACACAGGATTCCAGAAACGGAGACACGTATAGCGTCAGTTCATGCATAACACCTGATAAAGCAGGCACAATGCTCGAAACTCTGACGCATGGATTGGAGCGGGAAAAAGGAAGAAAAGATTAACCTTGACAGCTGAACAGACGTTGTAAGCTTCCCATTATGTAAGTAGAAATGTTTAAAATTGTAAAAAGTTCAAAAGACACTCCCCAATATGGAGGCAAATACATCACTTGATAAACTACCATTCTCAAAATTTCAATGCAGAATTCTTTCTTCTTTTGGGGGCGGGAGAGGGGGTTTAGGGCTGCACACATCAGCATTTTTCCATTCTGGAAGGATAAAGAGCTCAAAATTGTAAAACTCTTCAACATTTAACCAGAAATGGAGACAAACATAGCACCAGCTCATGCACGAGACCCCATAAAGCAGATGCAATCCTCGAAACTCTCGATGTAGAAACTGAGGGGGGAAGAAAATACCTTTATGACTGAACATACATTGGAATTTTCCCAACCTGGATACATAACAAAGTTCAAAATTTTATTTGTACATGAAACAATTCTCAGGATGGAGACAACAAATGACAAAGCCGGTGCCATGCTTGAAACTCTGTCAGAAATTGGGGAAAAACCAGTATCCTTACAGCTTAAAATATACTGAAATTTTCCACTCTGGAAAGATAAGAATGCAAAACTGAATTTCTCAAGAATATTTCAAGAAGTGCAGCTCATTCACAACACCTAATAAAGCAGAGTAATTCTCGAAATTCTAGACAAAGAAATTGGAAGCCCGGGAGGGGGAAGGGAGGGTATACTTTGGACAGAATAGATATTGGAATTTTTCCCATTGTCAGAGGCAAAGCGTCCAAAATCGTAGACTTTTCCACAACACAATCAAAATGGAAACAAATATAGCATCAGCTCATGCATAACTCCTGATAATGCAGGGAAATGCTCAAAACTCAAACAAAGAAATTGAGACAGGAAATGTTTAGGTTAAGACCAACATCAAAATTTCCCAGATCTGGAAAGGGAAAGTGTACAAAATGTAGACTTTTCCAGAAGATACACCCAGAATTGGAGATTAATCTTGCGTCATCTCATGCACAAATACTGATAAAGCAGGAAAAGTGCTCGAAACTCTGACGCAGAAACTTGGCAAAGAGAATTCAGGTATGTCAGCTGAATGCCACTTCCCCAATTAGTTGTATCCAAATTTGTCAATTTCTAGCGTGCAACTCAGGACAGTGCCTACAGAAAGCTAGCCACTAATTACTAATTATCTATAGCGAGGACAAATTGGTTGAACTCGCCACAAGACACAAATGGCACTGTGACAGACAAAAAGAGACGCCAATAAAATGACAGGCTATAGTACTCAAGCTTTGCTACATGCACCTGACAGAAGTAGGTGCCTAAGCATCAGACTAAGCCATTTAGTGCCGTTTAATGTAAAGCCATGCCTGAGTCTCCAATGCGCTAGGCAGGAACGAAGCTGAACTATAGACTCCAAGTAACATAAAATGGCATATAATAAAGATGATAGAATAATTGATTACCTATTGCAAGAAAGGGTGATAACTGTCTTGATAATTCCATCAAGTCTTAATTTTTGCTTCTTTCTCGTAACATCAACAGAGATCAAAACGGGCGTCCCATCCAAATAATCCTTCACAGCTTTAGTAATACGCAAGCCCATAGCTGATGCCGTAGATCTTGAGAGTTCTGATGAAAGCCTGCCTAGACCAAGCCTTTCTAGAGTTGTGCAGTACTCCACATGTGTGATTGAAGAGTTCCTTCTGTACACAATGGCACCTTCCCATGGAGCCCCTTCATCTTGATCATCAGTCCAATCAAAGTCAACTGTAATATCCTCTTCAGCAAATGAGGACACCTCGTTGTCATCAGTTTTTACAGCTTTAGCTACAGTCAAGTCCCCAAACAAATTTTTGGATTTTCTACGGAAAGTACCAGAACAAGTCTTCCTAGGACTTTCCATACTGTAGAGCCTACAGGCTGAATCAGGTGACAAACATGAAGTGGAAGTATTTGGGATTTGCAACATCACATTACTTACTTGAAGTCCGGTTTTGGGATGACTGTATGGAATCGGATATATGCTGGGCAAATAAAACTTGAGAGACATTGAACCTCCTGTGTGGTTTCACCACAGTAAAATAATAGTGGGAACTGATCTTTACAGTGGGAAATGGAAATGGCCAACTTTATTTGCCTAATCTCTTTCTTTTTTTTCTCAAAACCATTCACCAAAGCTGACAGCAACCAAGGGACGTCAATTTATGCAATGCTGCGCAGAAGATCAGAAGTACTGGAAGTCATGTGCAGAGACTCAATTCTCAGAAGAAGGCACTAACAAAGGACCAGTGTAAGCACGAGAACCCAAGAACAAGTTGGATGAGGGGGAACAATGATTTGTCACGTAAAATCAGATTAACCACGAGTATGAAAATAAAATAATAGCCCATCTCACTGTATGCTGGCTTACACTGAATAATTATTGTCGTTACCATAAATTAATTCCGCAATAGCAGCAAGGACAAGCTTGCACAAAAGTTGATTCTTAGTAATTCAGCCCAAATGGCAAGACTTCACATTTAAGAGACTAACCTTCAATCTCTGAATGACTATAGAAGAAGAATAATTACCAGCCAGCTACGGTAGCTAGGGCCTAGGAGAGCTAACTCTAACCGATGGTTATAGCCTATATGAAGTTTCTAGAAACCATAAAAGCACATAACTGTTGTAAAAGAAAAATCAAGCACAATAAGTCACTTTGATAAAGCTAGACCGTCAGGATTGTGAAAGGCCAACAATTAATGAGTAATGTATGGAAAGCGGGACTTGAAACTTGTAGAAAGCCCTAGCACCAAGCATGTCCCCTCATGTCATCTCAGCTAAGGAGATTGGGGTCCCTGAAGCCATGAGATGGCTGAATGTCTGCAGTCTTATCCCAATAAATCCAGGAAGACTACTCCATTAAGAATTATAGCACAGTACTGTTGACATCCAACTACTTGAATTAGACACGTTTAGATTTAGTTGAAACTTTTCCAATTAGTGGGTTGTTTCAACGAAGTTAAAATTGGTCACACTATCTGTACACAATCCGAAAAATAAAATGACAAAACAAAGCCTAACCCATCAAAATCCCTTATCCAAAATTCTAATACAAGCATTTTCCTCCACCTATTTCATAGTATCCTAGTCAAATGTGCTACCAAGGATTTTCTCTTTTGGAAAATCTTGCATGAATCACAGATGCCCGAAAGCTATAATAAAACAATTATTCTTCTTAAATGCAACCCCAATACAGCATAGCACCTTTTTTCATAAATTTCTTACAATAGGCACAAATGGTAAAGAATTTAGACATCAACTGAAGGAATAGAACTAAAATTTAATGCACACATAAACTATAACGACTTCAGTATAAGTAACACTCCCCCCCCCCCCAAAAAAAAAAAAAAAAAAAAGCCAACGCATTTGGCATTCACAAAAGGTAATTGCAATCAAGTAAACATGTGTTAGGAGGCCACGGCAGCTCAAACAAGTGACGACCAGGAATTTGTAACGGAAAGAGTAAACAAATTTGGGAGAAGAGAGAGAAACATCAGAAGGAAGAAGGATAATGGAGAACCAAGGAGAGTCTTTACTTATCAATGAATCAAATCGTGAGAAAAGAGAATAAAAAAACCAATCATTCATAGACAACGGAAAGCGTTTTCGCTAAAACAGAGTGGAGCGCTCAATCAAACCGAAAGCAGAGTAACAGAAACGGGAATGAGGAATGCGCGCTTCTCACGCGTACCTGAAACCAAGAAACACTTGCTGCGGAGCTGAAGGGGCCAGAGGTGGGGGGGGGGGGGGCGTGGGGAGAGACTAGGTTTTATCCGAAGAAAATGAAGAATACAACGAAGTGAGACTGACGGCCAGTTTTTGAACAGAATTAGGTTGACCAGTGCTGCCATCGGCCCGACCGCAATTCCTGCCCAGTAGGCCAAGGCACGACCCAGTCGCCGGTCCGACCAGCCCATCTTCCTCTTCTACTTTCTTTTCTTTTTCCTTTTTTTTCTGGTTTTCGTTTTTTCCATTGAATTCTATTTTGCATGTCAAAAAATTTAGAGCATATTCGATGAAATGACTATATGAATAACAGATAGCTGTTTAGATCATTTATAACTGTTTTAGTTGCATGTTATTATTTGGATGATCAGCACTTTGACTTGATAAAAGTACTATATTTGAAACAATTATCAAACGTAACTAGAACTGACAGTCCAGGTGGAGTGATAAAATACGGATTGGATGTATTCGAGTTCGAGTAAAATACAGATCGGATGTGATTAGGGTTTGGGTAAAATATGGGTTGGTGTATTTCAGTTTTATGGGTTTTGAATCAACCCAACGAATTTAAAGCGTCTTTTTAGTGAGTTATTACTTTTTTTTGGGGTCAAAATCAAAATTTGGCATATTTATTACTTAAAATTGCTTGTATTTAATGAACCAATATTGTAATTGTAATTTTTTAAAAGAATATCAAAAATATTCAAACTTTTCAATACAATATATGAACATCGTGTATCATTGGATAATGAGTCACATTTGGGTGGTTGGTCCATATATTAAAATATTAATAATGGGTCGAGTCATTCACTGAAATGAATCATCTAAAGTATGTTAATAGGTTAGAGTGATTTGGCCTACTAACAACCTATTTAGTCATTCAATATTTTGTTAATTAACCTACTATTACCTAATCAGGTATATTTTATTAGTGATGTGATCCTAACACAGATACAAGTTGGTCCATTGCCCAACACTAGCATTAAGTTCGAGACTAATTAGAAGGAAAATAAATGAAAGAATATTGTAAATGCACAAGATATTACATTTATATATTAATTATAACATCAAAATTTTAGATTATTACATAGTAATATTATTTAAAATGTGATTAGATGTATTCATTTTACTAAAAATATAATGCTATATATTGCACATTTTTAATACTTGTGTTATTCTAAAATGATTTTCTTAACACTAGATAGTTACTTTATTCCCATTTTCTATAATTGTTCCATTTATAAATTGTATATGACGTTATTATATGAGAATGAGTTTGGTAGAATGGGTACCATCATCCAATTTGCAAAGGGATGAGATGATTATATAACCTCTCTCTACGATTCGTTATAATGAAATATTATTAATGTTAAAGGGAAAAAATTTTAAAAATAAAAAAATAAGGATATAGTATTCGGGTTGAACGGGGGGTTCGGGTTTGGGCCGGGTTTAACTCAAAAATTTACGGGTTTATTGAGTCTAGTTTATTTCGAGTTTGGGTTGAGAAAGTTGTATTCAAAGCCCAAAATTTTTGGGCGGGTTCGGATAGGATTTTCGAATCAAGTCAATTTTTGTCAGGTCTAAACGCAACTTTAGCATAAGGAAATTAAAAAAGATTCTAAACTATAGTACGGAAATAATGATGTTCTTTTGAAAATTCAATCTATTATTAGATGAAGCTATACGCCCTAATATAGATAAAAATGTAGTCGGATCATATTGGATATGTTCCCCCCAAAAAAATCATCACTATTGAGACTATTTCATGGCTTAGTGCTTAAAAAGAATGCTAAAAAGTTTATATTTCATTTCTAAAAAGTACAAAGGAATCAAAATGAACGTACCAATTGAAATCCTTGAAAAAAATTTGTATTTATGGTTTGGGGTATTTTGGATGCTACTAATAGCAACGTGATAGGTGTCAGCTCATTTAAATCTCACTTATGGCATGTCCATTTTAACGTTTAGAAGGCATTTGGTAATTAGTAACCGCTCCCAAACATTGTTAATCACTAACCGCTAATCCTAATGCTAATAAATGCTGCTAACTTATAGTAAACCTGACTTATGGTTATCTACTATCTTTTAAACACTATTTGCAACCATTATTAACTACTAGAAATCACTAACTGTTATTTATACCCACAGTAAACATCGACAATTACTGGTAAATTACCGATAATCACTAACAACTAATTCTAGATATTGAAACGAGCATGCCCTCAACAAGTGGAAGCCAAAAGCGGTCAAGCATTGGCTACAAGGAAAACATCAGGAAGATGTAAGGATAAAATAGTCATTTTACGCCTCAAGTAGAAATTATTATCTGACACTTATGCATCAAATTGTAAACAATAAATAGAGTTATTGACACTTTAGTATCCTAAGGTATAGCAGTTACATAAAGCGTTCCAAAAGTTTACAAAAATAGTACACTGAGATTTTATTTGATGAATAATATTACTCCACTTCTTGCCAAAAAGTTTGAGAGATTATGTCTTAGCCTCCAAAATTTGGAACACTTTTACAATTTTGTTACGCTTATGCTTGCTTTTCTAAGAATCATGCTAAAACTAACAGGTTTGGACACTTCAGTATTCGAAGTTACCTGACGTTGTGTTGATACCTTATATAGGTGCATAACTTGTTAAAAAGCTTGTAGAAAAATAGTTAAAATACAAAAAATATGCTATTTTAAGTTAAAAACAAGAAACATTTATGATGCTTTTGTCAAGGACAAGGACAAGGACTAAGTTACAACATCATCAAAACCTTGGGGTAATGAATTTTTATTTTCATAAAGTCAAGGACTAATTTTTCAGTAGTCACACCTCAAAGTACTAAGAGCAAGTTCATTTGATCATTTCAGAGGTTAGAAGACGCTTGCTAACTGTCAGCTGCTCCTAACCACTCCTAGACCCTAGTAACCTGACTGAGACTAACACTGCAAGCACACGGGTAGCTGTAGTTATATAAAGATATCGTTCCTCAGAGAGTAATGTAACTTTCCATGTCTTGCCTGTCAGAATGTGCTAAGTAAAATTCTAATTCAAAGGATTTGATTTAGTAACTTCTTATTCACTATTCTGAATCAATCAAAGAGGAAATATGTCTAGGAATTCGTAGTTATGAAAGAGTATTGGATCAAAATGAATAACATGTGCTTTTCTCTAATCGGTTAATCTCGAGAAATTACAATCTATCTAAAAATTTGATCTAGTTTTTCAAAATCAATCAAATTTGCCTAAACTAAGCACAAGTCGTTCTTTCAAACTAATTTGCCTTAATTCAAGTTAATCATCTTCGATTACTCGCTAGTCCTCCTAACATGCAAATCTCTCTTTCGAGACGACTCTACATCGGGTTTTATCAAGCAGTCTAATAGTACGAAATCAAACCAATCATGAAAATAAGTACAATTCTTTAAATTAAAACATGATCCAACAACACTTATATAAACTACTAAATTCCTAGACAAAAGAAAACTACGCAGACATGATTAAGAAATAAACAAAACTAACCAACAATCCGGCGAAATCTGAGAGAAAGGGCTTGGCTGAGATGGCCTTCAACCAAGGGCTTCAAACTGCCTCAAAAACCAAACACATACACCTAAGATTTCTCACCAAAATTAAAAATCAAACTAGAAAACAAAATTTGAGAAATAAAAAAACTATGCTAAAACTGTAATCTAATGCTTTTGTATTGCTCTAGGATTGCTTTTTCACTATTACAGGACGAAGCTATTTATAGAGGATCTCACTTGATCTCAGCCACACAGTCGAAGGCAGATGAAGAGCCAGTAGTTGCAGGCTCATCACGGTCCGTGGCAGGTACCACAGTCTAACCATGGTCTGGGCTGGAGCCGAATTTCTGCTATTTTCTTGCTCCACAGGCATAGCAACTCATGGGTGTTCATGGGGGAGTTCAAAATATATCTATTTATATTCAAATGCTGGGTAAAAAGGCTTAAAATCCTGCATAACACATCAAACAACGATACCCAACTATAAATCGAGAATAGGAGTGTAAATAATAACATAAAGCACATAATTCTCCTAAAAAATGAAGCAAAATAGCCTTAAAATGATGTATACATCAAGCACTTATCAAACCCCCATGCTTAAACTGTTGCTTGTCCTCAAGCAATATGCTAAAAAAGACTATACATAACCTCCTCAAGATAGACATAGATGACATTCAAATGGCAAAGGTGATCCAAAGGTAACCCAAAAAGATGCAAAAATCATTAATAAATAGATTATGGAATAAAATTTGCAAAAATCTTTTAATAGACCACAATGTCAAACTTAAATCAATCTCCCCAAATCGTCAAATACAATCATTCCAACCATATGGAACAAGTAAGGCTAGCAAGGTCGGTAGAACCTCGCTATAGGTATGTGGCTCTCATCGATCATATCTTTAATAATAATGAAGGTTCTCTCAATTCTCATTCCTTGGACTCAAATCTACCATAGGCTTGACAAGATTCTCAAATCCACCAACACTAAAATGCAAACACACCAGACAATCATAAGGACTTTCATATTGTTGTAACGAGGCTATGGGTAAAGGTAGATGGGAACAAATGTTTTGGAAATGAGGAGGTAGAAGCCAAAGACTAAAAGTTAAACAATTCCAATACATCATACTACTTCCTTCTTAAACCATATTAATTTATCAACAAAATAAATCCCAAATTGAGGAGAGAAAGAGTCGAAAATCACAAATATCTTACAATCCCAACAAGACTAACACTTTCTTTTGATTTTTTTTTTCTTGTTGTTTGTTTTTTTTTTCCATTTTTTTTGATCCTTTCTTTCTTTTTTTTTTTTTTCCCCTTTCAAAAGGGATAGCTAAGAGGAAATCCACAACGAACTTTACATTTCAACTCTTCTCCATACTTTGTACAATAAAACAACGGATTTATCAAGATTTCACATCCCTTTACCAAACAGTCAAAATTCACTAAAAGATAACAATCCACCTTACTAACGCCCTATTATACTTGGTGCAAAAGAATGAAATATTCCTCTAGTCTTGGCTTAAGGGTAAGACAAGTATTTGGCCATGGACTATAATAGGAAGTTTAAATCAAGAAAAACGGATATAGGCTCAAAGAGGCTAGTAAGGGATACAATACACAACAAATGTGGCTATTTGGCCGCGGGGTTCAACAAATCAAAGAAAAATTGCCTCAATCATAGTGTCTAAATGCATATACGAAATATGATCTTAAATGAGAATCAAAGCAAGTTCTAGAGAAATGATGTCAAGGAATAGTCACACATGAAAGAAAATATAAGACTAAAAATGATGAATAGCCTCTAAAAGCTCAAAATCTCTTGGGACATCTACCAAGGTCAAAACTAGCTTAGTAGTAAACATATGCCAAAATCATGTAAAGGCTCATTGGGCAAATCAACTCGCATAGGACACGTGGTCAAAACATGGAATTCATTTTAAAAACTCATTCGCAAATGTTTTATGCATAATTCGGGCGAATCAAAGGATCAAACTAAACCATAATAATTTACCAAATCTACAAAGATCATCATCAGAGGATTTTTTTATCATTTTTTTTCTTTTTTTTTAAGACTCCTACAACACAATGCAAACTAACATGCAAAGAAATTAATCAAAGAAGAAACTAAAATGTGACCTAGAGTGAAAAGAAAACTAAATGCACTACTAAACAAAGCTAAAACCAAAAATCAAAAACTACCACTAAAAACATATACAAAGTACAAACACACCAAATCGAAAACAGGCATCTGACGTCAAATATAATGACTAACTCCCCTATGCTTGAATCACACATTGCCCTCAATGTGGGTGCAGAATAGAAAAAGGGAATGGAAAAATGATCTTTATGGGTGGCTTTATTTAGTTTCCGATAATCAATGCACATGCGACAGCCTATGACAGTCCTAGTAGGGATTAGCTCATTATTCTCATTTATGATAACGATCATCCCCCTTTTCTTAGAACAACATGGATCGGGCTTACCCACGCACTATCAGAGATAGGGTAAATAATACCGGCCTTAAGCAACTTCAAAATTTCCTTTTTAACTAGCTCTTGCATGCTAGGGTTCAATCTTCTGTGATGTTCAATTGAGGGTTTATGATCGTCTTCCATTAAAATCTTATGCATATACAAAGAAGGATGAATCTCTTTTAAGTCATCAAGGGTGTATCCTATGGCTTTGCGGTGCTTCTTAAGTACTCTAAGTAAAGAATCTATTTGGGTTGCATTTAAATTTGCATTCATAATCACTGGATATGTAGATTTTGGTCCAAGAAATTCATACCTCAAGGATGAAGGGATAGGTTTCAATTCTACCTCTGAGCTTTTGCCTCATCAGACAAGGGCTTACTTTTGTCTTGTGATGATTCTACCTTTGCAGCAAAAAACAAAATTGGTGGAGAGGCTTCCAGAAGTTAAGCACACTCGGCTACTTTGGGATTTTCATCCTTAGTAGTGCTATTATTTAACATCAAGTGTTCAAGTGGACCATTAGAATTAATGTTAGACACGGTCTCCCGTATTAAACCATCAACTACATCAATCTTATTACACTCATCAGAAATGGAACGAAACATAGCAGGTTTTAGTAAATTAAACTCCACATGATCATTTCCCACATCAAAAGATAATGTACCATTTTTCACATCGATGTGGCACCCAGCGGTGGCCAAGAATGGTCCCCCAAGAATGATGGGAGTCCGTGTATCCTCCTCCATTTCTAGAATTATAAAGTCCACTGGCACATATAGATCCCCTACTTTCATTGGAACATCCTCTAAAATACCCACAGGGTATTTCATGGAACGGTCCGCCAATTGTAAGGAGATAGTAGTTAGTCTTATCTCTCCTAGTTCCAAATTTTTACACATGGATAGGGGTGTTAAGCTTACGCTTGGCCCTAAATCACATAAAGCACGGTCTATAGGCACATTCCCTATCAGGTAAGGAATTGAAAAACTTTCGGGATCTTTTAGCTTAGCTGGAAGCCTGTTTTGGATCACCGCACTGCATTCTTCAATCAAAGCTACAGTTTCATGTTCTTCAAGCTTTCTTTTGTTAGATAGAATTTCTTTCAAAAATTTAGCATATGAGGGCATTTCGGTCAGGGCTTCAGTAAACGGAATATTTATGTAGAGTTTCTTAAGGACTTCTAAAAACTTCCCAAATCGTGAATCAAGTTTAGCTTTAGCCATCCTTTGAGGAAATGGTAAAGGTAGAGAGTAGGGCTTCGGTGAAGTGATCTTAGGGTCCTTAGGAACCTCCTCAGACTCATGTGCAACATCAATTACCTCATTAGAAGGCGAGGACATCTCTTTGTCAAGATTCTCAACATGCTCATTTTTATCATGCAAAGACTCATCGTTAGTAATCTCCTTGGGTCCCTCTAGTTGTTTTCCTCCCCTCAAAATCATAGCATTATATTGCTCCCTAGAGTTTGGTTCAGGCTTGCTAGGCAGTTTGTCTGTGGGCGTAGATAAAAAACTAACTTTTTGGGCAATTAGAGCTTCTAACATCTTATGGTGAGTTGTAAGCACATCAATCTTTGAGGCTAATTGCTTAATATACTCATCCTGTTTTTGTTGCGCCATAACCATTCTTTCTATCATTACCTCTAAATTAGACTTTTAGGGCATCTGAAAAGGGAATAGGGGTCTTTAAAAACCAGGGAGTGGTCTAGCATTCACAGGGGGTACATTTAATGGGTTTGGGTTAGATCTATAAGAAAATTTTGGATGATTCTTTCAACCCGGATTATATGTATTAGAGTAAGGGTCATTGGTTGGTCTTGTGTTGAAATTTTGAACATATTTAACTTCATTAGAGTCTTAGGAAAAAGGACTCCCAACTTGACAGTTCAAAGTCACATGCTCAGTAGAACCACAAATTTCAAAAGGGAAATAGGCACTAGAATTCACAGCATTAACATTCATTTGGTCCAGTCTTTGAGTTATAGCATCTACGTTAGCAGAAAATAAAGTAAGCGCATCAACTTCAAGCTTACCTCCAACCCGCATAGGTTGGCCTCATTCAGGGGAGCATTGAAAGCTGTTTAGTGTCATCTCCTCGATCAGATTATAGGGTTCATCCTCAGTCTTGCTCATCAGAGTTCCTCCTCCCGCCATATCAATAGTGGACCTTACAGATTGGGTCACACCATTATAAAAGGCTTGGATAATCATCCAACGCTGAAGACCATGATGGGGGCACAAACGCAGTAGATCTTTAAAACGCTCCCAGGCTTCATAGAGTGTCTCATCATCTCTTTGCATGAAGTTGGTGATTTGATTCCTTACGCATGTTGTTTTGCTTGGAGGGAAAAACTTGGCGTGGAATGCTCTTGGTAATTCATTCGAGGTGGTAATGCATCCAGATGGCAAGGAGTGTAACCAAGCCCTTGCCTTATCCCTCAATGAGAAAGGAAATAAGCGCAGACGAATTGCATCACTGGAGACTCCATTGAGCTTCAATGTGTCACACACCTCTAAAAAGACCAAGAGGTATGGATTTGGGTCTTCCAAAGGAGACTAGGATTGCTGCATCCTGGAAATAAGTGCCTATTTGAGCTCAAAATTATTGGCATCTACAGTAGGGCAAGCGATGCTTGAGGCAATCTCTTGGACTCTAGGGATAACGAAATCTCAAAGAGTTCTTCTTTGGTCACCTCCTCCTCCTACCATCTTTGAATTCTTTCTTACCTCACGCTTTGGTTCTTCAATCCTTTGCTTTTTCCTCCTTAAGTGGAAAGTCCTCTCAATCTCAGGATCAGGTTTGTACGAGATTGGACTTCTCATAAACAGGAAAAATTCCTGCACGCACCATCACCAACCCTACCAGCGCAATTAAACAAGAAAAGAAATAACAATAAAAAAGAAACAACAAAATACTTAGTCACTTTCGTAAGACTAACTCAATAGTTAATAATTTAGTCCCCGTAATGGCACAAAAAACTTGATTGAGACTGACACCGTAAGCGCACGGGTAGCTGTAGTGTAGATAAAGATATTGTTCCTCATGGACTAATGTGACTTACCGAGTCTTGACTGTCAGAATATGCTAAGTAAAATTCTAATCCAAAGGGTTCGATTTAGCAACTTCCAATTCACTATTCTGAACCAATCAAAGAGGAAATATGTCTAGGAATTCATAGTTATGAAAGAGTATTGGATCAAAACGAATAACATGTGCTTTTCTCTAATCGGTTAATCTCGAGGAATTACAATCTATCCAGAAATTTGATCTATTCTTTTGAAATCAATCAAATCTGCCTAAACTAAGCAAAAGTCGTTATTTCAAACAAATTTACCTTAATTCAAGTTAATTATCTTCGATTACTTGCTAGCCCTCCTAACATGCAAATCTCTCTTTCGAGACGACTTCACGTCAGGTTTTATCAAGCAGTCTAACAATCAAATGTCACCTTTCAGTTTTTCATTTGTTTGTTTCAAGAAAGCAAACAAATTTTGGCTAAAAATGTACTCACAACATAACAAACAGTTGACAGAATGAAATCAAACCAATCATGAAAATAAGCACAATTCTTTAAATTAAAACGTGATCCAACAATACTTATATAAACTACTAAATTCCTAGATAAAAGAAAACTACTCAGACATGATTAAGAAATAAACAAAACTAACCAACAATCTGGCGAAATCTGAGAGAAGGCTTGGCTAAGATGACCTTCAGCCAAGGGCTTCAAACTACCTCAAAAACCAAACACATACACTTAAGATTTCTCACCAAAACTAAAAATCAAACTAGAGAACAAAATTTGAGGAAGAAAGAAACTAGGCTAAAACTTTAAGCTAATGCTTTTGTATTGCTCTAGGATTGCTTTTTCATTACTGTAGGATGAAGCTATTTATAGAGGATCTCGCTTGATCTTAGCCACACAGCCGAAGGTAAACAAAGAGTCAGTAGTTATAAGCTCACCACGGTCCTACCGTAGTCTGGGCTGGAACCGAATTTCTGCTCCTTCTTGCTCCACGACCATGGCAACTCATCGGTGTCCATGAGGAAGGTCAAAATGCATCTATTTATGTTCAAATGTTGGGTAAAAAGCTTAAAATCCTGCAAAACACATCAAATAATAATACCCAAACATAAATTATGAATAGGAGTGTAAATGATAACATAAGCACATAATTCTCCTAAAAAATGAAGCAAAATAGCCTTAAAATGATGTATACATTAAACACTTATCATAACCATTAACTAATAATCCACACAATTGGTAAACACTAGTAACTCCTGATAATTAAATGATCTCCAATCATTATTTGCTATCTCTAAATGTTAGTTGTAACAGCTACTATCCATTGATAATTGCTAACTGTTATTTCTACCTACTGATAAACGTTAGTAACCGCTTCTGAACTGCAGCTATCATTGACTGCTAATTCTAAATGTTGAAATGAACTGACCCTTCAAGTGTTAATGACTATGATAGATATCCCCTGCCTTTTAATGGAAGACACCATCACTATTCATGACAAGACTATTCATTGAGTTTCAGCACAGCATAGACTCTGGGCTTCTTTTTGGACATTGTGAAGCTTACGCCATCTTTATGGAATCTGAAGATCAAAGGGGGAGGTTTTATCCTTCTTAAGAACATTTGATGCTCAAGTTAGAAAGGAAATCTAAGGGAATATTAAAGGATATAACATAGGATCATTTGTGTAGACTTACCTTTTCGGTCTTTTCGTGACTTGTTCATGTAGGGTCCTTAGGTAGTTCCCTTAGAGGAATTTAACTAGAGTTCTATATTTTTTGGATGTAGATTTCATTCCTAATTTCATTTACCCTCAAAGATCTTTACTATGGTTGAGAATCTTTAGGAAATCTATGCTAGATCTCTAATTCCTTACACAAGTCATAGGCAAATAGTCGTGCTCCAAGGTGTTTTGGACTTAGTCTACATTAGCTTCTTATTTAGGCTTAGGCCTTATGTTCAATGTTAGCAGCTTGGCTAATTCAGCTTGCTCATCCTTTTAGGCTTTTAGTTAGGCGTGGGCCTATTGCAGTGGCGTAGTCAGGACTGAAAGTAAGGGGTGTCAAGATTAAAGTATACCTGACATAAACTTTGACATAAGTTCTGAGAATGAAGTAGATAGCTAGCTCATTCAAGAAAGTTGTCATCGATAAGATCTTATGTTTTGAGAGTAAAGCTTGATATCATCATTTGACAAACTTGTAAAAAATAGGTCTCAAAATAAGTAATACGAAATCATTTAAAATTAGTATCATATTTTATTATGCAATTTTGTCTTGATGAACTTCATAAACATAAACAAGCAACCAATAACAAACCAAATTAGCCTAGCAACCCAACCAAATTAGACAAAATCCCTCAATTTCAATTCATGAGTAAATGAGTAATCACTAAATTAATCAATTATTTAATGAATCTACGTGAAATCAATAAATTATGACGATTATTTACAAAACAACATAATTATAAACTAAAATTGGAAATTTATACCTCAAAATTTAGGGCTCCGATTTCTAATCAATGAAGGAAGGTGAAGGTGGAGGTGTGGAACAGTGGCAGCTACACCTTCGGCGTTTGGTAGGAAAATTGATGGCATCAGTGAGCAATGACGGCGACTGGGCCCGCCAGCAAGCAATCAAGAGAGGGAGAGAGCATGGGGTGGGCCGAGGGTTAGATGGGCAGGCCATTGGTGTCATGAGTGACAGTCATGCTAACTATCTAGAAAGGGAAAAATAGACTAAGTGAACTGATGAAATTCAAAAAACACACACACTACCATACCCGGATTCAAACACATGACCTAAAGTTGTGACTAAACAACTTCCAGGCACTTAGACCAGCCGACCACCAAGCACTACACAATAAGCATTGGAACTAAATAATATATGTAGGTTATTTTCCCCCAGAAATTGCTTTATGTAGAATTTTTTTCCCAAAAAGTTAGGGAGTCAGTTGACCATCCTTACACCCACATAGCTTTACCCCTAGCCCATTGCCTTTGGATAATTTATCTACTTGAATCTTTTGCCCCTTGAAGTATGTTAGATTTTGCTCCCACGTGCTTTAACTTTATAGCTAGACTTAACCTCTTGCACTCTATACAAAATTGATGCCCTGACTTATGAGTTTTTCAGACCTTAAGGGCTTCTCAACGTTTGTATTTCCCTTCCTTGATTTGTTCTTCTTCCTAAAGACGCTTAGCTAAGTTATTTTTCAGTAGATTTCTTAGTCAATTTTTAGGAAATAAACTTCCGACAAAAATTTTGAAATATTTTTCCATGAGGTTTAAGTATTTTGCTTAACTTTCCTTACCTTGGGAAAATCATTTCTTCAACATCCACTCTTAATAACTTAGTCTTGCCTTAACTAAGTGTCTCTTTGCATTCTCTCCATTTCTTAATGCCAGTAATCATATTTGGTTCTGTTTTTGAAAATTTCTTGATTAGACAAGTGTCCTTTGGGGTTCTTCCCTTGATGACACTTAACACTTCCCTAATCTCCTCTATAAACTCAACCTTTTGGCTTCAACTTCTTTAAGAAATGTTCAAATCCTTTCACATTTCTCAAAGACATTAAGCCATTTTTCTTTCAAGTTTCCAAACTACTTCCCCAACCTTTCTAAGCCCTTAATCTATTTCCTCACCCAATGATTCACAATAACAAAGATTGGAGATCCACTTGGATTTCCTTAGGAGCCCCTCCCATTTCTTCCATGCCTTGTAGGAGAATGATAACTAATTGTGGTGCCTTGGATAATTTGATGGAAGTTTATTCTTAGGAAGAAAAAAAGAGCAAGTTTAGGTTATCAATTTTAGATTGACGTTCTCAACAATTTGCACTTTTATGAGTTTCTCAAGAAGCCTTACGTTTACCATCACCTTAATGCTAGCATCATGGGTGATTATTCTTGTTTCAAGGCTTGGAATGCCTAATTGATGTAGGGCACATTCCTCTGTACATTTCTCCCTTTTTAATTGGAAAGCTTTGACACCATTATAAGACATCTTCAGTAATGTCTTATCATTAAAGAAGGAGAAGAAAGGGTTGGGAACCTAGTTGGTAATATATGCCCTGACATCTATGCCTTTTACTTGTCCCTGGGGATTTAGCTCACATTCTACCTCCTTCTCCTAGATACCCCTCCTCTCCCCTCTTCCCTTACCTTACCTTCTTCCCTCTGCTCCTCGACTAGGGATGTCTTTACAAGGGTTGATCTTAATAGTGGTGAGGGAGGAACCTCCATGGTTCCTACCAGAGAAGACTTCAGTAGAAAACTCTACTTTAGAAAACTCTCAGTGTTTTATATGTATGTTTCACCTCTTAGACTGATCTTCTTTTTGTATTAGATAGACTAGTCGATGAACTAGGATTTTTAGGTGGTTGAGCCACTAACAAGCCGTCGACTTATTATGTGAATTAGGCTTGCATCCCTTATGGATGTATCATACCATAAGTCCAACAATATATAAATATACACACACACACACACACACACACACACACACACACACACACACACATATACATGTATACATACGTACATATATATACATATATATAGACACATACACACACACACACACACACACACACACACACACACACACATATATATATATATATATATATATATATATATATATATCCAAAATTTGTATAGTTGAAAACAGCAAATTTGGATTATTTTTTTCAGCTTGGACTGTATGGGCTCAAGCAAAATGTCTCTTTAAACTTCCTTTGCTCCATTTATATGGAATAGTAGGTAGTCTGTAGTTTTAAAATTCATGGTCAATTGGAATCAGTCTCTCTATTTACAATTCAAAGGTAAGTCTGCAATGTAATACTCTAGCCCTAAATCATGTTTATTTATTTAATTAAGTCATGTTATTAATTTCTTCGCTTTTAATTACCACATTTAATTATCCCAATTGGGAAAATTTTTTTGGCCCCTCTTTGTAATTCGGGTTTTAATTATCGTAAAATTTCAAGTGAATCGATATTAGGCGTTGATAAATATAGTTTAAGAGGTTAAATTATTTTTCATTGCATGACAAAAATTTAATTTCGAGCTACGAAAAATTTCAATCGCATAAAGCATAATTTCCTTTCCGGCCCAAACTCATTTCGGCCCGATTTCAGCCCAATAAGCTTTACTTCATATTACTTAGCTAACCACCATGGGATGTGCCTAATTATCATTGGTCTATGGTTACTCTTGGTAGACATAAACTCAACCAAGTAAATTTAGATCATTTTCAACCAGGTAAACATAAACTATCAAAATATCAACACGCTTTCTCTTCCCCTTCACCCATTCCCATGGCCTCCTGCTGCCACCACCACCACCTACTGTCACCACCAGCTGCTACTGCTAGCCACCAGCCACCATCCCATCAGCCACCAGCCACCACCCACAACTCTCACAAATAGCAAACATCACCTCCATCTCTCAAAATCTAAACTTAAAGTGAGGTAAATCCTAACCTAATCATGTTTAATTTTGGATTTTTATGTTGGATTTAATTATAGATCATGTTTTCTTGATATAAACAAGTATTGTTTTGATGTTTTAATTATTGATTAAGCTTGAAAGTGTGCAAGGGTTGAGGTTGTTCATGATCATGCAAGCTTCAGTTAAAATGATGGATTTTGATTGTTTTTGTGTTTGATTTTGTAGTCTTTAATCCTATTGATGATCATGATGATGTTTATGTTGAGTTGGGATGAGTTTAAATGCAAGGACAAGTTGGTCATAAGTTAGGGTTTTGGTGATCAAGCATGGGTTGATTTATTTCTAGCATCAAGTATATTACTTGTGTATACTTGGACAAAGAAACGAATCTTGGATATGTTGTTTAACTTGAAAAATCACTTGAGGTGATTTTGTATGAAGGGGTGGATTATGAAAATTTCACCAATTGACTATAAAAGGTCATTTTGCTCATTTATGCAAATAAGTAAGTTTATGGATGTGTTTTGAGTGATTTTGAAAAAGAGAAGAATTGAAAATTTGATGTAGATGATTATAGAGTAAATTTGAGTAATATAGCTTTGTAAGGTGATGATAAGAAACAATACTTTGTTAAATGATTTTAAGGAGTGATTTTAGATGAGGAATTATGTGAAAAGAAGGGGAAAAACAAGAACAGTAGGGTTGTGAACAGACCTGAAATAAAGGTCAGTTTGCAATTGAACTGGTACTATCAGGCCCATCCAAAAAAATTATGGTTTTTGGTGGGAATATAGAACAGTAAGGTATCTTTCAAATGCCTTGTGAATCACTTGATTTTGAGTTGTGTAAAAAAAGTTATGGCTGTTTTTCTAAGACTGTGTAGGATAGACTAAAGTTGTGCATAGTTGTGTTGTAGCCCAATTTTAGGAACCCTATTGTGGGAATTATAGTTTACACTATGAACGAAAGTTCTGAGGGACTTCTTAAGGTTTTTATATTGGGATTTCATAGCTCAATTGGAAGTTGGGGGTAAAAAATATGAATTTTCTAAGGTAGACCTTCAAACAGTAATATGAGGGAAGAAAGAAATCGTGACATTTGGAAATATTATTAGGAATTTCTCTATAATTATGAAAATTGCAAAAAAATTACAATTCAACAACTTTCATTTTGTATAGAAGCGTACTTGGGTTGGAAAACTGAGTTAAATGGGCATGGTAATGAAATTGGAGAAGTACAGACGATAATGACACAAGATCAGGTTCTATGGCCAAGCTAAGGTTATATGAGCTTTTGTGAACCTCACAACACCCCTCTTAACATTGAACCTTCTATTATTCATTTCAGAAACATCAAAAACCCATATCTCATTTCTATCCATTAAAGTCTTTTCATTATTACCTCAATTATTTCATTTGGTTCTATTTTGCTCCAATTTGTTTCACTTCGAGTTCCATGACCCTAACTTATTTGGTTTTTAAATTATTTTAGGGTAATTTATCTTATATTGAATTGTTTGAATCATGGATGCCCTTTTTATTAATCAATTTCCATAAAGTTACAAACTATGGGAGTGAAAGTTGTTTACTAACTGCATTTACCTATAACTACATTTCTTAAGCAGAAACAGGCTTAGTTTATCGCTTTCCATTGCACATAAGTATTATCAAGTGAGATTGGATTTTAAAGACTTCAAGTATGTTCATTGCATGTTTCTTTAGAAATCAGTATATATTTATCAAAATTATAATGTTTTGATAAGTACATCTATAAATCAGTTTAATCAGTAACTTGTCACATAATTAGTGACCCATCAGTTATCAGTTACAGGGCATTACCCTTCAGTTACCCATGCGGCTTCAGGCTAGGTCCCTTAATCGGCTTGACAGGTGTACACCTATCCATATATTGTAACAATATCAAGGGGGTTCACTATCAGATAATAACTAGCAATTGTAGTTTACATTCATCTCATTCACGGTTTTAACTTAAAATAAATTGTAAAGTGGGCGCCCAACTAATTTTTGCAGAGATCTTTTACAATACAGGAATGCATGTACTGAGTTTTGTCTCACAGTTCAAAATATTTTTATATTTTGTTTTAGGCAAATGCTCATTGAATCGCGCCTTATGCTAGCAAACCAGTTGAAGAAAATAAGTTAAGGGAATTTGGATGGATTGACAGTGACATAGTGCATACATATTTTAAAGTTGTGTTTTGAAATCTTCAGTTGATGGAGGTGTAGATCATATGTAGGCCCGACAACGGGTCGGATTTGGAGCAGGTGAAGCTCCACCGCATCCATCACCCGCATTCATCCACTCCACCCGATCCACCCGTCATCCGCTCACCCGCATTCAATCCACCCACCGCCAGCGAATGAAGCGAGTGCTAAACGGGTGAACGGATGAAATGCTTTCTATCTTATTTTATTCGTTTATCGCTCAAATAAGGTTCAAAAGCTGGACAATTTAAAACATACAAAGCAATAACCAACGGGAACCACATGCCCTACTCGTAAACATAACAATTACCACAAATGATAAAGATACCAAACATAAGCTTTTAATGTGCATATACATATACATATACATATACATATACATATACATAGACATATACATATATACACACACACACATATATATATATATGTATGTATGTACATGTATATATACATATATATATATATAATATATATATATATATATATATATATATATTATATATATATATGTCTGTATGTGTGTATGTGGTGTGTGTGTGTGTGTGTGTGTGTATGTATTTATGTATGTATGTACGTGTACATATACATATATATATATATGTGTGTGTGTGTTGTATATAATATGTATATATATAAGTATGTGTATCTATATATATAATATATATATATATATGTATGTATGTGTGTGTATATATATGTATGTATGTATATATATATATATATATATATATATATATATATATATATATATATATATATATATATATATATATATATATATATATATATATATATATATATATATATATATATATATATATATAAAGCGGGTGATAGGTCGGGTGATGGATCGGGTGGACCATCACCCGAATCCGACCCGATCCATCACCTGGTTATCCATCACCAGTTTAATTAGCCAGTTTAGTCAAGTTTTCACCTGATTTTTCCGGTTGGATGAATCGGGTATCTATTGGGTTCGGGTGAAATTGCCAGGCCTAATTATATGGTGATTTGTTTTACTATAGTGTATAAACCTTATGTTGGTAACAGTCAACTGTATATGGTTTGATCATGTATGAATGTATGTGGTTGAAACTATGCCTAACTATGTTATTTTAGTGCACATGCTTTAAGTCTTGTCCTTTTTGGATGGCGGTAACACACCAATTATTAGGTTTATTAGTTGTAATTAAAAGAATCAGAATAGTAATCGCAAGCAGTGAAATATGCTTAATTAGGGGTGTTACGTGCTATATTAGGCCTCTCACACCTCGTCTGATGGTGGGATTGTTGGGATATTGGATTTGGATACACACACATACACATATAGTTATACATACATGTGTGTGTGTGTGTGTGTGTGTGTGTGTGTGTGTGTAGCACATGCACACACACAAAAAAAACATGCACACACATGTGTGTGTGTATACACACACAAAAACATATATATCTATATATGTGCGTATGTATATGTCTATGTGTGCGCGTGTGTGAGTCTATGTGTACATAAATATATGTGTGTGTATGTGTGTGTGTGTGTGTGTAGTGTGTGTGTGTGTGTAGTGTAGGTGTGTGTGCATGTGTGTATATGTATATGTATATGTGGGTCTGTGGGGGGGGTGTATATATGTGTGTGTGTGCGTGCACGTGCGTTATGTGTGTGTGTGTATACACACAAGTACGTTGGTGTGCACACATACACACTCATACACATATTTATCTATCTAACTATACTTGAAATTGAGTGATCACATAATATTTAAACACTTGGCAATCACTTATTAAATATAGGTATTGTTTTCTTTTTTCTTTTTTAAAATAGTGATTAAGACATTGATTAAGATTTATTAATAAGAGTAATTAGATCAAATTAATGTAAGCATTCAACTTATAGGTTAAAGTTTTTATTGGAAAAGTTGTTAAAATTGCATGGCCAATTTTATGTTTTGTATTTTCTATGTTTTTTCATAAGAATTAGTATTTTCTTAAAACCTGTACAGATTTTATAGTTGTAATTTTAATGTGATAAATATGGAAACGATAAATTTGTGGGTCAAGAATATTGCAAATATCATTTTGAAAATTAGTTTTTAAATTAACTGTTTTATTATAGCTTTGCTTTAATGTATATCTACAAGTATTAGTTCGCCCCCCAAAAAAAAAATTGTTAAAGTCTTATATATTAGTATTTGAGAATGGGTAAAATAACTATTAACTCTTTGATTTTCTTAACATTTTGATGATATTGATTAATGATATTTTAATTTTTTAATCAAACTTTGGTAGCTGATCAATATTTGTAACTGAGGCACTCTTTTTTTAACATATTTTGCATGGATTAGTTCCATTATTTCTGATTTTATAACTTGTAATAACTTTTTTCCCCGCATAAAAAGAAATGCAATGCAGATATGCTCTAAGAGTAATAGGCCAAGTCGGCCATGGCATCTAGAAATTACTTTTCATAATTTTTGGAGGAAGGTCCTTTTCATAAAATATTTTAACTTTACATTTTATATTTCTATTGTATTTTTCAAAGGATTTTATTACTCGTATTATATTTTGAATGTTCGATAATTTATTGACTTGGGACTATTACTGTGGGAATAAAAAATGTCTAGATGGTTATTGAAGCATTGGAAAAGTTATTAAGACACCAAGTTCAGTTTTTTTTCCTTTTTTTTTATAAGACTTATTATCTTTTTAGAACCTTGCAGAAATCTTACATTCATAATCTTAATACTATAAAAATGAAAATGAAAAATCATTGTTCAAGAATATATAAATATCATTTTTTAAAAAATAAGATTGAAAATAATTATTTTATTATAGTACGTAATATATATTTACAAATATTTCAGTTCGCCAAAGAAATTGCTTTAGTTTTAGTGATAATCTTATTATTAATTAATTAAGAATGTGCAAAATGACTATTAACTCATTGATTCTCCTTAACATTTTGATGGAATCAATTGATGATATTTTAATTTTTTTAACGAAACTTTTGCATCTAATGGATGTTTGTAACTGAGGCAGTTTCTTTTAACTTATTATGCATAGATTCATTTTTCTAATGGACATTTGTAACTGATAGATATTGTTATTTTTCAATCAATGATACTTTGATTAATAGGCAATAACACGGGCAGTGTCATTTAGTAAATATATAGTAGTTCAAAAATAATTAGAATGGAAGCAAGTAATATTTCAAGAGTTAGTACAAATCGACGTGCCTTTACAACTAAACTAAACATGGATTTGTTAAATACTTTAAATAATCAATTATAAATAAGCACAATTAAAATTTCTTGTTTTTTTGAATTAGGTTCAATATCAGCATGGTTCTAACTTTGTAATACTTTAGTTATTAACTTAAATTTAAAAATGGAACTTCTAGACTACATTTATCGAAATATTAATTAATTTTGGAAGATAAGAACGCGAATTTTGCCTAACAATATATTTATTATAGATATATTGGTTTATCACATACAAATTTGTTCAAGACGAAACTATAACAGTTTGTACCAAGAATGGATTTTGACACCAGTATATATGTGCAATTTATTAGGTACGCCCTAGAGTATAAGCTCTTGGTGTCCACGTCAGTGCCATGATGGAAAAGCAAAAAACAGAAAAAATAAAACAAAGTAGTAGTTTTGTGAATATATTTGTAGCTAAATCCTTTCGAGAAACCTTTTTAGGGGGGCCTCTCTCTCCTTCTTCAATTGTTATGAAAGACTAATCAAATTATGTCACTTTCTCTCTCTATCACATTCTCTATGTAAACGATAGAGCTTGTATGATGTGAAAACTAAATAATATATGTTTATTAATCAAATAAGTTTTTTTTTTAACTGCAAAACCTTGACTTATTCATCACCTTATTAAACATTATTCATTGTCCTTTTGACTAGAAATTTTATTGCTTAATGGAGGTTGGTTATACTGACAAAGCACACTTAGTTATTGCTATAAGGAATATTGTACAATGTGAGAATTCAAGTAATTCATTAGGTGGTCGAGGATTGTTCTCTGGCAAACTGTATTTTTGTTTATTGAGTTAGACATGGTTGTTCATTGTCTAGTTTGACTATGTTCATTGAATCATTGCATTATTGTTGTTCACTGTTAAACTAGAACATGGAAGAAGTAAGGCAAGATGAGGGGGATAAAAAGAATGTTCATCCATGACATTGTTGAACCATAGTTCGAAAGTGAAAAAGAATGTTCATCCATGGTGTTTTTGAACCACAGTTGCTTGTTTTTGCTCCATTTACACTACTCTTCTCCATTTTTGACCAAAACTCCAATGCAAGGAGGATTTGATAAGTTGATCTAGTGAGATTGTAGAATTAAGTTAGACTATGCGGCTAAAATTAGTGAATTTTGACATACAATTTATTCATTTTTGGGAGTTGAATACATCATTGAAGAAGAGGGGGAAAACTGAGTAGATAGAAAAAAGAAGATGATGAAAAAGGGTTCAAGGGATAGGGAGAATGCTTATGCAATTGATGTGTTTAGCTTCCTGGTTTGTTCAGAGGTTGAATTTGTAGGAAAGAAGCAAGGAAGAGGGGGGAAGCAGGGAAGAGAGAAAAGCAATTGAAGCACGTCCATTTTGGTGTGATGGTTATTTCCTTTTTTTCTTTTTTTTCTTTTTTTTTTTTTTGGTGTTGTGTGCTAGCATATAACTGTCTTACCATGTGGACCAACAAGTATATACTTGAGTAAAATTGGTGTTGTGTGCTAGCATATAATTATCTTACCATGTGGACCGACAATTGTTTTACCAAAAAAGCGGTCACAAATTGAGTAAAATCGGTCACAAATGACAATTGTGACCGAACTTATGACTGAATACAGCCGTCACAAAACCCTTGGTCGAAAATTGGATTTGTGACTGATTCGGTCACAAATTGAGGTGCCATTTGTGACCAATTCTGTGGTTAATATTTGTGACCGAATTTGTGACTACGTTTTTTTTTTGGACACCATTGTTCAGACGACTTTTGCGATAAGAACTTAAGACCGACTTGTGATTGACTTTGCAACTGAATTGGTATTGTCATTGATTTTGTAACTGATATCGATCATATAATTTGCAACTGTGATTGTGACTGCCGTTTTTTATGACTGATTTTGTTGAAAATTTGCCAATTGTGTGCCCGTATCTGCCGCCGAATTTGGTACGATCAAAAATAATTTGTGACCGTTTTTATGACTGATTTTTCTGTAAAATCTTGAACCATGTATTTGTAATGTTGTTGCTTTCCTTGAATTTACGAAATTTCAATATGTAATTTTGTGTGACAACCAAACTTCAACCAAACTTTATGATTCCAAAATAACCAAATATGGTTCCAGCACAAATAACCAGCACAAGTACCTTAGTACCAAATTTCATAGTTTCATAACCAAATAAGGTTTCAACCCAAGGAACTTAGTACCAAACATTCAAACTTAAATTACAAAGTTCAACGTCATTCAAAGTAATCCAAACCACAAAGTAAAGCATATGACACCATCAAACATTGTTGGCATAACAATCATACATGATCCTCATACTCATCGCCATCATCATCTTCATTCTCTTGTTCATCACCATCACCATCATCATCATCATCATCATCATCATCATCATCTTCTTCTTCTTCTTCTTCTTCTTCTTCTGCTTCACCACTCTCTTCACCACCACGACTACTATTTCCCTTTCCAACATTAACATTAGCGAACACGGGAATTATAACATTCATTCGTTGCAACAGAGATTTTACAAGTTCATTGGTTTCAGAAAGTTGTTTAGCGGTTTGGTCTAGTTTTTTCTCAGCCCGATTCAATCTCTTCTTTAGCTTTTTCTTTGATTGCTTCTCCTTTTCAAGTACTTCAATAGGAACTTTAGTAGTAGTTGATGGACTCGTAGTAGAGGCACATGAACCTTCCATTCTAAATCTATAAATTTTACCTTTCTTAGTGAGTCCAACAACTCCCTTTCAAGTATTCATTTAAATTTGTGTAGACAATTGAGGAACTGGTGTTTCATCACTCGGAGTACCTTCACCTTGGGTACATGGTTGGATCTAAGCAAGTCTTTTTTTATACTTTTCCTATATTAACAAAAATTTAAATATCTATGTCATTTCAATCATAGAAGACAAACAAATATTTAAGTAAATTAAAAAAATTTCTAAAAACAAGTCACTCACATATGCCTCTTTTGACTTTTCATCCACAAATGAAAGATATTTTTTCATAGAGTGGGTGTGCGCAAATGATTCATCAATCGTCGATTATGTTTTCAATTCTTTAAAGTACATACAATTACAAATAGAATAAGTAATTACCAAATATGTGTTCAACCCAAAGTTATGATATTTTATACCCTTTTATTATCTAATATTTGCTCAAAATAAATTATTAAATTGGGATTTTACTATGTGTTTGTTTATTTTGTAGAAATTGAAAGAAAGCATGAGAAAGAAATAAATAGTGAGCTCAAATAAAGAATTGGACCAGAAAGAGAAAAGAAAAAAGAAGAGACTAGACAGGAGCCCAAGATCGTAAGCCCAACCATCCCCTTCCTAGTCTTCCCCCTTCTTTTCTCTCTCTCGGGCCTGGCCCGTATGCCTTCCCTGCTTGTTTTCTCGAAAATGAGCTTGGCCTATTACTTACCGAAAACCCGGTCCCCCCTCTCTCTCTTTCCTTCTTTCCTTGTTTTGTTTTTTCCTTGGCCGGCCCAACTCCTATTTCATCACCAGCCTGCCTCTCACGTGCCAATCTGCAGGCCCCCCTCATGTCTTCTTCTTCTTCCTCATGACCCAAAGGAGCTCGAAAAAATATGGCAAATCAGAGCCCCTGGCGGTTGTTTTTCTTCACCTTCCACCATGAACACAGCAGCCGTTTCATCATCTCTCTCCTCACCATTTATTGAGTCATCATCACCATCTTCAAGACAAACATTATAGAAGATGGAGGGACCAGGGGGGCTCGAATGGAGGTTATGAAAGTTGAAGAGCAGAGCACCGAGAAAGTGAAGGCAGTTCGGGTAGCAACTAGAGACAGTTTTCGTTTTCAATTCTTTTTAGTTCCAGATTAGTTTTTAGCTTTTCCTTCTTCTTCAATTTCGTAGCTTAAGTTTTCCAGATTCAGTTGTTAGAGTTTTAAAGTTCATGTAATTGCTTGAGTTTGGCTCAATTAGAGTTAGTAATTTGGTGAGTTTGACGTTTAGTGGTTCTTCCCCTATTGCGGTATATTCAGTTTGCTCTTGATTTTAGTTCTGGATTGCACTTCACTTTGCTCTGCATCAAAGGAAGGTTAGCTAATTTGTGTGTTTTGCTGAATGAGTAATCACGGCTAAGTGTTGTTGGCTTAAAGTATTTGCCATTGGTTTTTGAGCCTTATTTTGGTGAGGTTCTTTGCAAAGCCAGTAGTTGGGTAATTTTTTTAGCATTTGGATTTTAATTTAGTTTAAAAGTTTAGGCAACCTTATTTTACAACCATCTCTGTGGATCGACACCGTTCAAGTACTACGACGATTAACCGTATACTTGCAAATTTTACTAACAAGTTTTTGGCACCGTTTTCGGGGATAGATTTGTAAAATTTGGTTGCTTCAAGTCGTAGTTTAATTATTCAAGTTATTTTAGTTTTAGTTTTATAATTGTGATTTATAGTTTAAATTAAGTCGTTATTTCGTTTTAATAATTTAGTTGAGTTTTGATTTTTGAATTTAGTTAGTATTTTGATTTTTGTTTTTGTTGAGATTAGTTTCATCTTGATTTTTAGAAGTTATTTGCTGGTAAAAAAACAGTACTAATCAGTTTAGTTCATGTGTAGCAAAAGGCGACAAGCTAGAACTGATTCAAAAAAAAATCAGATCAGTGCAAATTTTTCACCAATTTTACATTTTGTTTGAATTTTCTGGAGCAATTCTGGTGTGATTTTTGTTGCGTTGATATTTTAGTCTAGATTCAGCATAATTTTTAGAGTTTGTGTGAATTTTTCTGGAATTTTTCGGACTGTTTGGAATTTTCTGTGAATTTTGGAATTAATTTTCTATTTTGATTTTTCTGCACTATTTGGGGACAGAAAGAATTCAGAAAAAAAGTATATATTTATGTCCCTTGCAATTGTGTGGAATTTTCTGTGTATTTAGTTCTAATTTGAGGAGTTTTGTCTTTTGATTTAATTTTATTTGTAGAATTGGGTTGTTTAGGTTTAGTTTATTTTCTAATTCTCTTTTAGTTTATTGGTGGTTGTGTTTTTGTTTTATATTTGGTCATTTTCTGTTTGTATATTGTTTTGAGGGTTGATTCACCTTTCTATTTTGTTTTGTGTTCTAAAAGAAAAGAAAAAAAATAGAAAAATCACAAAAAAATCACAAAAACAAGATCATAAAAAGGAAAATGGTGTACAAGCTTTGTGTTTGTTCTCCTTTTTGTCTTTTAGTGTTAGGATAATTATTGATTGTGTCTTTTGCGTTTTTCTTTTCTTTTTGTAACATAGTTTTATTTTTGTTAGTTTATTTTGTTTTGTTCACTTAATTATTTGAGTTTCTTGTTTTTGCTTTAATCATTAGTTTGTAAATAGCATCCTAGATGTATTTTCTTTTCTAAAAGAAAAGCAAAAAATTCAAAACTTGAAAATTCAAAAAAAATTGAAAAAATCTTAAAATTGAAAAAACACGAGTTTCAAGCATGCCAGCTTTTAATTTCCCGCCATGCAAGCATAAACCTTTTTAGAGTTATCTTTCGAGACTTAATGATTATCGTGCTTAGTTGAATCAAAATTTTCAAAAATGGGAAATTTGTGAGGTTATTACTGTGGGTTTGAATTCTGAATCTTAGGGTTGTGTTGAGTCTATTTGTCCTGGAGGTGTACTAAGTTTATTATCTAAAACTCAAGATGAAGTTTGGGATTTCTTTGAAAAATTATCTTGGGATACCTTTGCGTTTGAACAAGCTAAAAAGAATTTTGGATACCCAACTTCTAATGAGTCTGTTTTCATGCTAATCCTTACCCTCATGATCACTTTATGAATTCATATGACCCCTCTTATTATTGTGTGTCCCCTGTTTTGTGTGAATATTGTGACTCTTCTGATCATAATACTTATGCCTGTCCATATCATGCTTATGTTGATGCTACTTGTGTAAGTGTGGAAAACAAGATAAATGAATTGACTTATAAGATGATAGAGAATCTGAAGGAGAGAATTGCTGAATATTCTCAATGTTTTACTCAAAGTATGGAGGATACTAATTTACATGAGCCTGACTCTAGTTTAGGATCTCCTAAACCTGAAATTAGTCTCTACGATAATTTTGAACCCTCTTGTCAATCTAGGTCTAATTTGTAAGATGTCATGCCTTTGCCTAGTCTAGATCAAGAGAGTGACTTCCCTCTGTCTCCATCCCTTACCCTTGCACCTGAATTTAACTCACCTAAGGACGTCACTGAGGATGTCCTAGTTTCTGCCAACCCACCCACCACTTTAAATGATTCTTTTGAGTTCGAGGAGGGTGATGAATGTGGGAATCCTAGTAAGTTAGATTTAAGCGTCATAGCTAATTTTGAGCACCATGAGTTAGATGAGTTAGAAGTTATTTCTTTTCAGGAGCCATGTGAGGAGGACATTGAGCCCACTGCTTTCGAATTCAATGATGATATTCTTTATGCGGAATATGAATCTTTTTCTTGTGGGTTTGATGTCAATGTAGGTTTGAAAGTGGATTTGTGTGCTGAATATGAATCTTTTTGTTTTTACCCTCTCCAAACTAACCTCCTTTTTGGAAATTGCAAGTCTGAATTTGTTGAGTCTGAGAGCATTGCCAATAAGAATTTTGTTTTAGATCAGACTCATACGCATATTGGACTTAAGAGACTTGTGGACTTAGGATCCCCTATTTTATCTATACCGGTCATTCATGATGATATACTTTCTAGACCGATGACCCACTTCCTGGCTACTTTTAAGTACATCTATCTAATTTCTAATTGGGCCCATTAGTTTGACAAATTGAAGAGGGCCCTCACTTGTGCTGCTTTATTGTGGTGGATGTACTCTATTTGGTACCAACTCTTACATATTCATTGTCTTAATTTTATCGAGAGTTGGTCTTCTGTTTTTGACAACCTACTTCGCACTTTATTGGGATTTGATGTGAGTAGCAATGTTGCTTTTGATATGGAGTGGCTGATGCTCCATAATCCTCTATCTAAGCACATTTCAAGAGGCTATAACTTAGGTGTACTTCTGCACCTGACCTGGTATAAATGTTCCTTTTTATCTCCTCTTTTAATTTGTTTTCTTTCGTATATATTTTTGTGGCTTTATTTTTTTTTTCCTTTTGAATTTTAGAGTCTTATCTTTGTCTTTAATTTTGAGTTTTCTTTTTCATTTTGTATATTTGTGTTGCTTTAGTTTTTATTTTATGTTTTCTGTTTGTTTTCACTCCCAATGAGGATATTGTGAGATTTAGGTGTGGGGTGGGGAAACTTTGAAAGTTTGAAAAATTTTGATGAAAATTTTGAAAAAAAAAATTGAAAAAAATTTTTAAAACTTTAAAAAATTCAAAAAGATTTTTGTTTTATTTTGGGGGAAGCTTCGTACTTTTCTGATCAGCTTAAATCCTCTGTACTTTGATTTTTAGCTTGTATGTAAGCGTGATGTGCATGATAGATCTCCATCCTCAGTGTCTCATTCTAAGCCCTACTTCTAACCCCAATTGTCCATTGTTGTTGTGTAATCCAATCCTTGTTTATACCATCATCATTTTCTTAAGGTCTTAGGTCTTCCATGATTGACTCTTCCACTTGTCTTTGACACGATTACTTTGGTTTTTAGTGTGCTGGAAAAAAATGAAAATGTAAATAAAATGAGAATGAAAAGAAAGAAAGAAAAGAAAAGAAGGAATGACAAGCATCCCTTTGAGGCATGCACTACTGGACGTTACCCTTTGAGGCACGTGCTACTGGGTGTTACCCTTTGAGGCAATATTACTACTGGAAAAGCTTGCTTCCTATGTTATTAAATCAATAATGTAATTTGTGTTAGTTAAGTGGGATTGAATTTGATTCTTGTAAGCCTAAGCCCTAGGATGATGATGCACTTGCACACGAGTACTAGGATAGATTCAAAGTCTTAATGTACAATAGGGTAAAAAGTTAGTGCTTTGATGCCATCCATGAGGTAGAGAGTCTTGATGAGTACATTTTCTTTATATGTAGACTAATATCTTTACTATATGGGTGATTTAGTTGATTAGAATGTGTATTTTATCTTTCCCCAGTTTTGTACATATTAGTTTTTGAGGGGAAAAAACCAAAAAAAGATTTTTGAGTTTTTGTTTAAGTTTTCTTTTATAGATTTGGGGGTATATCTTCTGCAAACCCTCACAAGACCTTACTTGTCTACTAGGGGTAACTAAGGGATTTAAAGAGCTTGTTGCGCATGCTAAGTGCAACCGTGATTCCTACGAAAGTGAGTTACGATTTTATTTTCTTTTCTAGGATTTTTAGATTTGTTTAACTCGAGGACGAGCAAAACTTAGCTGTGGGGGTATTTGTTCAACCTAAAATTATAATATTTTATATCCTTTTATTATCTAGTATTTGCTCGAAATAAATTATTAAATTAGGATTTTAATATGTGTTTGTTCATTTTGTAGGAAGTGGAAGAAAGCATGACAAAGAAATAAATAATGAGCTCAAATAAGGAATTGGACCAGAAAGAGAAAAGAAAAAAGAAGAGACTAGACAGGAGCCCAAGATTGCGAGCCCAACCGTCCCCTTCCTAGTCTTCCCCCTTCTTTTCTCTCTCTCGGGCCTGGCCTGTATGCCTTCCTTGCTTGTTTTCTCGAAAATGGGCTTGGCCCATTACTTACCCAAAATCCGGTCCCCCCTCTCTCTTTCCTTCTGTCCTTGTTTTGTTTTTTCCTTGGCCAGCCCAGCTCCTATTTCATCACTAGCCTGCCTCTCATATGCCAATCTGCAGCCCCCCTCACATCTTCTTCTTCTTCCTCACGACCCAGAGGAGCCCAAAAAAACATGGCAAATCAGAGCCCCTGGCGGCTGTTCACCTTCCTCCATGAATGCAGCAGCCGTTTCATCCTCTCTCTCCTCACCATTTATTAAGTCATCATCACCATCTTCAAGACAACAGTTATGGAAGAACGCGAGCCCAACCGTCCCCTTCCTAGTCTTCCCCCTTCTTTTCTCTCTCTCAGCGTGGTCCGTATGCCTTCCCTACTTGTTTTCTCGAAAATGGGCTTGGCCCATTACTTACCTAAAACCCGGTCCCCCCTCTCTCTTTCCTTATTTCTATGTTTTGTTTTTTTCTTGGTCGGCCCAACTCCTATTTCATCACCAGTCTGCCTCTCACATGCCAATCTGCAGCCCCCCTCATGTCTTCTTCTTCTACCTCACGGCCCAGAGGAGCTCAAAAAATAGGGCAAATCAGAGCCCCTGGTGACTGTTCTTCTTCACCTTCCTCCATGAGTGTAGCAGCCATTTCTTCCTCTCTCTCCTCACCATTTATTGAGTCATCATCACCGTCTTCAAGACAACGATTATGGAAGATGGAGCGACAGAGGGGGGCTCGAATGGAGGTTACAAAAGTCGAAGAGTAGAGCACCGAGAAAGTGAAGGTAGTTCGGGTAGCAACTAGAGACAATTTTCGTTTTCAATTCTTTTCAGTTCCAGATTAGTTTTTAGCTTTTCCTTCTTCTTCAATTTCGTAGCTTAAGTTTTCCAGATTATGTTTTTAGAGTTTTAATGTTCATGTAATTGCTTGAGTTTGGCTCAATTGGAGTTAGTAATTTGGTGAGTTTGATGTTTAGTATTCTTCTCTTGTTGCGGTATATTCAGTTCGCTCTTGATTTCAGTTCTGGATTGCACTTCACTTTGCTCTTCGTCAAAGGAAGGTTAGCTGATTTGTGTGTCTTGCTGAATGCATAATCACGGCTAAGTGTTGGTGGCTTGAAGTATTTACCATTTGGTTTTTGAGCCTTGTGTTGGTGAGGTTCTTTGCAAAGCTAGTAGTTGGGTAATTTTTTTTAGCATTTGGATTTTAATTTAGTTTAAAGTTTAGGTAACCTTATTTCACAACCATCTCTGTGGATCGACACCTTTCAAATATTATGACGATTAACCGTATCCTTGCAGATTTCATTAACAATATGTTTGAATGACATTTGATAATTAGGTAAAATAAACTCACACATATAAAAAAATATATATCACCAGTCATCTTCTATGCTCAGAATGGGGAATTGATCCACCACAATGCACAGATGAACTTACCCCAAACGGTAATACTCGATTTGTCCTTCCTAACGAACTTTTCTCCTTGAATTTATCGGACTTCCAATATGCAAATAAGCCATCATAAACTTCTTTGCTTAGCCACACAGGTTGTTTCCCACTTTTTCAAATATCAAAAGTCATTCCTTTTAATCTTGAAGACCTATGAAACTCGAAAACTCTCCTAATCTCATGAGCATGCTCATCATCCCAACAATTTTTTTTTTCTAAAAGCAAACCAAAATTATAGTTACATGTAAGTTTACAAATAAGTATATAGCAAATTTTGTTTTCACAAATTTAAGTAACTTAGTTTGAATTCATCAAACCACATATTTTGCACTTCAATTAGTATATCCATCCAAGCATGATATGGTGAATCATACTTACTCCTCAGGATATTGGAAATAGTATGAATGATATCAGTGTGGTTTGGATAGAATCTGCTAAAAATTAAATAAATGCATAGTATTATAATTTTCGTTTTATAATATTAATTAGAAAAACATCAGTCACAACAAAAAGTTTGTGCTTACTCTTTTCCTCTTGGGAAATCTTCATCTTATTTTATCATTAGACTTCTTCATTAGGTTGAGACCTCTTGAGAAGGCTGAGAAGTCTGAGGTGTAGTAGTGGTTGTTGGCGTGGTGGTAGAAGTAGGTACATGACCAAAAGAAAGTTGGGTTGGTTGGATGACAGATAGGTGAGTATATGGTTAGGTATGATTTTGAAAAGGTGGAGAGTTTGTAAAAATAGAATTTTGAATGGGATCTAATGGTGTAGAGGAAATGGAAGGCGATAGGGTAGATGCGAGAGTCCCTTGAAAAGAAATGAAAGTGAAACGAAACTTTTTCTTGGTATGAATTTTCTCTGACAGCTTTCAAGTGAAGAAAACTAATGAAACAAATAAACACAAAATTGATAGTTGTTATGCTTATCATCAAGGAAGTAAACCAATAATGTTAGCACCAACTATTTAACCTCTAAAGAAAAAATGAAAAAAAGATTAAACAGAAAAAGAAAGCATTGAATACTCTCAAGAATTACATAAAATTATACTACATAAATAAGACAAGATCATAAAAGAAATAAGATCATAAAAGAAACACGATTGTCTTTATAATAAAAAAATTATGACCATGGAAATTATAGTAAATAATTAGTCATCATCATCATCATCATCATCATCATCATCATCATTATCTTTATCATCTTTAAGCTCTACGTCATCTTTAACTTCGGTATCGTCCTCATCCAGTGGCGAAGCCAGAAACTTTTGAGAGGGGGGTCGAAAATATATATGTATTTTTGACCTAGAATTGAAGTTGAACCCATAAATTAACTAAATTTGTAATTGAAATTGTAAATAAACTCACAAATTAAACAAGAAAAATAAATTAAGCATTTCGACTTAGAATTGAAATCAAACACACAAATTTAAAAAATTTAGAATTAAAATTGGCAAATAAACTCATAAATTAAACAAGAAAAGTAAATTAGGCATTTTGACCTAGAATTGAGTTTGTGCTTGAAAAAATGTTGAAATTTAAAAAAATTTAAAAAATGAATAAGCATTTCAACTTAGAATTGAAATTAAACCCAAAAATTAAACAAATTTAGTAGTGAAATTGGCAGTTAAACTCATAAATTAAACAAGAAAAGCAAATTTAAGCATTTTAACCTGCAATTGAGTTTGTGACTTGAAAAAATGTTGAAGATTTAAAAAGTGAAGGGGCTAAAGAGAAGAATTGAACCCACAACCTGTCAGTAAAAGAGAAGTACATGTGCACCAAGAAACCACTGAGCCATACACACTTTGTTATAGCAAATTGCATTATGTGCTTTATACTAATTTTATATTTTTTTTGGGCCACATATTTTTTATTTTTTTGAGAGGGGGGTCAGTTGACCCCACTGACCCCACCTTGCATCCGCCACTGTCCTCATCACCAAATTTATCTTCTTCTTCCTCCTCCTCCTCTACCTCTCCTACCTCTTCCTCTTCATTCTCATGAGTCACTAGTATAACATCTATGTCAACTTCTTCATATTCATCATCCGATAAGATTATTAATTTAATCATCATTTGATATGGTGGTAGGATCGATATGCCCTCCTCTTGATAAGCAATGTCTAAAGTATATCGGCTATCTACTCTAGATCTAGGAGTAGTCTTTATAACTACCTACCAATCTCAGTTGTCTCTTCTTCTCACAGGATATGGCACGTAAGACACTTGACTTGTAAAGTCCTCAAATATGAACGGATCATATTTCCTATATCGTCGAGTATGTTTAATCTCCACAATATCAAACTCTTTATGTACTCTTGTACCACTATTAGGAGTATTATCAAACCACTGACAATTAAATAAAACACACTTTTTGATTGACCTTCTTGGATACTCGATCTCAACTACATTTTTCAAAATCCCATAGAAGTCATTTTCAATGCCACCTTTCCCTACTCTTTCTGCACAAACTCCACAATTATAAGTTGTTTTGCCTTCATTCCAAGCTTCGGTGTGAAACTTATAACCATTGACTACATACATAGGCCATGTGTTCACAAATCTAAGAGGACCCAATGCTAATTGACACAAATATCGATGGCGTTCCATATCATACTTGTAATCTGGCCACATAATAAATAAGAAAACATAATTTAATTACTTAACTAAGCGATATATACGTGTGTATGTGGTTGATTATTATCAGTAATAAGTTAACTTAAACTTACATTATTTTTAAACCATGAAATGAATTCAGTTGCAATCAACACATCAACCTGTTGATCAGAAAGATATGGGTTTCGTTGTCTATTTTCTTGAGTAAAAAATCTGTCAAGTACATCACTCAATTTTAGAAATAAGTACGTATTAACTATGTTTTGAAAGAGAACATTAAAGATATGAAATGTTAACCACTAACCTAATATAAGGTTATAATTCCTCACAGTTTAACAAAATATGAAAATGAGTAACATTATGTTCTTCATCACTCAACCATCGTGGTGTTACTTACTCACTAGGACGACCTTGTGGACGAAATACTGATAAAGTTGGTTGCATACCATCCTGCTCTCCTTCATCTTCATTTTTTTTTAAATATCTATTCCTCATACACAGCACATTAGATGCAAGTTAATATGTGCAAAAGTGAGATGTTTCAAGATTAATATATGCATCACATATTGAGTCTTCTGGATAAGCTTTATGCTTGACCATTTTCTTTAATAAACCCAAAAACCTATGATATAGTTTCAATATATGTTAATAAATGTTATATAATCATCATAATATTTTTAAAAATTATGTATACAAATAATAACAAATTATCTTTCAAATGGATACATCCAACGGTACTGGAGCAGTCCTCCTAGTTTTGCTTTATGAACCATGTGTAAGGGCAAATGCTCCATGGAATTGAAAAACCAAGGAGGAAAGATACGCTGTAATTTGCATAAGGTCACAACTATATTCTTTTCCATTTGGGTAAGTTCATCCTCTCGCAACACTATGGAGCACAAATCTCCGAAGAATTGGCTAAGTTCAGTAAGAGGCTTCTATATTTGTTCAAGTACTGCACTGAATGCAACTGGAAGTAATGACTACGTGAACACATGACAATTGTGGCTCTTCAAACTACTTATCCTGGCTTTATTAAACATCAACACATTTAGCCAAGTATGATGAATAATTTATAAGGAATTCTCAAATCCTTCACCCCTTGACAAACAGCTTGTTTTTGCTCCGTGGTCAAGGTAAATTTTGCCTTTGGTTTCACAATTTTGCCATTAGTCAACTCTTTAAGCTCTAATTCTTTGCGTCTACAATATAATTTCAAGTCCATTCTTGCTTTAACACTGTCCTTCGCTTTGTCGTCAACATCCATTACGGTATTGAAAATAGCATCAAACACATTCTTCTCTACATACATAGCATCCAAATTGTGTGGAAGTAAGTTTGTCTTTCAGTATGGCAATTCCGAAAATATACTTTGTTTGGTCCAGTTATGAGTTTGTCCAAAACCTTCAAGGATAAATGGTCCATTTTCAGTCACCTTAGGAAGGTGTTACATAGTTTCCCATACTTGCTCCCACTTAGTCTAGTAGGAGACCTACTATTTTCAATCTTATTCTTCCTAAATGCATCCTTATTCCTCCTAAATTGATGATCCATGGGCAGAAATTGTCTATGACAATCAAACCATGTCGGCTTTCCTCTATTCTTTAAGCAAAAAGCATTAGAAGAAGACATACAAATTGAAAAAGCTAATTTTCCATGAGTGCTCCACCTAAACAACATGTCGTAAGCTAAAAAGTCATTAATAGTCCACATTAATGCAACCTTCACTTGAAAATTTTCCTTCCAAGAAATATTATATGTTTGCACACCTTCATTCCATAAGGTTTTCAAATTATCTATCAAAGCTATAGATATACATCTATATTAGCCTTGAGATTTTTTGGACCAGGAATAAAATAAGTCAAAAATATATAAGATGTAGTCATGCATATTTCTAGAGGAAGATTGTAAGGAGTTATAATTATAGGCTAACATGAATATTGCTTTGCATATTGTGATAAAAATGGGGAGAAGTCATCAACATATAGATCAAGTCTAACATTTCATGGTTCAAAGGCGAAATCAAGCCATGTCTCATCAAAATGTTTCCATGCTTTCCCATTTGAAGGATGACATAAAACTCCAGGCTCCCTAGAATTTTCATAGTGCCATCTCATGTGTCGAGCGGAACTATGAGATGCAAATAACCTTTTAAGCCTAGGAATGATGGGAAGATAATGCATTCTTGCAAGAGGAACATCCTTTTGTTTTCTCTTTTTTTGGAACTTACGCACCTAATATCAAGGAGCATCACAAAATTTGCATTGTTGTAGATGTGTATCATCTTTGTAGTACAACATATAACCATTAATGCAATAATTTATTTTTATAAAAGTGAGCCCCAATTTTCTCACTAATTTTTCTGCATCTAGAACTTATTTGGCACATAATTATTAGATGGACATGCTTATTGCATGAGTTGTACAACTTCATTGAAATAGCTCTGTGAAATATTGTGCTGAGATTTAATACTGATCAATCTAAGAGTAACAGATAACTCAGGATGATAAATGCATCCATCTCAAAATGGGCATTTTAATGCATCTAATAAGTCATAAAACCTCTATGCATTTGGATTAGAAGGTTTTGGATCAAAAGCATCTTCAACCATTGTGTGATATGTATCAGTGGACATTGCATGATTTTGGAAAGGAGGATCAGATGGACTATGATGCATATTAATTTATTCATCTTCATGGGGTTCAAGTTCCCCATTCCAATACAAATATCCACTAGTAAGTATATAGGTGAACCTTTACTTCCTCAGGTTGTAAAAATTTTGTGTTCTCACATTTCGCACACGGACACCTATATATTTTCTCTCTCAAATACACAGGAAGATTTCTTACAAATTTATCAAACTCATTAACCCCTGCCACAAACTCGGGTGTTAAACCACCTCTATTGGGGAAAAGTCTATTCACTTCCACCTATGATGTTCGAGTATTTCCATAGTCTATTCAAGTTAAAATATTATATCCTTAGTTTTTTAATTAAACGTACGGCTTTGACGAGATTTAAATAATTGTTCACAAAAATGGTCAAAATAATAACACAATTCAGCTATTAATAATAATAATATAACATATCGAATAAACACTTATGCACATATACATGTACCAAAGTGTAAGAAGCTTCTTATATGAAAGCATAATTTCTACACATAATAACAATTACATGCATATAGGAAGCCTAACCCTCAACATGCAAATCACAACACAACCACAACACAATTGGTCCGGCTTCACATTATGAAATGCATTATTAGTAGTTGCATCAATGAGAATTACATACCTCTTTAACACAACTTCACAAGCAAAAATTGTAACTTTGATGCACTTATACCACTTAACTACAAAATATATGAAAAACATGTACATAATAAAAAATATGAGTATATTAATAACATAGATAACGAGATAATACAGCTAAATACACAAGTTCATTCAAAAATTAACAACCACAACTTCTAATGCATTTTTAATTCAAGAACCACAACTTCTAATGCTTCCATCTTTATCAAAGTAAAATATACAACTCTCATTTCCTTTAAAATCAAGTCTGACTAATTAATTTTCCATTTTGTGTATCAAAAGCGAACTAGTCACTATAACGAAATGACCAAAACCAATACTTCACACTGAAGGCTGCATGGCTAGGGAGCAAATGATATCTAGTTATTTATGGCAATGAATCTTAGTATTCTTTGTGGCAATGCAATACATTATAAGATTTTGCTAATTTTTCACGCACATATTAAATGAAGCATATATCTAGAAATATCTCATTGTTAGTGTTAATGCTCTAGAGGGTGAAGACTTTCTCAGACAGGGATAAAACAAGTTTATAGGAATTTTATTGAAGTTACAAGCAACTTGGATGACGAATATTCATAAAGAGAAGTGAATTTAACAATAGTACATCCATATATTTATTTCTATTTTCTCCTTAAATATTTTGCCATCCCATAGGATTGTCCTGTAACTTGAAATCTTTTTACTTTAAAATCTGGAAAGAAAGGGTGTAGGTTGTAGAGTATAATGAAAACCAACCCTTTCCTTTCTTCAACAATGATTATGTCGTTAGTTGGTATAGATTTGAGACAATGGTTTTGAGAAGTTACTTTAATTTTCAAAATCGTGCTGGATTACGCCATTTGTTAGACTCAATTTGTAGGAGTTTTTAGGGTGATTTGCAATAAATATATTATACAAGCCTACAATCCACCTATTTCTCATAATGATCGTTCAAAAAAGAAACAAACACGCAACATCCACAGGTCCAATCTTCAATGCTCTTCATTGGGATGGAATCCCGGGACGGAGCATGCTCATCTTCTATACAAGAAATTCAAGAGACGCAATGACCAAAAAACTAACGAAATAAAATAGAAATTGTTGTGGTTCCAACACCTTTCTTAAAAGAAAATGTTATGCCTTGGTCATGCTCACGCAAACTGGTAAAAAAAGAAAGATACCCATGAAATAATTTTCTGAGGCCTTATTTGGCAGTTATTTGTCCAAGATATAACTTTCCAAATTCCAATCACTGGCCTAGAGGATGTATGAACTTTATGCCAACTTGTTAAATTGGTAATTAGGCAAATTACATAGCATGGGAATTTTTTAGAAACCACACTACAACAACCGAAGCCGCATCTACTCAGGGCTGTAGATAAAGTGTTTAGTTCCCAGTCCCACTCATGAGACGACCTCTCTTCCCCCACTTCCCCAACAAAAAAAAGGGGAAGAGGAAAAAGAGTAAATTAGATGTATGTCTGCTAAGTAGAAAAGCTTCAAATAGCAAATCATCTTGAATAAATGGATTTATGTAAGATCAGCATCTAAAATTTCCAATCATTTGAAACAAGAAAAGCAATGGGAAGATCAACACCTAAAATATGCGTGGCCATGCATTAATATTACTGGTATTAACTTTGGTGGAAATTGGAGACCATCAGGACCAATGAATGCTCCTCCATTCACTCTTTCATCTTGTAGTGTTTCACCTACAATCAGAGCAAGTCATATTGAAAAACTTAAAAACTGGATAGTTGCTTGATACAACACATCATTTAGGCCACATGCTATTGTTTCGCATAGAAAGCAATGTTCACATTACTCACCAAATGTATCTGGTGGAGGAATAATGGAACCTTTCAGAAGCAGAGACAACAACAAACAATATGTATACAATAAAATTCCTTACCTAGGAACAACAAGACAAGCTAACTATGGCTTTAATACTACTGTTCAGTAATCAAAAGCATCAAATTTAACCACAACAATAGATGCTAGTTAGGGATTCAATAAATGAGATATCTTAGAGAAGAGGACAAAAGACAAGGTAGGAAATGCTGACCCTAGAACTTATTTCAAATTCTAGATGCTGTATGTTTTATTTCCAATTTCTATTGGCAAATTACTTAGTATTTCATTCTAATTGATATACACCAACACGGATGAGAGATAAGGCCCCCTAAAAAAAAGCGCCCACTATGGGTGTTAGATAGCCTAAACATGATTATGTTAGTTGCACGGTTGAAATGAAACCAACCTGTTTCCTAGATTATTTTCTACCAACTCTAACAGCCAATCAGCAACTCTTCAAACACCAAAGAATGATAATACATATTACATTACTGTAATACATCCGTAATACTAAATTGGCATTTCCAAATAATGAAAACTTACAGATGGTCAAGTCCTCATATACTATCAAACAGGGGGTTTTGGGGGATCATCAGGTAGCCAAACAAAAGCAACTCTAACAAACATGCTCTAGCAAGTAACTCGGCCTCAGCTTAATTTACCGAAACTATTCACGAACAAGTCACTCCTTAAATGGACATCTGACATCCACATCAAGGATGCATGTTTGCAGACACCTCTTCTATACTAACCCTTCTAAAAGTAGTAAATGCAGGTAGAAGAGATCAAAAATCATGAATTGCGTTAGAAAAGAAGACAAACCAAAACTCTCACTTATGTTTAATGCATATGTGTCTATTTCCAGTTAACAACCCTTACATATTTTAAAACACATTTAAGACCATTATATATCTTGAAATCGCTGGTATACTACTCAGAAAACCATTCTAGACACCTAGCTACAAATTTCATGCAGAAACTAAAGACCCAGATTGATCAGTGATCATAATCGTAAAATTACTAGCTTTATCAAAGCAATTAGTTATTCCCAAAGAACAAAACAAGTATTCTCAAAGTAGTAAACTGAATTAGTAAAATACCTCTCACATTAAATTCAAAATTATTAAACAGATTTGAAAATAGAATTCAGAAGAACATCAAACCAAACTCAACAAATCCCTATTTAAACCTAAAACACAACATGAATTACTTTCAAAAAATACTGATTGAGCAAGAGTTCGAAGCATCCAGAACTTAGAAGCAAAGGAAGTAGCCAAGTTTCATGCGTAGATAAGCTAGGGATTGCTGATAGAGACTGCATAGGATAAGCCCGAGCTTGGTTCGCCGCAACTCGTGGTCTGGTCTGGACTGGTGCCTAGATCTGGTTTGGTCTTTTGTGCAGGGGAAGAGAGGCGTGACAAGGATAAGTGCTAGTCTAGGGCTTCTGGGAAAAGAGGCATAAGAGAGGGAGAAGTGTTGATTGGGTTGTAAGGGAAGAGAAGAGCGTACGAGAGGGAGAAGAGTGTGAGAGAGGGAGGCAGTGTGAGAGCAAATAGTAACTAGGGTATTCAATCTGTTTTACCAATTTTGTGACCAACGATCAATTTTTTTATAGTCACAAAATTAGCATGGGTTTTTTTTAATGGAAAATTAGTCTTCGTTTTTAAAAATAAAGGAAAACCTATTTTCAAATTTTGAAAATCAGAAAACTGTGACCAATTTTATAGTGGTGTGAAAATTGGCTACAAAATGTGACTAAATTTCACACCGCTTAATTTTGGTTAGAAATTTCACACTAACCTCTTTGTGTCATAAACTGGATCACAATTTGTGACTACTTCTTATAGATCACAAAAAGGCGGTCCCACATTCCAGCCTTTCTTGTAATGTATATGTTGTAATTTCAGTAAGCACACCATTTTATCATTGTAGTACTTATAGATGTTGAACTGTCGATCCTCAGAGATGGATTATCAACTAGTTATAAAATTGAAGCACTTTATTAAATAGAATTCTGAAATGGGCAAGCACACTCTTGGAGATTCACTAACAAGATGACTAATTTTGAGAACCAAAACTGAGATCAATAATAACAATTAAAAATGACTTAGCCCAAATTGCCAAACTCAAACTCAGCCTCATGAATTTGAACTAAATCGAACCAAATTTGCTCAAAGAAACTGGAACTAAGAATAGGGAAGGATGGAAAGCCAAAATTCGAACCAAATGCTCACAAATTCCAAAGCCAAATTCAAAAACTTCTTTCAAAATTGAAAAACCCACAATTCAATTACACTAATTTTGAGAACTACAAGTTAATTTAAATCTAGAAATGAACAAAACGAATCTGAAGAAAATGAAGACTGTAACTACTCTCTAAAAATGCTTGCCCCCTTTTATCAATTGCTATTCCCCTTGTTATAGCCAAAAATTGAACCTCCCCAACCCTTCATTGCTTATTTTAATTCTTGAAATAAAATCTTGAAATCGCCAAATTAATAATGATGATGAACGGTAACGGATGAGATTAATGGTGATGATGAAAGAGCATTGCGAACTCGAGAGCTATGGTTATGGTAGATGAGGGGTCGAAGAAGAAGAAGGAGCAGGGGTCTCAGGTCTTCTAGTTTAAGTCGAAGAGAAAGAGTGATGGAGATCCACCCGTGACCATGAATACCCACCCTCAAGGTGGTCCAAAACAATCAGATTCAATGGCTAAAGTGCCAAAGACATGCCTAGTTTGCCTTAGTCATTTTCAGCCTTCATCCTGTTTTCAGTCCGTGCACAAGCCCGGTTTTGCACACATTATTACGTGACCTTCCGATGGATATGACTGGGATGCAGGAGGCCTAACTTTAAGTTTAAGATGTGTTCTTTCCAATAAGACCAATTGCAAGTCATTTGGAGGTCATTTGCTACCTCAAATCAGCTGTTGAAGTCAACTGCTCAAAACTGTTTCAGTTTTGCCCGGTTCTGGAAATGGGTCTGTTTGGACGACCAAAGCTCCTCCATTTGGACTGAAACTTTTATGGCTTGAAAGTGCATTAATAATATTATCAAGTGGCCATAAAAAACCTCAGCCAAATTACACACCTAAGGAGCTATTAACCAGCAAATTAAGGGAAGAAACTCCCTTTTACCCGGGTAAAGACAGCCAGCTGCATGTTGTTCTTTTTGAGGTGCTTTTGCTCTTATCAAGGTTTAATCCACTTGCAAAGGTCATGATTAAATGCCTTGAAGCTGATTATGTCCTCCCAAGCCTCCCAAGTCGACAACTCAGCCTCAAGATCAACAATTAAGTGTTGTCGAGCTACGGTTTAATCTAACCGTTTTTGGTGTTGTTTTGGTTTTCGGGTTTTAGCCTAGTTTAGCTTCTAATTTGACTTTGTAAGCTGAATGCTTGTGTTTAGAGGATTATAAAACCTCCCTTGCTGCCTTGTATGTTTAACAAGTTGATGCATTTGAATGAAGTTGAGCCTTAGCTCCTTTGAACTCTCAAAACTCTCTTCTAGCTTATCTCTATCTTTGGCCGGGTAGGGTGGTGATCTAGCAAGAGTCTTAACCTCTCTTTGGTGGTGTTTCTGTATCCAAGGAGTTGTTAAGGGCCCTAACATCAAACCTTGGTGGTGTTTCTGTATCCAAGGTCGGTGTTAGTTCCGTTCTATCATCTCCAAATCAAGGTGAGTTTGTGGATTCAAAGTTGCCTTGTTGTTACCTTCCATTGCATTCACTCCATCCCCTTTCCTATCCTCTTGGTTGCCCCTTGAGGATACATCATATTTGGTATCAGAGCTAAGGCTTCCCTAGGCCTAAGCTTGCTACCCAACACCCTTCCAAATACCCAAACACAGTTCCCCCACAAAACACCCAAAACCGTGCTCCACGGTTCCCACTGCCCAGAAGATCGGCACGGCCTCCCCGTGCCAATGAGCACGACCGTGCCCCTCTCCTTTCCCAGCCACATTTCATCTTCCCCCACATCCAGAACCTCAGCACGGTCACCCTGTGCCATGTCGCACGACCGTGCCACCCCTTTCCCGGCCACATCCCAACCTCTCTCACGTCCAGACCCTGAGCACGGTCACCCCGTGTCTAAGAGCACGCCCGTGCCACATTCAGCCCGAGAAGTACCACCTCGTTTCAACGTAAGTACTACTAGTATGACCATGGAAGAGAAGTTTGAGGCCCTCATGAAGAATTATGAAGCCTTGAGGCAACAAAACGAAGAGGTCAAAGGTCAAAATGACTACTTGAAGCGACAACTCGGAGAATCCTTGAAGCAAAAGCGCAAGGAGATTAGGAGTTCCCGATCTTCTAACTCCTCGATTCCGAGCAAGAAATGAGAGCGGCCACACACTCAAGCTCATCAAGTGAAGAAGAGGCCTATGGAAGAATGAGGAGAGGAAGGAAAGCAACCTCACACCATGGAGACATCAAGGTAGAGATCCCGGAGTTCGAAGGGAAGCTTGACCCCGACGAGTTTTTGGAATGGCTTCAAACCGTAGAAAGGATTTTTGACTACAAGGAGATCCCGGAGGAAAAGAAAGTGAAGCTTGTTGCCATTAGACTCCGTAAGTATGCTTCTCTTTGGTGGTCTAACTTATGTGCCAAAAGAGCTAGGCAAGGAAAGGGAAAGATTCGAACATGGGAGAAAATGAGAGCCAAACTTAAAGCCCGTTTCTTACCCCCCATCTTACCTACAAGATAACTACTCCCAACTTCACAACCTTGTCCAAGGTAACATGAGTGTTGAGGAGTATACTAGGGAGTTTGAGAAGTTGTTAATCAAGTGTGACTTGAGAGAGCCCGAAGAGCAAACCATAGTGAGATATTTGGGTGGGTTAGATCCTAGGTATGCCCATGTGGTAGAATTGCAACAATATACTACCTTTGATGAAGTGTGTGTCTTAGCCCATAAAGTGGAGCAACAAAGAAAATCCAAGCTCCTCAAAAGAGAACCCCTCAAACCCTTTCCCGAGAGCCAACCCTTCAACAAGGGGAGCTCTTCCCCACCTTCTAAACCCACGGTTCCAACCCCTTCCGCCACACAAAAGAACCAAGCTCCTCAAAAGAGCCTAACCCTTCCAAACCGTCCAAACCCCACAACCTTGAACACAAAAAGATGTTTTAAGTGTCAAGGTCTAGGCCACATAGCCTCGGAATGTCCAAACAGGAGAGTCATCTCCTTGGCCGAATGGGAAGCGACTAAGGAGGAAAAGGAGGAGGAGGACAAGGAGGTGTATTTCATGGAGGAGGTCGTGGAGGAAGCGGACGAAGGAGAGGTACTTGTGTTGAGGAGAGCCTTGAGTAGCCATAAAGGAGACAAGGAGGACCAAAGGGAAGACCTATTTCACACAAGATGCACGGTCCATAGCCAAGTGTGTTCCGTGATTATCGATGGTGGCAGTTGTACGAACGTGGCCTCACTTAGCATGGTGAAGAAACTCAATCTCCAAGCCTCGGCTCACCCCCATCCTTACAACATCCAATGGCTCAATCAAGGCAAAGGATTGCAAGTAAATTCTAGGTGCTTGATTTCATTTTCCATTGGTAAAATTTACCAAGATGAGTTGTGGTGCGACATAATCCCCATGGATGCATGTCATCTTTTGTTGGGAAGGCCATGGTTGTTTGACCGAAAGGTAATGCATGATGGCTATTTGAATACTTATACCTTTCAAAAAGATGGAAAGAGGATCACCCTTGCCCCCCTAAGCCCATCCCAACTCCACAAAATTAAGCCCCAAAAGAACTGAGAGCATTCGGACTTACTCCTCACTACTAAAGAGCTACTTCTCAAGGTCTCACACCATGAGTTCAAGGACAATTTGAGGGCAAATTCTCCTCAACAAGGGGAGGATGATGGAGATCCACCCGTGACCATGAATACCCACCCTTAAGGTGGTCCAAAACAATCAGATTCAATGGCTAAAGTGCCAAAGACATGCCTAGTTTGCCTTAGTCATTTTCAGCCTTCATCCTGTTTTCAGTCCGTGAACAAGCCCGGTTTTGCGCACATTATTGCGTGACCTTCCGATGGATATGACTGGGATGCAGGAGGCCTAACTTTAAGTTTAAGATGTGTTCTTTCCAATAAGACCGATTGCAAGTCATTTGGAGGTCATTTGCTACCTCAAATCAGCTGTTGAAGTCAAGTGCTCAAAACTGTTTCAGTTTTGCCCAGTTCTGGAAATGGGTCTGTTTGGACGACCAAAGCTCCTCCATTTGGAGTGAAACTTTTATGGCTTGAAAGTGCATTAATAATATTATCAAGTGGCCATAAAAAACCTCAGCCAAATTACACACCTAAGGAGCTATTAACCAGCAAATTAAAGGAAGAAACTCCCTTTTACCCGGGTAAAGACAGCCAGCTGCATGTTGTTCTTTTTGAGGTGCTTTTGCTCTTATCAAGGTTTAATCCACTTGCAAAGGTCATGATTAAATGCCTTGAAGCTGATTATGTCCTCCCAAGCCTCCCAAGTCGACAACTCAGCCTCAAGATCAACAATTAAGTGTTGTCGAGCTACGGTTTAATCTAACCGTTTTTTGTGTTGTTTTGGTTTTCGGGTTTTAGCCTAGTTTAGCTTCTAATTTGACTTTGTAAGCTGAATGCTTGTGTTTAGAGGATTATAAAACCTCCCTTGCTGCCTTGTATGTTTAACAAGTTGATGCATTTGAATGAAGTTGAGCCTTAGCTCCTTTGAACTCTCAAAACTCTCTTCTAGCTTATCTCTATCTTTGGCCGGGTAGGGTGGTGATCTAGCAAGAGTCTTACCCTCTCTTTGGTGGTGTTTCTGTATCCAAGGAGTTGTTAAGGGCCCTAACATCAAACCTTGGTGGTGTTTCTGTATCCAAGGTCGGTGTTAGTTCTGTTCTATCATCTCCAAATCAAGGTGAGTTTGTGGATTCAAAGTTGCCTTGTTATTACCTTCCATTGCATTCACTCCATCCCCTTTCCTATCCTCTTGGTTGCCCCTTGAGGATACATCAAAGAGAAGGAAGAAGAAGGGGGTCGGGGCATGTCACATGCTTCCAGCGTGCGTTCTTTAAGTGAGGGAGGGGCTGAGCTGCTAAGGTGAGGCTAGACATGAGTAAAGTCTCGCCTGCGGATGATTGGGCCGTGCCTGGCTAGGAGAAATGAGGGCAAAATGGAGAAGATAAGAAAGAGGATGGTGAGGGAGTGGGGAGGTCTGGTCCGATAGAGTTGTTAGGACAGGACAGAGGAGGGGCACATTTGGCCAGTTGGGAAGAACATGCCCGTTTGCGTTGGGGAGGGGGGGAGAAGAGGGTGGGGTAGATTGGGCCGAAGGGAAGGATTAAGAACATGCTTAAAGTAAGGAAGAGAGTCAACAAGAGTTGAGTGGGGAAGACCGGCTGGATCACTAAGGAACAGGCCGCATGTGTGTTGGTTTGTTCAAGAGACTTGAACTGAGTTTCTTTTCTCGATTTTGGTTTTGAACCAATACCCTTTTGATTCAACTTTCTTTCCATTTTTCTCCAATAAATTTATTAATTCTACAAATTACCCAAATTCCTACAAAATAAACAAAAATAGATTAAAATCTTAATTTAATAATTTATTTTGAGCAAATATCAAATAATAAAAGTGTATCAAAATTTAATAATTTTGGATTGAATAATATTCTTAGAGTATATAATTAGGGATGACAATGGGGCGAGTACGGGATAGGTTGAGCCATACCCTCACCTATACTCATTTATAAAAATCGTACCCATATCCACACCCGTACCCATTGGGTATTAAAAAATAAAACCCATACCCATTGGGTTTATGACTTTACGGGTTTTATCTAGGTTCATATAGAGAATGAAAATTAATACCCACATATAACTCATATTCAAGTATGATATATATATATATATATATATATATATATATATATATATTTGTCATTATAAGATTACAAAGTTGTGATATTTTGAGAATATAATGTTTAGAAATATGAACTCAAATATATTATTGACTAATTTCTTACTAGAAGGGTTTGGATTGGACTTAAATCGAAAAAATATTGAACTAAAATTGTATTTTTTTATTATGAAAACAGCTACGAGTAGGGTGCAGGTATGGAGCGGGTGAGGGCTATTTCCATACTCATACCTGTCTTTCAATATCCGCTCTATGCCTATTTAAAACCCATTTTTATCAACTACTTGAGTTTTAAATGTGGTGAATTTTAAGAATTTTAAATGGGTACGAGTTGCATTGCCATTCCTAATATCATATATATATATATATATATATATATATATATATATATATATATATATATATACACATTAAAAGTTGGATACAAATAATGTGTAAATAACATGTAATATCTCATATGGCACAAGTTGATGACTTGACAATTTACAATTGGTGGACATTAGTGGAGACATATTAATCAACATTAATGCTATTAATTAGATTTTATTATATGCTATTAATTTAATTATTTATTGCATGGTTTTACACTCCTAACTCTTTTTACTTTTTGAGTAAGTCCTCATGCAGTTAACTTAGTGCGCAATAATTATTTTTTTGTATTTCAAACTGATTCATTTTATTTTTCAATATTAAAAGAAAAGAGTTAGATAAAAGAATCAAATTTTACCTTAATTTTAATTGTTACTACTTTTTTTTTTTAAAGTACAGATCTTGAGGTCATTGTAAATGAGTAATATCATATTGCCATATAACAATTTAATCGCATAAGATAATTTATGAATGATATACAAGACAACATGTACAAAGATTGTGTTAGATTAGTTGGCCATGCGAATATTCATCTAGAGTTCAAAAGTGACTTGTTGTATATCTTATGTAGAATAATCTATAAGTAGACCTGACAAATGGGTCATTCAGGTTGGGTACGGGTCGGATCTTAGTTCAGTTCGGGTCACTTTTGAGTCAACTATGTTCGGTCGGATTCGGCTCGGGTGAAGTTCGAATTTGGGTTACTTTTGGGTCAACCATGCTCGGGTCGGGTTCGGTTCGGTTCGGGTGAAGCTCGGGTTCGAGTCACTTACAAGTACCATGTTCAGGTCGATGCGGGTTCGGTTCGGGTGGAGTTTAGGTCGGGTCTATTTCGGATTATCTACAGTCTCTCGGCTCGAATATGGCATGGGTCAAGTGTAATTTAGGTCGGGTGGATTCAGTTTAAATGCATGGGTCAATATCAGATCAGAACTAATCGAATCGGGTATAAATCAAGTTAGGTTAATTTCGAGTCATTGTATGTTTTCAATATAGCCATCTTTAGTTCTTTACTCTTAACGTGTATTTAAAATATAAAAAACCGTTTAACTAGACAAACCCATTTATTCTATATTTCTCTTTTAATTCATTCGTTAATGATTAATTGATTTTATATATATATATTATATATATATATATATATATATATATATATATATATATGCACGAGTATGTATATATGTGTAGATATATATATATATTATATAATATATATATATATATATATATATATATATTTTGGCAAGAAAAAGGTGAGTATATCATTGAGGACCAACAAACAGACTATGCTGTACAGAAAGACCAATTCTTATAGGGTCATCCCCTCACTAACCCAGGTGCCTGTCTAAACATTTGTCATACTTCCTTGAGATTCTATTAAGGGTGAGTATCCTCTGTATAATGTAGTTCTTTGTGTGCCTGAACTGATCCTGGACTGTCCTTTGATGCTTGGTAAAAATCTTCTCATTCCTTGTCCTCTAAATCTGGTAGATTGCTGCAGTGATAATGGCATAGGAAATCATCCTTTCCCTTATGGGGCCTTTCAGCTTCTACATTGAGTGTATGAAGTTGCCTGTACTGGTGGTGTCAACAGAGATTGGCCACCATGCCGGTAGTTGGTGCCAGTACTCCTTTACCCATTTACATCTAAAAAATAGATAATCATTGTCTTCTTCTTCATCTTCACAGATTGCACACTTGGTCCCCATGTCTTGATTCATAAACCTGGCCATTCTGCTTTTGATAGGGAGCCGTTGGTTGATGAACAACCAAGTTGTTGATGAGTGCCTAAGTGTTGCAGTTCTAGGCCATATAGCCTTACTCCATTCCCTATATTCCATCTCCCCAAGTAGCCAGAGGTAGCCTTTTTGAACAGTGTAGTTCCTGCCCCCTTGCCATTGCCATGATGTGCTGTTAGTGATGCCTTTGCTGAAAAGGTCCTTGACAGCCACTAGTTTTTTTCCAATACCAACTACAGTTAGGTGGTGACTTATAATCCCCCCAACCCTGCTGTTTAAGGTATCTTTTATGCACCTATTTAACCCAAAGGCGGTCTTTTTTCAATGCTATAGGCCATACAAGCTTTCCAATACAAGCTTTATTCCTGGCCCTAGGGTTCTTAAGGCCTATCCCCCATATTTCCTAGGTGTGCAGGTCTTAGTCCATAAGATGTAGGGGCTTTTTTGGTATTCTGCCATCCCCCCCACAAATAATTCCTGCATATTTGATTCAGCTGGTCTATGACCTCTTGTGGGAGGATGAAGATAGAGCCCCAGTAGCTAATCATGCCAAACACTACTGAGTTAAGATGCTGAGCTCTACCTGCAAAAGAGATGCTTTTGGTGGCCCAGAACCTGATCTTCCCCATGATCTTTTCCATTAAACCCCTACATTCTAACTTGCTTAGCCTGCTTGCTGTGACTGGGACCCCAATAACCTCATAGGGAGGGAACCCTCTTGGAAACCTGTAGCCTCTAGACATTGCTGCTGCAGGTTAGGGGTACACCCTCCAAAAATAATTTGGGACTTCTCATGATTTGCCTGAAGACCAGCACAATGAAAGAAGGCCAGTAGGGTGTGGTGAATGATTGTTAGGGTCATTGGATGAGCTTTGCAGAAAATAATGACATCATCTGCAAACATAAGGTGATTTAGCCTTAATGATTTGCATGATGGATGGTAAGCAAATTGGGGGTTGCTTCCTGCCACCTTCAATAACCTAGTAAAGTATTCCATTGCAAGGACAAACAATAGGGGTGAGAGAGGATCCCCTTGTTTGAGACCCCTCCCCCCTTTGAAAGCTACTCCAATTTGACCATTCACATGGATCTTATAGGAGACTAAGGTTAGACATCCCATTATCCACTTCACAAACAATGGGGGAATTTCAAATGATCCATTAATTCTCTTAAAAACTGCCAGTGCACTGAGTCAGATGCTTTGTGAAGATCAATCTTCATAATACACCTTGGTGAGATACCTTTTCTATTGTACCCCCTTACTATGTCCTGGCATGTGAGAACATTAAAAATTAATTCCCTGTCCTTAACAAAGGCCCCTTGATTTTGGTGGCTCAGGTGGGGGAGGGCCTGTTTGAGCCTCATGCTTAGGAGTTCAGCTACACCCTTATAGATAACATTGCAGTAAGAGATGGGTCTAAAGTCCTTTGCCTCTTTTGGGGACTCCACTTTAGGGATTAGAACTAGTTTTGTTTCCCCCAAAAAATCAGGCATTTGTCCATTGAGGAAGAACTGTTGGATTGCATCTATGACTAGCCTTCCAGTTATATGCCAAGTGGATTTGAAAAATCCACTACTAAATCCATCTGGACCAGGGGATTTAGTATTAGGGATTGAAAATATACTGCTTTGATGTCCTTCTCTGTGAATGGTGCACAAATAGCCAGTTGCTGTTCAACTGTCAAGGAATTGCCCATGCTTATTACCTGGGGTCAATTTGTCTTCTCGGGGTGTTATGCTCTCCCAACAACCTCTTATAGTAGTTCTGCATGATGGTAGCTACTGCTGGAAACCCCTGGACCATTCTGCCTTGTTCATCTTGTAGTTCATAAATGTACAAAGCAATTTTTCTTTGTTTTGCTCTTGCAAAGAAGTACCTTGTGCAATCATCCCCTAAGTGATCCATTCTGCTTTGCACTGTTGTCTTATGATATCAATCACAGAGGTAAGTAGCTTTATATAGTGTTCCCTCATTGCCTTTTCTCTCTGCATGAGCTGAGTATTCATAGGGTCAATCTGAAGCAACAGCTAAGCTTACATTAGCTTTGCTCTTGCAATGCTCTGTTGGGTTTTAAGATCAACAAAGTGGCTTCTATTGAGCTATTGTAGGGCATTCTTGGTCTTCCTTAGGAACATTTTCAATGCATGACGGGCCCCTTGGTGTCAACTAGTAGTGAGCTATGATGTTACTAGAGGAGAAAACTAAAATCCCTTGTCCACATGTCACAAAATTGAAAGGTGCAAGGGGGTTTAGGACAGTTGGGTGTATCAATGATCAATGCAGTGTGGTCTGAGAGGGAATTAGCCAAATATATCACTTGGTTAAAATCAAATTGATCATACCATATGGTATTCACTAAAGCCCTACCAATTCTTGTCCATATTGTTCTATTGGTCTAACTGAAATATGGGCCTATACTTCTCATTTCTTGAACCTCACAGGTGTTTATACAGCCCTCAACTGGTTTGATTTCTGCAGCTTGAATATCTGTCCCTCCTATTCTATCTCCTTGGTGAAGGACAGAGTTGAAGTCCCCAAGGACACACCAAGCCTCATCCATATGGCTTGCTATTGCTGTTAAACCCTCCCAGAGTGACCTTCTGTCTGCTTCTTGATTTGCCCCATAGATAAAAGTGAGATAAAACTGTTTCATTGCCTGTACCTGTGTCACTTTGTAATGAATAAGTTGATCAGTCATGGAGATGATATGGACAGCATACATACTTAGCCTCCATGCAACCCAGATTCTCCCTTTTGTATTTAGGTGGAAGTTATGCTGCGAATGCCAACCATGGAAAATCTTGCTTGCTATCTTAGCTACATTCTTCTCTTTTACTTTAGTTTTAAGAAGCCCAACCAAACCTATGTTCTTCTCATACAAGAAGATTGTGACATCCTCTTGCTTATTAGGCCAATTACGGCCTCTAATGTTCCAGCTGCAAATTCTGGCCATAGGGGGAACCCCTTCCCTTTGCAGTGCAGCATCTTACTCATCCTGTAACACTTGTAAAGAAACAAAAGAATTCTGGATCCTCACTACTTCTGTGGTACTGCTGGGGTTATTGAGATGTCTAGCTGCTTACCTCTGTACTGGGGTAAACCCCTCAGCATCCATGCCTGGTGCATTATCTGTTTCTTGTCCTGCTGACTTATTGCTTAATTCAACTATGTC